>JARVGQ010000547.1:2929834-2949420 GCA_031762355.1 Hypsolebias martinsi | reverse complement strand
TTGTAGCCAGGTCTCTCTTGTAAATGAGTCCTCGAGGCTCAATGGGATCAACCTGCCTAAATAAAGGTTGAATGAATGAAAAAATATCTGATACAAATTGTAAACGTCACTGCTGCATGTCTTGTGTTTGTCAGGGGAAGGAGCCACAGCAAACAGAAGCTCCTGCTCCTTGGCTCTCAGACAGAGGGTCAGTTGAACAGTTTTGGTTTTGCTCTCTTTTTTTTTTTTTGGCACATTTTAAAACCACACCATCAGGGAACTCAAATAAATGTGTTTGTGAATGTGTCCAAATATGTTCCCCCTGTCAAGTTATATGATTATTCCTTTTGTTACAGTTTAATGGCTCCACTTCTAGTAGAATATGATCAGCACATGGATGAAATGACTGAGCAGCTGCAGAAATACCAGGTAGGATGAAAAATGTTAATATGAGGTGTTCAACCTCTTGATTTTATGAATTATTATTTGTAAAAGATGCAAACTCAAGTAGTTGCCAAGGCCATATTAATTACAAGCTTGCATATAAATATGCAGCTGGCTGATGAAAGCCTCTTGAGAATCTTTGAAAAGTGTTTATGTGTTTGTTTAACAGGAGATGATGACGGACATCAAACTGAAGCTGGAGAGGGTTGTGAAAGAAAATGAAAGGTAAAACAATTTTACTGTTGTCTGTGTGGAAGGTGACTGCAAAACAGAAGAAACTGACATATTAAACAAAACTTTGTGGTTGCAACACTTTCAGAAAAAAAATGCCAACAACTTGAAATATTTATATTGAGTCAGTGTTGTCTTCACCAGAAATAGGTTTCTAGCAAACACTTACCCAAGTATCTTAAGTTGGTGCTGAATAGAAGCCTGCTTGACTGACAGTGATGGGTGATCTTTTTTTTTTCTTCCTTTCTTGTCAAACAAATGAACATTTTTAGTAAAACCGGTTTGTACATATGACCTCCAGGTTGCATGCAGAGCTAAGAGAGTCCGTTGAAAGGCAGCTCCATGCCATGCCCATGACTTCAGGAGCAGAGGGAGGCACAGTAGAGGAGGATACCATCATCAAAAACCTCCAGGAACAGGTTCAGCTATCTGAACAGGTTTGTATTTGTCTATTTTTTTTTCCCCTTTCTAGATTAGGCCAAAAGTAGTTATTGTTATGTTCACGTCATGTCTCAGCCGTCCTTGCACTTATGTTCGTGCCAGCCTGATATTTTCAGCCAGTTTTTTTTAATGCATTATGTTTTGTTTACACACCAAAAATTAGATTATTAAGGAGTTTACCGACTAAATTCTGTAATAAGTTTTGGATTTCAACATGGACATCTCGAAACCTGAGAGCCAAAACATTTGCAAAGGAAATATTTTTATTTAGTTGTCTGTTTATGGTGCCAAAAAAACAACTTTAGTTGCTTTTTTAGTTACATAGTTAATTTTTTTAATATTATTTCTTACAAAAATGCAGGTGAAATAAAGACAGACTTTGTAAATAAGCAGCGAAATAGACCATCACTCACTTCTGAGATTATAAAATATGACTGAATGGATTCATTTTCACTTGTATTGGTAGAAAGTAAGTAGTTATCTTTATCTTATATATTGATGTTCATGTGGATTTTTTTAAATTATTGTTATAAAATAGATTTTATATTTTTTATCCTTTATCCTCTTCCTCAACTCCGACTTCGGCAAAACAATACAAGTGACTATTGAGATCACTGCTGTTGTGCTGCGTACATATCCGTCCATTCCCTCACGTTTTTAAAGCTGGTTGTACTGTTTGCTGCTGTCCGATGGCTGCAGGAGTGTATTGAATTCAGACCATGTGCGACTTTCCTTTAATACTAATTAGCTAGTTGGTTGTTGTGGAATTTCAGACGTGAATTGAGATGAAAAGAAAACAGAAAATATTTGTTTAAACACCATTTTTGCATTTTTTTCTTCCCATATTGTGGTACTGTTCATAAATACTTTGCTCAGTTAAGATCAGAAGTAATTATATTGTCAAGCTCCAGATATGTACGTGTACAATTTTTATAAAATTGAAAATAAAAGACCTTTATAGTGTGAATAAACAACTCAAATATTTCCTTCTTAAATACAAACAACAAAGTACAGATGTTTGGATGTTTGACTGTTTACTAAGCTTTCACCAGATGTAAAATCAGTCAGTTTATTGAGTTTCAAGGTTGGTGTGGATTGTATGGCTTAGTTTAAAAAAATAAACAATAAAAACTTAGACTTTATTATTAAAATAGAAAAAAATATATTAAAGGCTAACATGGCAGCAAACTAGAAAGACTCTAATATAAATAAACTCACCAAATGTGGACAGTTCACAGAAAATGGAGGACATTTAATGTTGGACTGAGGGACAGACACAGATAATATAAAGACAAGACTAATGGAGGAGAATGACAGACACCTGGGGAGAGATGACGAGGTTCAGGTGAGAGTGGGCAGGGCAGGTGCAGGAAGCAGGAAACTGGAATGAAAGCATCAATCAGGTAAAAACAACAGAACTAAATAATTTGATAACTAAATGCAGAAAACATAACGATCAAAAAGAGACTGACAAACGGTCAATCAAACAAAGAACCATCACCGATCCGATGTCCAGAGTCATCATCAAACAAAAGTACCAGATTATGAATTCTGGTTTAAGGGTGTTATAAATCAGTTGTTACTATTTTATCTTTTTAAAGAATAAAATATGTTCATAACTCTAAATATTGAATATTATTATTACCCATTCTGAATAATGTTGACAAAATAACCCTTTATGAAATGTGGCCATGAATAGGAGCTGTCCCTTTGTAATGCTTTCAGTAGATTCTGACATGACATGTTTTTACTGATGCATCTTGGTGCTGTGAGCTTTCATGGTGACTGGAAGTCAGATTAAACCATCATTATAATTTCAATTGTTGCGCGCAGTTGAAAGCGGTGGGAAACAGCCACTCTCGCTTTGTCAAAGGTACTTCCTGGGAACTTTTGAACTCCTTTATCTTTTGCAGAGAACAGAAAACATGACATAGTGGTTATTTAAGTGAATGTGGGTGGATATTTTTATGTGTGCGAGTTTAGGAGCGGGTGCAGGCCATGGAGCTGTGGCAGACGGCAGCTCAGGAACTGGACCGCCTACAGCAGGTCTACCAGAAGACCGTCTCTGACGGGCAGCTCCGCGATGCTCAGAGACATCAGCTCAAGGTTCATTCTTACTACACTAACTTGTGGAACTGTAACAACATAAAGAATCAGTCAAAAGTTTGGACAAGGTTGCATAATTTGTTTGTGTGTAGGTCTGTTCAATCTTCTGACTGCTTCATACGTTGCTATAATGCAGGGGTCTCCAACCTTTTTTCCTTCACCAGCTTCTTTCACCATCTGAAAATCATGTTTTGTAACATTTATGTTTATAACCTATTTTCACCCAAACCACTGGAATAAGCTTGTATTGTCTGAACATTTACAAAACATTGGTATCTGAAACTCACAATGAAAGATTACAAAAACGTTGTAAATACATGAATGACTGGTCAAAGTGGGCGTTCTGTCAGTTGTCATGGACACCAGCTTTCCAACCGGAACATCAAGCTACAAAAAGGTCCTTCACAGCAGAGTAAAAATCATCTCCCTTGGTTGTTGATTTTAATGGGAGTAAAGTTAAAAACTCTTCTTTGGTGGAAAAGTCACCAAACACCATAGCTTTTGTATCAGTTGTGTTGACAGACTCATCACTCTGAATTGAAAACCATCCGACCTATGGGTAGAGGCAGGGCAGCTGACTCGGGACCTGAAAGTCCCAGGCTCGATCCCCTGTCATTGCACACCTCATGGTGTCTCTGAGCAGAACACCCTATCCCCAATCGCTCGCCGGGCACCCCCGATAGCTGCCCACCGCTCCACCTGAGTGTATCCCAGGTGTTACACACAGTGAGCCAATTTCACCATTGTGTGGTGACAACACATAACACATTATTATATTACCTGTCCAGGTCTGATTTTAACTGTTTAAGCACATCTTGTGCATCGGCAGATGAAATTTGTGTCTTACATTTTGTGGTCCTGGAACAGAGTTTTAGCCACCACAGTCATAACCTCTTTTATAGTCCCTCCATGGAGAAGGGCTTCTTGTGCTCAGTTAGGCTTTGCGCCACTCGGAACAAAGCTTCGTCTTTCTGGGATTGGTGAAAAAGGACAGTTGCCTTTGAAGTGATGTTTTTAGCTCCTTAACCTTGTCTTTTTGAAGATAGCTCCCTGAAGTACAGTTCCACAAAAAGTTGCTGTGAACTTTGGTAAAATGGTGCTCCATGTTACATATTTTCCCAAATAACGTTTGCTACGCAGATCAGACACACTTGTTGGGAACATTTGTAGAAATCAGACTCTGTTTCCAGCTTCTCATAAAAATATTTTTGTCTCTTACTGAGATGGCTGTGGTCATGGTGGCTGCCTGTCTCACATCAGCACTGACTTCTCAAGCGTGACAGCAGCATAAGTGACTGGATTTAACTCAGCTATTTTTACACGTACAAAGCTGAAATTTGTGGAGGTTATAGCTGAGAACATTCTCTATCACATATTGAAGCCAAATTAAAAATCCAATATGGCCACCATAGCTTAAAAAAATGACTATAATTCAATGATTGAGCTTAGATTTGGTATGGTGGTAGCTGAGAGCGATAGTACTGTTAAATCAAAAACTTAAAATGGCCGCAACGTGGCAGTCCCTGTCAAAGTTTCTCCAGAACTTTCTAGTTGTCAAATAATCTTTTAGTGTAAGAAGTGGGTGGGGAATCTATAAATTTGATTGGATATAAATGAACATTTCTCTGTCAAGTGACAAATCAAATTTGAAAACAGATTTTTTTTTTTTAATCCATCCTTTGAGCTACGTGACAAGAGCTAGCGAGCTACAGGTAGCTAGGCGTTGGAGACCCCCTGCTATAATGGAGATATATGTACAGACACAGATACATTTGTGTTACAATAAAAATGTTTCCTTTTCACAATGAAAACAAAAGACAACTTATGACTGTCCAAAAAACTCCAGTTTTGTCTCATCAGTCCCAGAAACCTTTCCCCGCAAAATATTTAGGGCTTGTCAACATACGTTGGATTTCAGTTTGGTGCTTTAATGTTTTCATATGACCGTTGAAGACAGGCGTATTACGGTATAGCCTCTGTCCGAGCATACATCAGTCATAAACATTCTCTTTTCCCAGTAAAACATCTGACCTGCTCAAGATAATTAAATGAAACTTCATACACATGGATCATCATTAGTTGGGGTGTTGCATAGAGTTTTCATCACCCCAGCTCCAAGATTAAGGTTACAAATCAACATCAAAGTTCAAACAAGGTCTTTTTATTTTCCCCCACTCATAACGTCTTATTCGTTAAAGACATCTTAATCCTGGGAATTTGGCTACAGTCCAACGAAACTTGTCCTTTTAATAATAATACTGGCAGCTGTGGTCAAAGACACATGGAGCTACTTGGAGATGGTCTTGCAGCGTTTACCTTTAGATATCTGTAATCTTCTTTCTGAGCTCCTCAGACACGTTTTATCTTTGCTTTCTCTGCTCCGTGTTCAGTGTGGTGCACACAACCACACCACCCACTGCAACGTTTGTCCCCTTTGAATAGGCTGCATGGTCGATGAACAGCTTAAATGCACTTTGAATGTCCAGAGGACCAGACTTAACTTTTTTAGACCTGGATTATTGAGCAGCATCAGGATACTTAAAGACCCTTGTGATACAAATTAAGGTCAAAGAGTTCAAAACATGACTGTTTTTATTGGTACCAAAAAAATCTGTTCATACTATTTTTAGCAGTTGTTTGTAAAATAAATGACGTAATTTCTTGTCACAATTCGTTTGTTTACTCTATCACACACTAAAAGCATGCATGTGCATGCATTTGACTTGCTTTTAACTGAGTCACTTTTCACAAGATATGAAGCATCCTTTCTGTTACCAACACATTTATCCACTGCTATCCATAAGGAGCTCATCACTAGATGGAGCCATTATCATACAGTAGTTGTGAGGTCGTTGGCTTGAGTTGTTCGGGCTCGAATAATTCTTGATATATGCTAAAGGTAATTACTGGCACTTAAATGCTATTGAATGCTCCCTTTTTGCCATAACAGGATCAACTTGTTCAGTTCCAGCAGCACACTTACAAACTCCAAGCATCCAATAAGAAACTGGAATTGGTAAGTAATGCTTAATTAAAAATGTGTTAAATTACTGCCTTCCTATTAACTGTGGAATCAAAATGCTGTGCACTTTTCCAAAATGAACCCTGCTCTAATAATCAATCTTGAAACTAAGTGAATTGGTTGCTGAATCCCTCTGGTGGTATGCAAGAAATGTCTTGTATAATGGAAATGTCTTGTTGTATACTGTAATGGTTTGTCGTCTCACTTCTCACTGTTTAAGCTGTATGTTATTGTCTCTCTGTCACCTGAAATCACTGATATTTAAACACCTGGCTGCTCAGGTTCTCTTTAAAAGAAGCTGACTTGACAGAGGCTCAGCCTAACTATGCATACACATTACAAAATATACTTAAACTGTAGTCTATTGCTCATCTTTGCTCAGTGTGTGTGGAGATACTATAGTAATACTATATCCCTCTAATGCATTTTTAATGTGTGGGCAAGCCTTGGGCTCTCCCGTCTTTGACTGTTCATGCAAGCAGCCTTTTTTCAGTCACTGCATACGAGAACAATTGACTTTGTAGCTGTGAATGTCTGACACAGGCTCCTTAGGGTTCGTTCTGAAAGGGTAAAGAAAGTTTTTAGAGAGAAAGTTTTGCTGAAAAGTAAAAACCTGACGCTGTGTGTTCTGAATTATGCCGCACAAATGGCATTCTTGTCTTTCCTGCCACACTCAGAGTAACCAGCAGCTCCTGAAGACGGTGACGGAGCAGAACACAGAAATGGAGGAGCTACACTGTCAACTCAGGTAACTAAATATCTTTGATTAAAATTGACTGCTACCAAAGATCTTGTTTTATTATTATTCCTAATTTGTGTAATAAAATAGGTTTAAAAAATTTGTTTCACGTCTTCTAAGTTGCACATTCAGATGCAGGAGCTAGATTATGGTACCTAAATGGCCAGTTTAACTCTTTAATATGTCTAGATTTCTGTTTGTTTCCTGTTACCGTATTTGCCAGCGTATAAGTCACACTTTTTTGTAATTTGCAAGTCCTGTGTCTTAAGTTACTTTTTTTTTTTTCTCCCATATTTTAAACCAAATTTTTTGGCTGAGGTCTGACAATTTCATTCATTCTGACATGGAAAATATTGAACACTACCATTTTCAGCCGCTAGAGGGCCCTCGAGCCATATGGCAAGCCAAGTGTCTCATTAGTAGCTTTTAATGAGACATGGCTTGCCATAGAAGCCACCTTCTTATCGCTCCAGAACTCCTGGAGCAAACGTCAAATCAGCTGCATTTCGCCGCCCAGGAGAAATGCAGCTGATTTGACCATTAAAGTGCATTTTTATTAAGGAAACGTTCAACTGAGACACAACTTTGCTATAATTTAGCGCAAACAAATAATTGTTTTTAAGTGTAAATCTTGTTAAAATTCTTGTTAAAGTTCTCCCGTGCACGTTCCCGCGGCTGCCATTTGACAGCCAATTGATTTTTGGCACAACACCGACCAACCCATCAGTTTCCATGTGGTCAGGGGTGACGTGTAACAAATGCGACGCGTCAGCGGTGACGCATAATAGATGCAACTTAAACAGTGAAGCAATGTATTTGTATTTTTTTTCCCACTTTATTAGACATATTTTGACTGATGCAACTTATACGGCAGTGTGACGTGTATGGTGGCAAGGACAGTACTTAAATGTGCTGTTCAGTGGCTGTCACTTTTTTCAGACTAGACATAATAGAATGTTTTTGCTTTATTTTAGTTTAGTTGTTAAATTGCATCGTAAGTCAAGATAGGAACAGTTAAATTTTGTGGGGATTTGTATTTATTTGTAAGTAGTATTTTACACGTTGTATAAAGAGAACTAGCCAAACACAGTTTGGGGATTCAAGGTGTTTGCCGTCACTGTCAAGTTGCCCAGACACCGGCTGTGGCTTCAGGAAGTCAATGTTCCTAACCATCAGACCGGAACATAACCTCCTGCACAACCCCTCCCTACCACCTCTATGCTGCAGTTTTTAATGCTCTAAAACAGCAGCCTGTATATAATTATTAAAAAAAAAAAATGATAAGCTTGGAGACGTGTCTGTTTTGATATTGATATGACTCGACAGACATGAAAGTAATAAAATCTTTGCATCTGGGAAAACCCTGATTTACCTGCAGTCACTTCTTACTATTCACAATCCAAATCACAGTTTACTTTCTATCAACTTCATCAGTGTCCTCATACGTAAAGCTCACGCCTCCTGTGGTTGCTCCTCGTTTCAGTCCTCTGCTTCAGACGACTGGCATCATCTGCTGCAGACCTTAAAGCTCACACTGCGCTCTCCTCTTTTTAAAATTCAATGCAAGATCACTGTACTTGCTTATAGTTTTACAAAGCCTGTCACAGTCTCTGTTGTTCCCAATGCTCTTTTTTTAAATGTATGTTTTAAAAATGTTGAAATGTGCTGTTTGTTTTGTGCTTTTATGCTTTTATTGTTGCTGTTTTATGTCTACCTGTGTAGCGGCCTCTTGGCCAGGTCGTCGTTTAAAATGAGAACTGGTTCTCTATTGACTTACTTGGTAAAATAAAGGTTGTTATGTGGTTAACTAGCTTTTAGCATAATTGCAAAATCAAAGTACTTTTCACTTTTGGAAGCTGCTTTCTTCATTTTGTAATAACTTTTAACCAAAATTCTAAATGGTTAAATTGTTCGTGTTGTTCTTTGCTTTGACTTTTTTCCCTTCGGTACCATACAGACAGGCCAAGGCTAAACTTAGGACAGCCACAGCCAAAGAGGACGAGATGACCAAATTGTTGCAAAATGTCCAGTTACAGATGCAGAGAAAAGTGAGTAAACATCAGTCGTCAATCAGTAAAAAAGAGCCTAGCAACCCTTGGAGAAATCCATTTCACCAAAAAATAATATTATATATGTAAAGCGCCTTGGGGCCCCTCATAGGGGGCTGGAAGGTGCTTTATAAGTAAGCTCCATATAAAATAATAATAATGATTAAACACTGGCCTTGCATGCCAGTGTTTAATCATCTTATCAACACAGGAAATGACAGCTGTTTTGCTCAAACCTTGAGAATGACACCAGGCTCTATCCCGGGCTATTCAATTGACGGCCCGGGGGCCAAATCAGGCCCACGAGTGAGCTCAGTTTGGCCCACCAATGGGTTCATTTTTAAATAAAACTAGATTTTAAACCATGAAACAAACTTACTGACAATAACTGCTGGATGTCTGGCCCCTGAGCTCTTGGCTTTCAGTAACTGACCGCCCCCCCCCCCCCACACACACACACACACACACACACACCACCTCTGAGCAGTTTAGTACAATTTCCTACAATTTCACCTAATTTGTTAGAGCTTGAAATATTTCTTGTAACTGTCAGCTACTACTATACTAATTTTTAGTTTATTGTCTATAAAATTAATTGAGGTATTGACATTTTTGTGTTTTCTAAGGTTGATAGCTGTGGCGACCATCTTGAATCGTTTTGACTCCAAAAGTCAATCAGTTGTAGATGTACGCGCGGTAATCCCCTTTGAGAGTTTCATGGATATCCAGCCAGTGGATTATGAGATATTTTGCTAACAGAAAAACAGGGTTGGTTCAGAAAGTAAGTGCCAGGGTTTAATGCAAAGATGTCACACAATGTGAAAACTCGTTATTGCTCTTCCTTTGTCTTCATCATTGAATTGTTGGTTTACCGTCTTAATTACCAACGGTAAAGGAAATGCTTTGGGATTTGAAGCAGGAAATAATGTAAAGATTTGAGTTTTGGTTGTTCTTTAAGTCTTACTCTGCCATGAAAACTCACTGTTATCAGTATGTTTTATATTTTTCAAACAGTTCGAATTTACGATGAGATTCCTGCCTGTGTAATTAGGAGGAAGATGTGGCAGAGGCTCAGGGACGAGAGGACGCAGCCGACAGACGACTCCAGCAGCTTCAGTCAACTCTGAGTCAACTAGAGACCAGGTGAGCACTTCATTAGCTGCCTGCTGCCTCACCAGTAATCCCCGTACTGTTGTAGAAGTAAATGGAAGTTACAATGAGTTCTTCTTTGGATTAATAAACTACTGCAATATTGATCTTATAGAAAGTCACCAAATTTTATTTCTGAGTTTTAAGTGTCACAAGGCCAGGCAGCAATTTTCTGACTCGTCCTCCTTTGCTGGCTCTCACTTCAGGCTGAAAGCTGCATCTCAGGAGGCAGAGACAGTTCGCAGGGAGCAAGCTGTGTGGGAGAGAAAAGTCGGGGAACTCCAGGCACGTTGCACCACCCTGGAAGAGGAGAAATATGAGGCTCTATCCAAAGTCAGAGAGAGTGTTCAAGTGGCGGAGGAGGCCGTCTTGCAGAAGGACCAGGTAAGAGTAGCTCTTAGTCTTTGTCCTTTATCTAGTCGGGTTTTACCCCTTCGCAGAGCAAAGAGGGGGAATTTGAAATACCCTCCATTCGTCCAGTCGTGCATGTTGTGAGCGTGATAACTTGAAAAATAAGGTAGGTACCAACTTCCATTTTGGTATGTGGAAACATCTAGGCAAAATCAATCAATCAAACAATCAATATTTATTTATAGTGCCCCTTCCAACAGCCAAAAAGTGCACAAAGTGCTTCACAAAACAAAAACCAAAAACTAAAACAATACAAAAATGCAAGAGAGCCAGTAGGTATTTAAAACCTGCCTGAATAAAAAGGTTTTAAAATCAGACTTACAAAGAGCCAGATCAGTGACGGAGCGCAGATCCTGAGGTTGTTGGTTCCAGAGCCGGGGTGCACGACCGACAAGGCCCGGTCCCTCAGTCTGTGTTTGGACTTTGGCATAAACAGTAAAAATGTATTATCTTACACTCACGCAAAGTAGAGATCAACTCAATAAGGTGGGGCAAGACCATTAAGAACTTTAAAAGTGAATAATGAAAATTTCAAATAAATTATAAAATGGACTGGAAGCCAACGAAGAGGAAAAAAAAAACAGCCATGTCAAAATCCAAGATGTCTGTCGCCATACATATTGTCAAGAGCTGTCCCTTCTGAGCTTCAGGATATTTCCCGGTGGCCTGGCCTTTGGCCATGTGGGAATAAAGGCGCGGCTCCAGTCGCGCTTGATTATTTAAAATAAAGCTGCTCATGCAGCATGTCTTGTTTATTTAAACTATTACAGTACAGTATTTAAATTAAATTGTTTATTTACACAGAAGGAGGGACATTGGGAGTGATGAGCATGAGTGTGATTGCAGCGGGAAGTGGGCGGGGCAGAGAGCCACAAGTGGCAACAGAGCTGAGATCATGACAGGCTGTGCTCTTTTAGAGCGTTTAGAGTTTAGAAACATTGTTAGGGTCATTGTAAGAGTGTGGGAAGCGTTTAAAACACCTTAATATGTATAAAAACTAAAATAAACCACTACTTACTACAACCGCTATTTGTGTACATCATTTTGTTCCATCACGTGGTACATGAGTTGCAATGAAATAAAATTTACTTGAACTTGAACTACTGTATCCCTACTTCGCAGTTTTTCATTTATTGCGTACGCAGGGGGGTTGTCCCAAACCCCTGCAATAAACGAGGGACGACTGTAAGCCGACCACCCCTTTTATTTGAGGAAACTGCTTTCTAGTATTTTGTTGCTTAAAACTTGTAGTTTTTTTCCAAATGCCTCGTGTGGTGATCGAGGATTAATCTATTGTAGCCAAAGCCACCATCGGCCACCCCCTGGCTCCACCATTGCACCTGGTGGTGAATAAAATTGCTCTTTCCACTTGAAATTATCACTCTGTGCCACCTCGGACAAGCAAAACCAAAAACCTCCCTCTGTTCAGTTCCAGTCCAGAAAAACACTCATCTCAAAAACATTCATGATTCCATTCCCTCAGCGACGGGGGACATCAGCGTACCACTCGTTTCTTCTTGTCGCTGGCTTTTCCCCTTGAATCCATTAAGCTGCTGTGTTCGCTCACCTTCCCTGTTCCCGTCTTTTTTCCTGCAGTCACTGTTACGAGAAAAGCAGAAGACAGAAGAGCTAGAAAAGACGAAGGAGGCTGTCAGACGTTTGATCCAGGAGGCAGCAGTCCGAACCAGAAAAGAGGTAGACGAATACTAAACGGATGAATAAATATTTCTCTTAAATGCGTCCATGGTGTGACTGAGCTCTACTTTGTTTGAACTTTATACAATTTTCTAAACTCACTGGTTAAAAAGGCTCAATATTTTCAGTTGTTTTAAGACTGCATATCTACAAATTCACATGAGAGAGCACAAAGTTTTCTACCTTTAATGAGTTTCACTTTGAGGAAGCACTAACTTTACAAGTTGCTCAGCCTTTTGTCTTGTTTGCTTAAACACATGTATCCCCAAGCCAAAATCAGAGCACTGCTCTTTCACCCCGTGCAGCCTCGGACAGAAATGTGTTGATTAATGCGCTTCTCCATCAAGCTCGTCGACTTTTTAATCCTGTTAATACAGCGTAGCACGACTGACGCACAGGCCAGCGTCGTCTTCACTGACTGGCCTTTAAAACGTATTTCAATAAGCGAGAGTTAACGCTCTGGACTTTCTGCTAATCACGAGCTCAGATAATTTACCTTTTTATACCTCCCAGTTATTTTTGTCAGTGAACCTTGAAATGAATTTTAAATATTGCAGCTGGAGGAAGTACTTTTTTTAATTGTTATCTTTTTTTTGTACCTCATCTTAATTTAAATTTACCCAGAGAAAAGACAAATTTTGTAGAATGAAGAATTAATCTTTGAGCTAGTTACCATAAATATCACTTTGGATTTTAGGAACTAAAGGTAGAGCTTCTAAAATAGAGGCATGCTGACAGTTATTTTGCAGTTCTTATTATTCTAAATAACAAAATAGGCACCTTAACATCTTGGTGTCTACTGAAAATGCATTGGGTTGTACAACCACAATTTCAAAGAAGTTGGATTGCTGTGTAAAATATAAATAAAAGCAGAATGAAATGGCTTGAAAATCTCACAAACCCCATGTTTTTCAAAATGGAGCATAGTGAACATATCAAATATATGTTTTTAATGAAACTCTTTTGAATTTGATGGCAGCAGCACATCCCTAAACAAATGGTGATGGGGGCAACAAAAGGCGGTAAAAGTAAGTGGTCCAAATAAGAAACAGCTGGAGGACAATTTTGCAACTAATTAGGTTAATTGGCGTCAGGTCAGAAAGAGGAATTGGCATAAAAAGGTAATTTTAGAGGCTTATTCTCTCTGGAGTTAAGATAGACAAGTTCACTGTTCTGCTAAAAATAGTGAAACGGTTTCAGAACAATGTTTCTCTATGAAAGGTTGGGAAGACTTGGGAATTTCTCATTATCTCCAGTTCATAATATCTAAAATATCAGGAGAAACCACTGTGCTCAAAGGCACAACTTCTCATTTAAAATAGGCTGAGCCAAAGTGGAAAGCTGTTCTGTGGTTTGACAAATCAAAATTTGGAAAGATTTTGGGTACGTAATCACCCTAAAGATGAGCCATTATCAACTTATCAGCGTACAACTCAAAAGCCTGCCTCTCTGATGGTATAGGGGTTCATTGGACAGCTTACATATCTGTAAAGTCACCATCAGTGCAAAACAAATTATACAAGTTTGGGTATGCCACATGCTCTCATCCTAAACATGTTTATTAAGGAAAGTCTTGCATGTTCAAACAAAACACTGCATTCATAACTACGGTACATCATCCCTTCACAAGTAGAAGAGTCCGGATGTTGAACTTTACTGCCTGCAGTCCAAACCTCTCACCAACTCAGAACATTTGTGCATCAAGAATAAAGAAATCAAGAAATCCAGCTGAGCAGGCACAGAGCTGTTGACCATCTAGAATCCTACATCAGACAAATTAATTAACTATTGAACGTTAGCTTTTAATAAAATACTTAAAACAATATTACTGTTCAATAAAACCTTTCGTTACCATATTTTCCACCGAACACGTTGCACAGCCTTATAAGTTGCATCAGTCCAAGTATGTCTAGTAAAGTTGAAAAATCCATAAATATGTCGCTTCGCTGTGCAAGTCGCATCTGTTATGTGTCACCGCTAACACGTCACATTTGTTACATGACACCACAAACAACCTGGAAATGTGGGCCGATGTGCCAAAAATCGATTGGTTGCCTAATGGCAGCTGTGAGAGCTTGCACGGGAAGACTTTAACAAGAATTTAACAGGATTAACGCTTAAAAGCAATTATTTGTTTGCTCAAAATTATAACAAAGGTGTGTCTCAGTCTAACTTTTCCTTAATAAATGCACTTTTATTGTCAAATCATCTGTATTTCAAAAGCCGATAAGTGGCTACGAGAGCATGCATGGGAGGGCTCGCTGTGCATTTCTTTTAAATTTAACAAGATAACCACATGAAAACAATTATTTGTTTGCTCGACTTTATAGCAAAGGTGTGTCTCAGTTGAACTTGTCCATAATAAATGCACTTCAATGATCAAATTAGCTGCATTTTGTCGGTGCGGTGCATCAAAATGCAGCTAATTTGACGATTGCTCCAAGCGAGCTTTACGAAGGTGGCAGGCTCTGGCAAGCCAATTGTGTCATTAATAGCCACTTTTACCTATTACATGACACAACGGCATGGTTCAATATTTTCAGTCAGATTGAATGCAAACAGTCATATCTCAGCCAAAAATTGGTTTATAAATATGGAAAAAGTACATTAATAAGTTGCTTCGGTGTATAAGTCACAGGGCTGTAAGTTATGCCAAAAACTGTGACTTATAGGCCGAAAAATATGGTACTCGTATTCTAAACAATCTTAAGAATATGAGTAAAGGAACAGTGGTTAAAGTCTTGGTATTTGCTGTAAAGTACATATTTATCATGCACATTTAGCTTAACACACTCTTTCAAAGCCCTTTTTTCAATGTGCTATGAAATTTCTTTATATTCTTTGAATGCAGAGAGATACAGTCAGGGTTCATTCTAAATGCAGACCCATCTGTTTCAATTCCTCTTCTGTGTTGGACACAGAGCCAAGTGTGAATTGTCCTTTCTTTTTTTTTTCTTTTTAGGTAGAAAATGTGCGCAAACAGTGCAACGTCCAAATCCAGCGTATGGCAGAGGAGCTGTCTGCTCTGCAGTTGGTACAAACCTGTTCCTCTAAGAGGATTTTCCTTTCAAAATCACACTAAATCTTTTGTAGTTCCTGCCTGTCTGCTTCTGTCCTGAACACACTCCTTCCCTGTCAACTCTTGTTCTGTCTTCCAAACTCTTTCTATAGGAGTGTGCAGATAAAGCGTCACAGATTGAAAGGTCCCTGCGTGAGAGAAAAGCTGTGGAGGAGGAACTGGAAAAGGTATCTGCAAAAGCACAAAGTGACTGCTCAGGCTGGCTAAAGACTTCTGATAATATTTGATTGACTGTGGCTGGTATGGGCAGGGCTGTGGATTTGTTGTTAATAGCTTGTGGTGTTTTTTTTTCTTCAGGTGCATAAGGAGGGCAGGGCAGAGCCAGAGTACAGGAAGATTGATGCCCTTCATCAAAGGTGTCTAAACGCAGAAAGACTGAAAGAAGACCTAAGCCTCACGCTGCACAGCACGCAGAACAAACTAAAAACGATGGAGATGGAGTAAGAATTACTTAACATTGCACGGGTTTTGATTTTAGGCAGAAACTGAAGTACAGTACTTTTTGTTTGCCCTCTTGTAGCTACAGTGAGGAGCTGTCTCGGTGTCAGGAGGAGGTACGGCGGCTGCAGGGCTCTTTGGCTGCAGCTCGGGACGACTGCGTCGATGTCAGCGAGGAGCGGCTTCAGCTGCAACAGGAAAATGCGCAGCTTCGTAAAGAGATGGATGAGCTGCGCAAGACCACCATGCTCGTCCAAAAGAAAGCCAAGCAGAAGGTATTCACAAAGTAAAACCATCTTAGACTTACCTGAAAATAATCAACTGTATGTTGTTCCTCTACTGATACCCCCCACCGATCTCCCTCTGGAGTTGGTGGAGTTGTTCAGAAGTGACACCAAGGATGGTAACTTGCTTGTTGGACTTGTTGGCTTGTGTTAATTAAGCCTGTTCAGGATCCCAAGTATGTTCTGTGTGTGCGCGCCCCACACGCGAACATATAACTGTTGGGAGCGCAAGTCCACGGGGACGTGCGCACAACCTGTGTCTCTGCTGTGACAGGCACAGACTCAGAAAAGGACGGAAGTGGGCGGGGGGGAGGTGTCTGTCTTTCCCCATCGCTACAGTGCAGCTTCAGTGCGACATGAGTGAGACCAGGCAAGAGCTGCTTGTTTATTTAAAATAATCAAGCGCGACCCAAACCAAGCCTTTAGTCCAGCCCCTTGGCGACCACTGAGCGGGCCAGGTCACCGGGAAATGTCCCGGTGCTCCGATGGACAGGCTGCCCCTGGTTCTGTTTGTTATTGTTATTTCAGATTAAATGTCTATTCTTGCACTTTGTGAAATGCACTTCAAAATAAATGTGATGTATAGTCTGAAACATCTTTTTAATTCTTTATGAGGCATTTTTTGACTGATACGGCCTATAAACCGGAGCAACATATAATCCAGAAAATACAGTACGTTAGACAGTTAAGTTAAGACGGTGAATTGGTTTCTTTCTGATGCTGCCACTGAAGTTAAATGGATCAAGGTAAAATTCAAGTTAACCGTGGAGGTGAATAAAGGGAAGGAAGTCATGCTGCAGGGCAAAGGTCAAACATTCAGTGTGCTTTCTTTTTAATACGTTGACAAAATGAATAAAGAAAAACGAGAAAAATCAACATCTGTTGCTTGGATTTGTACGATAAGTCAATATATTAATAATTCTGGTGCACTCGAAACATAATCCTCTCAAGGGAGTTTTATTTCATGTGATCCAGAGAGCACAGGACGGAGCTCTGCTTTTTAAAATGTGACTTTCTGACAATAAGATTGTGAGTCGTTCCCCAAGAAGTGTAGTCCCTCACACTGTTTATTATAACAAGTGTAATTCGATGAGTTTCTTTTGATTTTAGACGTTTCGTGTCATTAGTTTTAAATATTTTTTTTTATTTATTTTAAATAGTTGAACTTGTGTGGACAACCTCACTTACTGCTGTCGTCCATCAGGTGTCGCAGATGGAGCAAGAATACGACCTGAAAGAGCGGAGCCTTGATGCGCGAGTGAGGGAGCTGGAGGAAAGTAGCCGGAGCTCGAGTGCTGATCTGACACGCCTCCTCTCGGCACAGCAGAAGAGCACTCAGCGATGGAAGGAAGAAGCCAAGAACCTCGTGCAAGCCTTTGAAACTAAAATCACAGGCCTGAAGTAAGAACTTGTGCAGATGGTTTCTAAGAAGGAAAAAAAGATGAATGCAAAACTGTAATCTGTAAAACCGCTGTAATTGAAAACAACCTCTTTAAAACATGAGGATTAAACAAATGAAATACATTTACCATAATTTCTAAACTATAGAGCTCACCTGACTATAAGCCTTGCACACACACACACAAAGTACATATATAATTTGCGCTTGTGTACAAGCTGCAGGTGTTCACTTTGTAACGTGAGTGGCAGCTCACAGCTCCTGAGAGAGATGTGCAGCTCTTGTTTTAGATCAAGAATCAACCACCAGATGGTGTCTTATAGGCATGCCCGATATAGGGATATAGTAAGTAAAGTAAGTAGAAAGAAAATGTAGGACTTGGCAAATTGTTTACCGTGTTTTTCAGACTATAACGTGCAATATCAGTGAGCGGGTCGCAATAAGCGAAACCAAACAGATAAGTCAAACTTTCTTCAACTCATTCACAGTAACAAAACATTGTTCAGTTGTACCACATAAAATTGCTTCCAGGTCAGTAAGCACAACCAGAATTAATACATAAGGTGCACTGGATTATGAGGCTCACTGTCGATTTTTGAGAAAATTAAAGGATTTTACGTGCACCTTATAGTCCAAAAAATATGGTATACCCAGTATGAACATTTCAGAAGGAGATCTGGGGTGTCCTGACGATTGAAAACATTGCATATTCTGAGATGTAAAAAATAAATTATATATAAAAATTCTTTAGGAAAAATAGTGGCCAACTCTGTGCCATAACAGAATAAATTATATCTCCTTGATGAGTAAACACAGCCCAGTTCTTCCTTGTAATCATCCTACAAGCTTGTCATGTTTTTCCTTTGTGTGTTTCTGGCATTTTTTTAAGGCAGACATGTGTAGGTCTAGTGAAGCTGGAAGGGAAACATGAGTGCACAACTCTTTCCAGGTCTCCAGAGATGCTGCACGGTGCTCCGGTCCACACTCTGGCTGTGTCACTTCAGATCTTCTGTTTTCCTGAAGCTACTTCTGTGTTTACATGCCACTGGAGCAGCTCTGCTTTTGTTGCAGAGACGCTTGCCATGCTCAGAATGTGTCCAAATGGACAGAGCAGGGACGAGAACTCACATCCGCATGCATCTGCACCCTCACTTCCTGCATCAGCCTTTGCTTTTGTCCCACCTCGTCTCTCGTTTTGGCAAATGAAACGCAGTGTGCTGCTCGAGAAACAAGCAAGCTGAGCGAACATTCTGCAAAATGAAGTGTTTAATCAAAACCAGTTTAACAGAAACTAGTTAGTAACCGACAGTCTGTCAAAACATGTTTTAAAATAGATGAAATATTTTAACAGTTAATGCAGTGCTTCATTAAATACAACAAAAAACTTGTTTTATTCCAAAAACAATAATCCCCACTTTGATACATCACTGCCTAAGGACTTTATTTAATCTATTTTACCATGAACACAAGACTCAGCACATTTGAGACTAAAATTGATTTAACACTTGAGGTTTTTGTGCTTGGAGCAACGTGCACCACAATGAGATCTGTTCCAAATACTGAAGATGTTAAACAGCTGAAAACAAAGCTTTAGGAGTGTTTTTATTGTCTTTACAAGAAGTGCCTTGGCTCTATTTTTATGTTTTCTCTGCATTTGTTTCAGGGCAGAATTAAAACGTCAGAAGCAGCGATCACAAGAACTAGAGATCAAGCTTGAAACAGACCATAATACAATATATGAGGTTGGAGTGACACACACACACATACACACACTAAATATTATTTATCAGAACATGGAGCTGTGACCAATAAACAAATGACCAATATTATACATGGAAAAATAAACTTATTTTGTACCATGAGCTCAAGAATGAGACGTTATTGAAAATGGAGTCATTTTACCAAAGAAAATGTACTAATAGGACAAGTTACAAGTTTTTGTATGTATGTAAAAGTGCTAGCTCAGTGATATGTTCAAAATTATAACACTAAAATAAGTATGTATAACACAAATACAGGTGGTCCTCGACTTACGGCTCCCTCGACCTACGGCACTCCGGACTTACGAACGGCACCCGATGACGTCATCCAGCAGCATACGGCACTATTTTTCAGAAAATT
>JARVGQ010000547.1:2856479-2867056 GCA_031762355.1 Hypsolebias martinsi | reverse complement strand
GAGGTAACAACAAGTTTGTCTGCATCAGTAGAAAACTATAAATGTATTAATGCTGTCAGGGATGTGCCTTGTTATATAACAAGACTCAAATCTGATTAAATAAAGCATCTACAAACTGTTTTTTACACAACTACATTTGGGAGGGTTTGCTCTTTGAATTTTCCTTCTTTTTTTATTATTTGTGCTCTAGTGTTGCAAAGCCATGACCTAATTTTCCAACAAGGATCATTAAATCTTCCATCTTGTGATTTTTATCTCATCTCCTGTGTGCATCCTTGTGACATATAAATAAACACATTTATTTTCCCAGGATTTATACTAAAAGGACAAAGCACATCAGATTCAATCTGGCTCTGCATCAGAACTGTTGCCATCACCGTTTGCGATCGGAGATCCCCGCCATAAGCAGCTTAATGTTCTGTTTCATCTCAGTCAGAGACCAGAACCTCATGCTTCTCTCCTTCACTCTTCTCCTTTCAGAAGCAACAGGAGATAGTTTCTTATTTCATCATACAAAGGATATACAATCAAGTTAACGAGGGTTGAAACACAGATTAAGTAATTAATGCATTTTTATTGTTATCTTTACACAAGTGCAGTTCTTGAATGGGTATATTTAATTCAATTCAATGTTTTTTTTTTTAATTTAAAGAATAAAACTGCATGTTCTTTGGAGACATGCTATAGATTCATGAAATAAATGCCCTCTGCTGGGGTTTTAGAGTTATAATGATGATCAACAGTCCCGTAATATCCTTCCCCTGATACTTTTTACTGTCAGCAACTCAATAAAAAAACAATTTTTGTCACATAAAACAGAGCAGAAGACAGATGCAACTTTAGTATCTCCTAAAGTGATATTCCCTTCCACATTACCATGATTAATGTTAAACAGCTTTCACAGTAAGACCAAGCTCTTTATTTGAAGTTAAATCCAAGGAAGAAACTGTTTCACTTGCAACAACCTGATAAATGGCTGCAGCTATTTGATTTCTTTATAAAAATTACTTCCTCAAACGTCAAAACTCTGTAAATACTCCTTAAAATAAAATACTTCTAATGAAAGGGCTAGCATTACAAGAAGGAATGCATTTCACCCTTTACCTTTCAGGTCAGAGTTTTAAACTAAGACCATATTAAACTGACAAGGAATTGAGTTTTAGCTTTTTAAGTCAAATATTGTAAATGACATCAAAAACTGAGAAATCTCACAAAATGTAACATTCAGAGTGTTAAAGATGACTCAGCTGCAAAACTCAGTTTAATATTTATCAAATTACCTAAAGATTTGTGTTTGCTAATGTCAGCTGCCAGTGCTGGTATCCTAAAATGGGTTGACTCCAACCAGTTTCAGATTTAAACACATTGATTAGTCCTAAGAGTTTCATGAAAATCCATCTGATAGTTCAAAAGATATTTTGCTAACACAACAGACAAAATGGTTGCCCTTTTGTCTTTGGCAATGCTGCTAATGAAAAGGCTTTTATAAAAGCAAAACAGCTAAAAGCAGATAATCTTTCCTGCAAGGTGAGCAAATTAAAATTATTGTTTTAGTCTTTCACATCCTTTAGGGACAAATTCCTCACATGCGCCAGATAAAATCATAGAACAGCAGGGATAACAGCTGCTTTGCAAAAAGGGAAAATGTCAACATTTTTTTACCTTGTGGACAGCTGAGAACAAATGCTATGAAAATCTAAAAACTGTTGTCCAAAAACACTGATTAACAGATGATGAGATCAGTTTGTTTCACAGAAAGTCAAAACAGAGTTTTAGTTTGCCGCTCTGCTGGCATCAGTTATGCGATGTCTCCACCTTACATCAGTTGTTTAAATTGTCCCACGGATAAAGACAAAATTGTTACATGGAGAGGGATAAACATATCTGACAACTTACATAGATTGCCCCATCTCGCACTCGCATAGATTGCCCAAATCCACAAACTGTTCCAATTTACACAAATTGCCCATACCAATATAGATTGTCCAAACCCACATATTGCTCCAACTTACATAGATTGCCCAAATTCACAGCTCGCTCCAATTTACATACAAAGTAGATTGCCCCAATCCACAAATTGCTCCAACTTACTTAGATTGCCCTAATTCACACAGATTACCCCAACCCACATATTGCTCCAACCCAGATTACACCAATCCACATATTTCTCTGACTTACATAGATTGCCCCAACCCTCAGATTGCTCCAACTTGCATAGATTGCCCAAATTCACAGAATGATCCAATTTACATGGACTGCCCCAACCCACAAAGATTGCCCCAATCCACATATTGCTCCAATCCACATAGATTGTTCCAACCCACAGATTGCTCCAACCCACATAGATTGACCTAATCTACAAAATGTTCCAACCCACACAGATTGCCTCAATCCACAGATTGCACCCATTTACATAGATTACCCAACCCACATAGATCGTCCTAATCCACAAATTGCTCCAATTTACATAGACTGTCCAAAGCCACACATTGCTCCAACTTACAAAGTTTGCTCCAATCCACAGATTGCTCCAACCAACATAGATTGCCCCAACCCACATAGATTGACCTAATCCACAAATTGTTCCAACCCACATAGATTGCCTCAATCCACACCACAGATTGCTCCAATTTACATAGATTGCCCAAATCCACATATTGCTCCAATTTACATAGACTGCCCCAACCCACATAGATTGTCCTAATCCACACATTGCTCCAGCTTGCATAGAGTGCCCCACAGATTGCTCCAATTTACAGACTGCCCAAATCCACAGATTGCTCCAATTTACATAGTTTGCTCTAATCTACAGATTGTTCCAACCCACAGATTGCCCCAACCCACAGATTGCTCCAATTTACATAGTTTGCCCCAACCCACATACTGTAGATTGTCACAGAACAACCATATCACACTTAACATGATGTTTAGTGTCACAATGGCACAGATTAAAATAAGTAATTATGAAGCATACAGGAATGTTGGACGGTACATAATCATTGCAATGCACCAGGAAGCAGATCAATAAGATTATTTCTTTCCGCTGTTTTCAGACTGCCGTCATGTAAAGAGGCAGAAACACAAAGAAGCCTTGAACTCAATCAGTGTTTGCTGGCAGTTACTGTGCAGGAGGTTGTAATGGGACTTATTTCAGCGTTGGTCAAAAGCCCTGCGTGAGAATCTCAGTAACACCTGGCAGTCTAGCAGGAGAATAGAAGAAGATTTATCTTGATCCAATCAGGCTGAAACAGGTTTTATTTGTTGAAGATGGAGTAACGTCTGAATCCAGAAATCTACTGGGACACAGTTTATCTTTCATATCAAGGCCAGCCCTGTTTAGGAAACACATAAACTAAACTCATATTTTATATAGATTCATTACACAGAATGAAATATTGTAAGCTTTTTTTTATGTAACTTTCATGATTATGGCTTATAATGAAAACCCAAACCTTTATGTTGATATGAAGACTAAATTGACATGTGCAGTTTGTTAAAATAAATAACAATTGTTAGTTGTAAATAAATATGTATATTTTGGTCATTAAAATATTATGCAGTTATCTCTAACATAACATTACATGTGTTTTTTTTCCAAGTCCCAAGATAACTGGGACCAAAGTGCAGGACAAAAATAAAAGAAAAATAATAAATAAATAAATAAAAAGGTTTAGCAAAACATGCAAAGGAAAGAAAAACTATAAAATAATAAAAAAAAAATAAGTAAAAAAAAAACTAAAACTAAAGAAAGAAGAAGCCGCTAAGACAACAGAAACCTGCAGACATTATTTGCACAAATGCAGCTGAGGAGAATAAATAATGAGAAAAATAATCTGAAATGCGGAACACGTTCTGTAATCAGGGCACTAAATCCAGGTGTGAAAGCAGAGGATGAAGCTAAACTAAACAGAATGTACAAACATGCATTTAAAAAAAAAAAAAAATCAGGAAAACAAGCAAAGCAGTGCACAAATAAGAAGCTGGATTCAAAACAAAATAAAACAAAAAAAAAGATAAAAAATAACAAGGTTAATAGAGAAACAAGCAAACAGATGATGCATCCCTTGAACCATAAACTCAGTATTAAAAAATAAAAAAAATAATGGATTTATCATCTTAACATTTTGAACAAGAACCATTTTAATCTCTTCTTTCACTTAATAAAATTCAGATTTATTACAAACATTGTTATCAAAACTTATAAGTGTGAACTGAAGTAGAAAGTTCCAGGAGAAACTTTGATGGGGACTGCCATGTGGCAGCCATTTAAACTTTTATTTGACAGTACTATGTGTTGGGGTTTGCTTTCAGCAGCCACCATCCCACATTTCAACTCAATATGGGAAACCATCAAGGATTTACAGTCATTTATTTATTTTAAGCTATGGTGGCCATCTTGGATTTTATATTTGGATTCACTTTGTGATGGGAGTTCATTCTCTGCTACAACCTCACCACATTTCAGCTCTATATGTGTAAAATAGCTGAGATGCAGCCATTTAAATGTAGCTTTGGTGGCCATTTTCATTTTTTTTATTTTAATTTAATATTTATTGGGCATTTCTCTCAGCTGCTACACCAAATTTCAGCTTATTATATTTCATAATGGGTGAACTAACCTCCTCCATCAATCTTGTCCCAGAAGAACTTCTGAATGGACAGAAGGTATAATCCTGATAATTTGAATCCAGGACACAAATTATCTCATCAAGAGAAGTGTAAACTAAGTTAAAGTACCTTCAGATAAGTTATTTTACCATCAAAAACGTAATCTGTTGTCTTGCTTAAGCTGTCCGATATGTTTTATGCCGTAAGAAATGAATCAGCCAATCATGTGTAAATGTTATGATGTATTAATTTGATTCTGTTAAATAAATGACTCCATTTATCTGATGGGTCAAATTTAATTGCCTTATTTCACTATCATTTCATCTTGGTCACACTACAATTTAATTAACCCAAAAAGAAGTGAACCCATTTTTAAATCAATAATTATTATTCTGAGACTCGAACAAGTCCTGTGTAATTATTGAAAAGTGTAAAGGTGGAATAAGGCAATTTCGCTACCTATTCTCCTACAATAGTGTTTGTCTTTTTCAGCTCAGGCAGCCATCTTTGATTTTTGATTTGCAATGAGCCTATTAGGGATCGTTCTCAGCCACCTGTACTCATTACTGGTCGCTCTTGAAAATGAGCCACAACTGAGACTAACTGTATTTTAAAAGGTTGAATTAACAGACACATTTTCAGCTGAATACCTCTAAAAATGGCTGAGTTATAGCCATTTTAAATTAGCTTTGGCGGTCATCTTGAATTCACAACAATTTCCTGCAGGATCAATAAAGTTCTATCTTATCTTATCTTAGAATGTGTTGTGCATCACTGTCAGGTCCCACCACACCAAATTTCAGATCAGTATCTTGTAATGTAACAGTTATCATGTTTTTTATTTTATTTTATTTTTTCACTTTTATCTAAGGTGGCCATCTTGGATTTTTAGTTGTATTGATAATGTATAATAACTCGCTCTCAGCTATCATCATACAAATTTTCAGCTCAATATCTCAAAGAATGACTGCGTTATAGTCGATTTAGTGTTTTCCGAAGTAGCTGTGGCAGCCATCTTGAACCAAAATGGCTCCAAAAGTGTTTTGTTCAGAGACCTTTTCACTCTACGTCATGTGACTTCACTGTCGCTGTTAGAAGCTGTTGCGTTCTGTCAGTGTTTTTAATGAGAAAAATAGTGTTTTTGTTTGCTAATTACATCACTATGGTAACTGGAAACGCCAATAAAAGTAAAAACACACATCACGGTGCCGAGCCGGTCATTTTGAATATGTTCAGTTTACATTAAAGTTGAAAGAGGAGTAAGACCCTTGTCAGGTGGATAATAATAGGAGGCTGCCTGAGACAGTCCCCAATAAATAAAATGTTTAAGCTGCCTATTCGTGCCGGTCGGTTGATATATTACTTTTTTTTCGTTCATCAGCAGTTTATGAGGTAATGAGCAGAACAGAAAGAAGTCAGAAAATCCTACCTGTTGTAGAGGAGGATATCTGGGACCCAAATGAGATTAGACGGGAAACGAAGGTTCTGGACCCCCGGATAGATCTCTGCATTCCATGAGAGGTAAATATCTGTCCAAGACTGGAGCAAACGATTGAAAACAGACGGATCAGACAACAACATAATGAGAACAACATTTTCATACATACGCTCTAAATGTTTAGGAGTCACAGCTAAAACTGATTATTATTATGTTAACGTCTGCAGAGTCAGGATCTGTGTTTCATCTTCTTGTGGGTGTATTTTCTGTCCGTTTTATCCCCTCACATTCACACCTGATCCTCATTTTCTTTCTCCAGGTGTTGTCATCTGCCCCTCGTTGCCCGACCTCTACCCCATCTCGGCCTGGATGCAGGGCAGCCGACTCGGGACCCAAAAGTCCAAGGTTCGATCCCCAGCCATTTCCACATGTCGTGGTGTCTCTGAGCAAGACACCTAATCCCTAATTGCTTCCCAGGTGCTAACATATCTGCCCACTGCTCCACCTGGGTGTATGCCAGGTGTGATGGGTTCAATGCTGAGAACTACATGTAATTTTGCCACATAACAATTTACTCATATTAAAAGCTGTGGCGCTCTTCTCTTTTGTTGTCCGTGCGTCACGATTTCACGCTGTGCATGTTGGGTTTCCCTTTCGACTCTCCAAGAGTTTTTCCACGTGTGAGAGTTTTTGTGCGTTCTTGTCTGCCTTTTGTTTTGTCTCTTTGTAAATAAATTTATTTATTTTTACTTTCAAGTGTTTTTGAGTTCGGTTTTGCATTTGGGTATTGATCCTCTGCCAAACCTGATATGCAGACACAGAAAGTTACCGGAAGACTGATTTTTTTTTTTTTTATATATATTTTTTTTTAAGTGTGATCAATCATTTGCCATTAGAAGTCAAACAGTTTCCCATTACACAGACTATTAGCTGCTGGCTGTTGCACTTCGGCTCCAACTCTCATGATGAATGTTGGCACTGAACCTTTGCCAAGACAGCATTTGTTGGCACTGACCCCCCCACCCCCCCACCCGCACTCCCATTTGGGTCTGAGCCCATTCACTAAGGGACAAAGTGCGTCTAGCATGAAGCTATTTTAAAATCTCCAGTGTCTCTGACTTTTAGGTTGCGTTGCAATCTGACGTTGAATAGCATTTGTCTTGTCATAAAAACACTTTACTCTGTATTTTTATATGTGTAAAGTTTAAAGTCTGCACAGATGGATGCATTCAGATGAGCTATTTGGAGTAAGCATTGCCCCATTATTAACACGGCTGTGGAGCATTATGCTCGTCTTCTTTTCTGTTACACAAGTCATGTCTGTGCATAGTGTTTTTTATTCTGCATTCAGAAAGCTCTGCCTTCTTATAGGTCTTAATATAAGATCTTAATTAAAAAAAAACATATCTAACAAAAAGTTTAAATTTACTCTGCTTTTTGTATAGACTGAAATCATGGTTTTCTAATTCTTCCCATAAGCGGCTTGTAACAAGTTTGTTTTTAATCACAGCTGGATTACAGAGACACCGCCTATAGATTTGCCTCCCCCACTACCTCAGCTATACTGGAGCACATTTACCTGCTCTGAGGTATAGAACAGGTTCACCCTTTAGGACTCACTGTTGTACCATTGCTGAACTTGCTTCACTCAATGTTCGAAGAATGAAGCATTGGTATATTTTCATATACAAAGCCATTTTAGGAAAATGACAATCATAGATCTACTCCAAGTTCATTTCCTTACACAACACACATAGTTTTAGGGCCAGGCTAAAGATTAAAGGTACCCTTTATGCCACAGAGTCGTAAAAGATGAGTTTGTCTTATTTGGGCCTGTGGTCTTGGAATGATCTGCAACTTAAGTTTAGGTTGCCGTCTTTTATTTATTTATCTAGTTTTACGCAAAAACTGTCAGAGGTTTTGGTCACATCTTGCACCTGCAATGTTTAAGTATCTTAAATTGTGATTTTTTTTTTTTTTTTAAATTGTATTGTATTTACTCATTACTGGATGTTTTGTTGTAAATACAGGTAGTCCTCGACTTAAGGCGCCCTCGACTTACAGCAACTCGGACTTAAGAACAGGTGTGCTAACATACATTTTACATGTATTTCCTCGACTTACGGCAAAAATCCGGACTTACGAACGGGTTTGCGGCGCAGTATAATGAGTTTCGACTTACATCAAAATCGAGTTAAGAACGGTGTGTAGGTACGGAACCCGTTCGTAAGTTGAGGACTACCTGTATTTTAATATTGCTGTTATTACGACTGTTTCTGTATTTGTAATGGCTTGTTTGCACCTTGCACATTGTCTGGGACATCCATGTAAAAGCGAGATTAATAATCTCAGTGGATTTCTTTCCTGGTAAAATAAAGGTTTAAATAAAAATAAAAAATATACATGTGTATGACATCATTTTTTTATATACTATCCATTTGTGCAAATGGGCCTAAGTCCATAGAAGTAATTCATCAATTAAAAATAAATCATCTCCTCAAAGAGATTTCATCTGAGTCTGAGACATATGTCTGCACTCATCCGGCTAACAGCTTAATCACTACACTTGTCATCATTGGAGTCTTGGCAGTTTAGAGCTTCTTTTCATGTTTGTTGGCTAGAAAAGCGCAACTAGCAGCCAGCGCAACAAATCACAGCTCGCTAACTTTGCACTCCATCAGAAATGGATGAAGACACCAGGCTTTGTAGGCTAACAGCTGTCAGTTATTACTGTATTCATTTTTTTGTTATGTAACTTGAATTTTTGAACGTATCTCTAATTTGAGACAAAGTTCTTCTTAAGATGGTGTGAAATGGGCTCATTCAATAGAAGATTAAGGGCAGCTGGTTTTAGCGTGTACAGTACATACTGTTTACAAATAGCAACAGCTAAAATAGTTGCTGCAATTCAACATATTGCTCCATCTGCTTTCTGCTGCTTAAAATGATGTGTGCATTTCTTCTATATTAATCCTCTTGTCTTTCTACTTCAAATATTCTTCAACTAGAACAGCCTGAATAAAAAATATGTGAGAGTAGAACAAATAAAACAAAAAGCTAATTTGTTCTGCTATTATCTCCACCCAGCAATAGATGGACAGACTTTTGTATTTGGTTAAACCTCTGCCCAACCAACGAACCTCGTTGCAGCAGTATGGCTTCTGTCAGAGGAGCGCTCCCCTGCAGATTAATGTTGGTTTGAGACACACAAAACAAACTATGTCTATTCATGGAGAAATGTATTCAAAATTCAAAGAACGAGACTGCAAGCCTCTGAGGTCTTCTCAAGTAGAAAACTGAGATGCTCTGCACACACCGTGAGACAATCTGGAGACGCCTTTGCAAATCCTGTTCGCCTACTAATCACCAGCAATCACATGACACTACCTTAAATTATGTCTAGTGTAAGGGTCTGAAACATTTTTGATCAATTTCAGATCATTTCTGCCACTTTGCTTACTGAATAGTGGCACACTGGCATAGTTGGTAGAGCTGCTGCCTCTCAGCAAGCAGGTTGCCCCGGTGCAAATCCTGGCCGGTGTCCTTTCTGGGTGGAGTTTGCATGTTCTCTCTGTGCAGCGTGGGTTTTCTACGGGGACTCCGGTTTCCTCCCACAGACCAAAAACATGCAAGTTAGACCAGGGCTATTCAACAAAAATGCACATGGAGCCACAGTTTCTGAAAGGGGCCGGACATCCAGCAATTAAAATCATTATGTAAATAAACCAAAGTTCACAATGATCTCATAGCTTTTTAAATGTGTTTATTTTATCCCATTGAATCATAAATGCAATAATCAGAACCTAAAACCAAAACCCAGAACGTTCCCCCCACCCAAAAAAAAAAAATTATGAAGTGGGCCTAATTTAAGTCACTCGCGGGCTGGAAATGGCTCGTGGGCCACCAGTTGAATAGCCCTGTGTTGGACTAATTGGTAACTCTAAATTGTCCCTGGGTGTGAGTGAGAGAGTGAATTGTCTCGTTTGTCTCTACATGTCCCTGTGATGGACTGGAGACCTGTCCAGGTGTCCCCCTCCTCTTGCACAGTGACTGGTGGACATGGGCACCAGTGACCCCTGCGACTCAAACAGGAAGAAGCGGGTAAAGATAACAGATGGATGCTTTCCGAATAAAATGTCCACAGTGTCACAAAACCTGCTCCAGCTGTGATAATCAACTGGTGACTCGTGGACCACTTCAAGTTTCTTGGAGGGAGCTTTTACAGTCAGTTGGGGGTGACATTATGGAATTAAAAATATTGAATATTTGTGAACAATTTGATAAATTTTACTGTATATTTCGACACAAAACAGACCAGATTCAAGTAAATGTGATAAAATTGTATACTTTTTTACTAACAGATGTTTATGCAGGTTTGTGTGAATCATCGTTGTATTTGTGGACAATGTAATTACTGTATCTTAAAATAATAATGTCTTAAATTCCATCCATCCATCCATCCATCCATCCATCCATCCATTTTCTTCCGCTTATCCGGGGTCGGGTCGCGGGGGTAGCTGCCTAAGTAGGG
>JARVGQ010000547.1:2819852-2830225 GCA_031762355.1 Hypsolebias martinsi | reverse complement strand
CACTGTGAGAGGGTGCTATTTATAAGACTGAGCTGAATACAGCAGCTCAGACTGAGGAAGTCTTTCGGATGAAAGACGAAACGTTTCTACTTTTTTGTTTTGTTTTTTGAATGTTCAGAGGACCAGGCTTAACTTTTTTTGATTTTTTTCAGGATTATTGAGCATGCATCAGGGTGCCCCTGGTATAAGTTAATGTGAATGTGAATTGGAAGTATTCGGGCATGCAGGCGTTATCAGAACCATCATTTCAGAAATGGACTTATACAAACAAAGAGTTCCCAGCCATACAGAAGAAAGGCAGCTGATTGGATAAACAGAGACATCTGTAAGATAATAAGAATGTGGAAGACATCCATCCATCAACAACAGGATTGAGTCTCTGATCACGTAAACACAAAACTCAAATAACAAAATGAGTTAAATACACACAAAGGGATCGTCAAACTGAACATGCCATGATTTTATAAAACAACTTTGAATTTGTGCAGACAACAAGGAACATGTAGTAACCTGTCGAATGTTGAGTTTCTGATTTTAAGGCATCTTTTGCAGAAAAGGTCACATAATCAAATGGTTCCTACTTTTTTATTTCTCATTTTGAAAAAAAAAAAAAAAGCTTGCACAGCAGCAGGTCTTTAACAGTTGACCTGTCTCTATAAAACTAAAGGACACGCCAGATCTGTGCACCTGCTGCACTCTGTGACTTTCTTTGTTTTCCAGTTCCCAAACTTTTATGGGCTGAAAAAAGTATTTCTCCTGGTGTGCATAAAGAAACAAAAATCTGATCACTCCAGATAAATGACTTAACATGTTTTACAATCAAGTGAACCATAACCACAATGTTGTTTCTTGCATGGCAACTATCTCCCCGTGGTCCAGTTCAGCGGCTGGTTGAATCTTCACAGCCTCTGTTTCAATGAGACCAAACGTCACTGAGCCAGGCTGAGAGCCTCATCTCCAGCCTGGCATCAACACTGCAGCTGCACATTACAGCCAGATCTCTTGAACTCCGTGCGCCTGCGGGACGTGCTCCTTATGGCGAGGCAGATGTTGCAACTCGCTGGATTTTACGCGCCAAGACGCACTGATCCATGAACTTAAAGCACATTGCAGAGAAATGTAACCCCAGAATTTTGAAGTGAATATTTTCCTGAATTAAGAACTATGAACGCATCCGACCAAAAATCCACAAGTGACGCATTTTCTCGTCTGCAGCCGAACCAACCTTCATTTATTTATTTATTTATTTATTTATTTATTTATTTATTTAATAAATGAACAAAGTCGATACAATAAAATGCAGCCTCTGTTTGTTTCAGTGCTGTACTCACCTTGCTGGTATGATGACACCCAGAGGTAAAGTCCAACTATGACAAATCCGTTGCGCTTCCAGATCTCCATGTCTGCGTCAAACACTTCCAACTTGATGCAGCTCACACTGCTGCTGCTCTGCCTCTTTCACCTTGTCGGCTCTTTGATCTCACACACTCTCCAACACACACACACACACACGCGTGTCTTCTTGCTTGGCTCGTGCGTCACTCCAAAAGTCACTTCGGATCCCGCTCTCCTGGTGCTGCGCTCAGCTGAAGGAGCTCCCGTGGAATCAGCGCGCGCGGATGCTGACAGACACCTGTCCGCTCACAGGAACACTGCCCACTTTGTCAGGGTGTTGTTGTCCCCTCGAGCCAGAACGAGCCCATCCTCACGCGCGCTGAACGCACGATGACTCAAAGAGCGCTGAGCACGCAGAGTGCCAACCTGCGCACATCTCCAAGAGTGACAAGCCCCGCCCCCTTCAATTAGAGAAAACTTATTCCTGCTGAATTTATTTATTTTTTCCTTCTGTAGTGGAACCAGTAACAACAATTATTAATTAAATGTAAAGCACAGAATCTGCTCAGGTAACACCTGAACGAGAGAGACACCTTCTCATATAGAATTAATAATATGTGGGTTTTATTTACTAACAGTTTTATTATTGTATTTATTCATAGAATGAACCATAAAAATGACAAAGTGGCTAAAACTGATGCTTATGTCATGACTGTTTTTTTTTGTCAGGTTGCATCATGGTGAACCTCTTCCATCGACAGTGTCTGGGAGGTGCAGAAGCAGAACGTCCTGGTCTTTGGAGGTTCTGGACCCAACAATCCAAACTGAACACATGGAGGTCCAAACAAAATCAACTTTACTGCACTCACTTACAGAGCTGAAGGCCAGTCATGACCAGGCATGAAAGTGCAAAAGATCCACTGATTCCTGAAACGAACAGTTTTATAGTTTGAGGCTAATGAGAGATGAGAAGGTGCTGGTGCACGTGGGCGTGGCAGGACTGAGGAGCAAAGACTGAGAGTGGTTGAAAACACAGGATGGAAAGAAAACTACAAGAGAACACCACAAGAATCAAACGGAAACACCAAAATAATAATAAATAAATAACCCACAAACCATACAAGAAGAAGGTGGTTCAGTTGCTGCTGCCTCTTAGTGAGAAGGTTGTCTGTTCAAATCCCAGCCGGGGTTCTTTATGGGTGGAGTTTGCATGTTCTGTCTGTGCTGCGTGGGTTTTCTCCAGGTACTCCAGTTGCCTCCCCAAAAACATGCACGTTAGACCGACTGGTGACTGAATTGTCTCTAAGTGTCCCTGTGATGGACTGGAGACCTGTCCAGGGTGACCCCCCACCTCTCGCACAGGTGCTGCTGGATATGGACACCAGTGACCCCTGCAACCTGAAACACAAGAAGTATAAAGATAATGGATGGATGACACAAGAAGGTGAATTAATGTTTCACCTGAAGACATACAGCATGGACGAACAGATGAACAGATGCTAATATGATGTGTTTGAAAGTCACACAAACATCATATGGATATAAAATAATGTCTATAAATCAGAATGTGTTTCTTTAACTCTGGTTAAATTAAAAGTTAAATGCTAAATGTTACTCTTCAGCTGTCCAAACAAACAAATTTTTCCCTTAAACTTGTTGTTGCTGAATGTTTTTGTTCATTTTTCATGAGTGCCTACATGTGGCTTTGACACAATAAATAAGACATGGAGCAACGTGCAGCAGCAAGATGATCAAAAGATGAAGGGCTGCTTGTTGGACGGGTTTTCAGACACATCCAGCTGGAAGTATTGAGCATCTTCTGGATCCAGAAGGAATGATCAATAAACCTTTAATACAGACATGAATTGGTTCAAGATGGATAAAAATACAACATGTTTGGCTTTAGATGAGTTTGTGAAGTCCTGCAGCTCAACATTTACAACAATAATACTTGTTCATTGGTTTCGATGTGTGTGTTTTTTTATAAATCTAGTTGTTTCAATTCTTTTTCTCTTCACTTGTCCATCATTTTCTCAAGTGCCTTCCAAAAGAGTAAAATTAGTTACTTCTCGTGACCCATTTAAAAAAAAAGGTGTTTTTTGTTGCTCCTGTGCATTTTACAAAGATTATCGCTCAGTTCGTTCCTCTGACTTATGAGCGTTTCTTCGCAGCAGCAGCAGCAGCGCAGATAATGAAATAAGTCAGATGAACACAATTATACGTCGGCACGCATCAGTGGACGTTCCTTGGCTCAGCACAGCTGTCGTGCAGCGAGGTCAAACGGGGCGCATAGTTAATTATGACATCTCGCTCAGTGTAATTATTTTTAAGCATGCTTCTGTGTGGGGCCTTGAGCGGGAGTAACAATATCTGCGAGCCAGCAGCTCACCTTACAACAACAAGACTCATGAAGGGCTGTTGTTGTCGCTTTGACAAGATGCATTCATGTTCTGCTTATTCCTTATGTCTCTGCTTCTAAACACTGTGTCTTTTTATTTAGTTTACTTGTAGTCACCATTTCCACTCACCTTTTTCTCATTGTTTCAGTTTTAGCCCACATGCAGCCACAGTCTTGTTGTATCTATTCTTTTCTGGTCTCTGTCCTGCAGCTCTGCCTGTGAGCAGCAGCATCATCACCTGCAGCATTTCTGCAGCTTTCACCATCTCCAACTCCTCTGCTTCTTTCTTTCTCACTGCTCAAACGTCTTTTTTCCTCCCAGTGGCTTCGGTTGGGACATTCTGTCATGCGTGTGTAATCTCACCATCATTTCATTTTAAGTAAAGGTCTTTTTTGACTGAATCTGCAGGGACTAGAGAGACTTTGCTTTTGTGAGAAATGCGATGAGTTTTTGTTCACGAGCATCGGTTCATCTACTGCGCTGGCACGTCTGTGCGTTGTGTTTTGGGACCAACTTTAATTGATCACCGTCTTATTTTATCGCACGCATTGTCATGCAGAGCATCATGAGCCTCAACATCAGCGAGAGTTAAGCCTCTTACACACAAAGATCAAGCAGAAGATTATGTTTTTACACCACTTGATATTGTGTCGTGAAGCTTAGCGCAGTGGTTCCCAAAGTGGAGGTCGGATCCTCACTGGAGCTCGTAAAACATCACACGAGGGTCCAGAAAGCGTTGTGCATGGAGTAAAAATGACAAGTAAAGTGATCATAAGTTAATAAAAACCTTATAGATGTTGAGGTGTTTTGTGTTCTCATTGTATCCTGCTATTATTTACTTAAATTGATCGTATTTGGGGTTGAAGGCCTCTCCCATTTTTATCTTGTGGGGTCAGAAGCTGTGTTTGGGGTTTTAATTTAGGTTTAAATTTTAGAATTTAAATTAGAAAATTAGAAAAATAAGTACAGTATAGCAATCAAATGATACTAATACAAAAAAATGTGTAGTAGAAAAATAACCTGACAGCTGTTTTCTACAGGAGCTTGTACTTCAGTTTGATTAAAGTTTGATGTGGAACTATTTGCAGACAAGATCAGCTTGAACAAAACAAATACATTTAGTACTCGTGCACATCTGGACTGTTTTATCCTCAGTAAGTGGTATCAACATAAGTGACCACAGCTGTAAAGAACTCTACAAGAAGAATATCAACTTGTCTTCAATAAATACACAGGTTTTTTTTTTTTAGCCCAGCAGTTTATTTTGACGCTTCGGCTGATTACAAGCGAAGTCTTCGTTGCTCAAATTCAACAGTTTGAGAAGCAAAATGTTGATAAATGAACAAAATGAGCACAAAAAGATCAGTTTGAACATGTTTAGTTGTTGAAAACTCCAGTTTTATTTCACAGGATCGTTGAGTTTTGGATTGTTACGAACTGCAGAGACATTTTATTGCATTTACACTGTACTTTCACTCTTCTCAAAATCTTTGTAACGTTGTGATAGAGTTTAAAAATTACAATTTAACGACTCCTTGTTTGGTTTATTGTGGGTGTCGTTGAACGAGCCTGACCCCATGTTTAAATCAATGCTTTTCAAACATTTCTAACAAATTTATATTAAAAAAAAATGTGTTGCTTTGTCTTGTTTTATCAAACAGTGTCTTTGTCTTAAAAAGCCTGTGAGCCTGATCTAACCTAGTATGGATAAAGCATGATACATAATTTATGTATGTGCATAAGTTACAATTCAATTTTTAGAATCTGTCTAAATTAATTAATAATTAATTTCGCTTCTTAGGCCCCAGGCTTTTGTAAGAACTGTCCAACCGTAAAGCCAAGACTGTGTTTTGACCTCATGTAACCTGCAGTTAGAGCATAAAGAATGCATGACCTTGAGTGACCTTGTAAAGCATGTGCATTTCATCCTTATCATTCAGATGCATTTCAGCAGTGGTAAAACCAGATGTGATGCAGAAGAGTGAGGCTTTCTATATGCCTGGACAATCCCCCAAGAGCTCCTTTGATCACCATTTCAATCTCTTCTTGGCCACTCCTGATGGAATGATGCACCAGTATCACAGACAATAATCTGTGCACGTTCCAAGCTAATACGAGCAAAGATGAAGCCTTACACTGAATGAATGATGCTCAGGAGGAGCTTTTACTCTGTGGCTCAAGTCCGTCTCTCTGAAACAGGACAGAAACATGTTTTGACTAATAAAAAAAAAAAGATTCACGTAGTTTTACAATAAATGTTCAGTCAAATGGAATGAAAATTTAAAAAAAAAGCAAAACATCTGAAAGTCCCTTTACAGTTTTAATTTTACTAGTGTCTGTGTGACAGGTGCACAAATATATATCATCACTTTGTAACGTTAGAAACTCTTTGTTTCAATGGTTTCCACAGTACTGGACATGCCACGTTCGTTCCTCCATGATGATGTCAATAAACTAAAAACTAACAGTTAAAATGTGCATCAAAGCCCAATTTTCATTCCTGCAGCTGAAAAACAACTAATCTCACATCTGTGACAAAGAAAATAGTAATTGAATTATTGTTAATGTGAATGTTGAGTTTGCATTCACACTGTTTCTTTCCTGGGAATTACCGTGTACACAGGGACCAAGCAGGAGAACAACTAGTTTGACAAATTGAGACGAGGCGAGAGCCTGAACGTGCTGAGATGTGATGAATGAGTGGATGCAGCTGATCTGAGAGGCAGGTGACTCATAAAGAGCAGGACTTACTGAAGGACCAGAGGGGAGACAGGAAACCAACAAGAAAAGATCCAAAACATGAACAAGGAGCAGCGTGACTTTAATAACATAAAGAACGGAACAAACAACAATAAAAACAAACAACAAGGACAACATTAAGATGCCCTCGGTCTCTTACAAAGAACTCTACATTTTTCTGCTTCAGCCTACTTGCATTGTTTTTTCTTATTATTCTACTTCCAGCTTTTAGCTACAGTTTTGCTAATCTGAGCCGTTTTATTTTAGCTGTGGGTTTGCAATCTAGCCTCTATCTATGGTTTTACTTATTTTAGCTTTTATTTATGTTCAGTAAAATTTGACTTTAGCTAAGGTTTGGCTGAATTAAGCTGTTGCTACTTTTGTGTTTAACATTTAGCTATGGTTTTGCTCATGTTATTTTAGCTGTTTACTAAACTCCAGCTTTTAGCTATGATTTTGCTGATTTTAGCTTTGCTAATCTTAAATTTTACCTTCTTAAAGCACTTTCTCATTAGTAATTTTGCAACGTGTGGGATTAAGCCACGGTTATATTAATTTAGTTTTTAGCTAGTTTTTCTAATTATATATTTTAGCTAGAATTTAAAAAAATCTCTAGCTTGAAGGTAAAACCTACCAAATTTCAGCTTTTATCTAAATGTTTTGTTAATCGTAGATTTAGCCAGTTTTGCTAATCTTAGATTAGCAGAATAATTATATAAAATATTATATTTACTATAATATCACACTCATATCTACAGTTTTATAACAGAAAAGTTTGATATAATTTTCCCAATATATATTTTATTTGTAATTTTTTTCAGGTTTTCTGAGGTTTAAGTTACTTTTTGCAAATTTAGTTTTTAGCTGTTGCTTTGCTATTTTACAAATATCTACAGTTTTGCTGATTAAACATTTTAGGCAACAGTTTTGTTCACTTTATTTTTACGCACAGTTTTATTAATTTTAGAATGTTACCTACAGTTTTTCTAATGTTAATGTTTAGATATGGTTTTGCTAATTTGCTCGTCATGCTGCTCACACAATTAAATATTTTAGTTTTGTAGCAGCTTAGGGAAAAGAAACAGTAAGTTTTAATATAGTTTTAAAAAACATATGAATCCTTCATACATATTAAATTGTATAAATTCCTTTGGCCCTGTCAGCGGGTGTGAAGCACACACAGAAACACACATGCATAGTGTGCACTCACAAACACACACCTGTCTCCATGACTCACATCTGTAAGTGTGAATAATAGAAGAGCGAACTGAGGTCAGACTGTTCAAGTGAGCAGGAATCAGGAGAGAGACAGTTTAAATAAAACAAATAAATTCAAAACCAGGTCAGAGCACAGCATCATGAAATCACTCGAGACTGCCGTTTGTCATGGTATTTATCAAAACCATGAACTTTACAAAACAAATAAGCAACAAATAATATCTGGATAAAGAGGTGGAATTCAAAACGTGCTTGTTTTGTGCATTTCTTACCATTTAACGCCACATTAGAAAAGAAATCTGTCAAAAGTGCAGCTTTTTGAAAATTTTTAAGTGTTTACTGCCCCCCTGTGGCTATTTTGTGTCATTGCAGTAAAACCTGATCTTTGCATTTTGCTTGAAGCTCCAGTGCAGTAAAAGTGTTGCATTCTAGTTTGCAGCAAACAATATGAATAAATAAAATACACAATCTCTAATCATCTACATGCTGTGGGGAAAGGCTGGCGAGAGGTCTTGGCAAGCTGATGAAAACATGTAGTGTACAGGATTCCTATAATTAAAATAATCTGTTTAATACCTGAGCGAACGTGGTAATAGATCAACTTTATTTCAGTAAATGTTGTCTAGATTTATATTTTACAATTTCCCTGCTGCTACAGGAGCATCTATTATATGTAAATTAAAACAAACTACTATAATTAAATTTGAGTTGCACATTAACAAGAAAAAACAAAAAAGCTACTTAAAGGGACTTTTTTTGCACCAAGTTATTACATAACCAAATTCAAAGTATGTACACTAAAATCTAAAGAGCTAAACTAGTGAAGTGCTTACAGAAAATGTATACATTGTATCTAATAACTGGGCCATGCATGTGTTTTTTTATATTTTTGGGTGACCGCTTTGCTTTAAATACTTATTTAAGTTTAAATAACTTCAACTGATTCAATCATTGAGATCTTAGACCTTTAAACCACTCTGAGGTGTGGACAGTTAATGTAACATTTTGTTGTCTTTGTTCTGTTTTTCAAGGCTCTTACTAAACCAGGATGAATTAAGTCAGAAGCCAAACTGTTAAAATAGTATCATATATATTATAGTGTAGAATCTTACATAAAGCACAACACAAATTATTGTTTAAAAGTGTAATCTATTTATCCTTCTCTTGATACATTTAGTCACATGAATTCTGAATCCGTTTTCATTTCTACACCTGCATGAAAATATTCAAAGTTGCCTTCAATTATATGACAACAAAGAACTGTGGGATGTCAAGTTCTCAATTTATCAATCAGATTTTAATTTTTAAAGCAAGACGTAACTTTTCCTGAGCTAATTATGCTATTAAAGATACTCATTACAAAGTTGTACAGAGCTGACAAAAGAAAAAAATAATCATAAAGTAACCTACATTATATAAATATCTCATATTGGTGGGCGTGTGTCCTTAAAATAAAAAGTAAAAAAGTAAACAAAATTAGTGACTGGATGTGTTTGTTTATCTCCTGAAAGAGCTGAAGTGGCTGAAAACAAGTAACTCGTTAAACTAACTGTTCATTTTACTAACACACACTGCAGCAGCTGGTGTCGATCAATCATGACTCGAGCTTCCACGTGGTTGTCAGTAAATTCAGCCAAGTGCTTTGTTTACGTTGAATGCAGACCCACATTTAAAATCATCTACAAGTGTACAGCACTGTTTGATTAAGCTCGGGATAATCTTTTATTATTGACTTCATACTTTGCAACAAATGCCTGATTCAGCCTTTAAAACTTTACCGGTAGTTACCTCTTTTTTTTTAAAGGGCAGCCACTCAGACTTTTTAGTCAGTGAACACATATAATGTACAGAAAGTAGGCCGTAAATATCTTTAGTCTGCTGCGTTCAAGTTCTTCTTGACGAGTGGTGAAGGGCATTATCAGAGTCATGACAGGATGCGTGCTTCATCTAAAGTGATGTTTACGTGCATCATTCAGTCATAAAATAAAAGCAGCATGAAAGCAACGACTAAAGACGCTCCAGATGTTTGGTATGCATGGAGACTTTGATGTTCATTTAAACTCTGTGCCTTTCTTTTGAGGTGTGTAACTATGACTCCAATTTAAAATGTCCATGTGCTCATGTGGTGCAGGGAGCATAATCAAACCTATTATTATATATATTTAAAAAAAAAAAAAACTAACTGGAGATTGAGCAGGAAGTTGGTAACAAACTTGGTTGTTGTCTTCAAACTAGTCTCAGAGACAGAAAATTGATTCTGAGTTCCAATCACCGCACAGAAAATACGATCGAGGGCAATCGGCTTGACAACAAGCCAGCTGCATGCAATAAAACCAGTCCTTATTAGATATTGTGCATTTTATTGCAATAACCATTGCAATGTTACAGTCTAACAGATATGACGTTTAAATCATTCTCTGTTTTATTCTGCTTATTGCTCTCACTTCTTCTCATTCCTGTACATGCAGCTTTAAAATGTTACGGCGTCCGGTGGTTGTTGTGGGTTACAAACCACGAGGTCTGGAGCCTGAGCTTGTTTTTATAACAACAGTACATAGTACGACTAACTGAGTGAATAAATCATAAAGACCGATCAACAACACACATAAATAAACTCTGAGAGTTTCATGGCGGCGTGCTGAAGTACATGTGCAGAGCAGGAGTGAAGATTAGAACCGTTCC
>JARVGQ010000547.1:2678734-2689747 GCA_031762355.1 Hypsolebias martinsi | reverse complement strand
AGTTGAATGATACAAGATATATATGTTGTGCCATTTTATGCAAAGTTCAAATATCATGTCAGTGGACCTTTAAGTGTCAACAAGAAGGCAAAAAGAAAAATATAACAGATTCAATGTTTTTCTCTGAACGACAAGTCTATCACTGAGGTTAACAATGTGTGCTTTTTAAAGTTTTAAAAAACCCAGTGTAGGCCTATTTGACATAAACTTAGAGAAAAATGGCAGACAAACCTTGAAATGTCTAGGCAATGCATTCTTCTTTAAAACTAATTTAGTTACGATGGAAATAAAATTAATGGTTAAAAAAAAAAAAACTTCAAATCATAAATAAGTCAGACTGACAAAAAATAAATAAATAAATAAATAAATGGTGTACCACAGCTTATGAACCCAAATGATGTGTACAACTTTGGTGATGCTGTGTGATGTGGCAAACTATATTTCAGTTCATCTACGTCTAACTTATTTAAACTACTCAACACAAACACAAATAATTTCTAGCCAACATACAGCTTAAGCAGGATTTGAAAGTCTTTTGTTTGTTTATGGGCGTTCAGGTGTTCCATTTTCCCTCAAACTCTGCAGGACAGGTAATTCCAGTCTTAAATAAATGCTGCTTGGTTGTTGTGAGCGCTCACGTTTCACACCGATACTTTTTGTTTAAGAGGTCTGAAAAATCAAAAGACAGATTTCCTGTCGTCTTTAGGTGAAATTACGATTAATACACAAATGTGTTTTTGAATTATATGTCTTGGATGCAACGACTGAGCCGAGTCAACCCTGCCATGTTGTTTGGTGAGCAAAGTGATGACGTTGTTTGTCTTGTGAAGTGATTAGAAAAATTAAATACATTTGTATTTAGCTTGTTCATTTTTTAAACTGTTTTTTAATTTGCTTATACACTTGAGAAATAATTTTAAAATGTGCATCCACTTAATTCAGAAAATTAACTCTAATAAAAGCTCCCTCAAAATACCAAAGGGCACAACTAGCAAGCCATGTTTCCAAACCTCTAAAACTCACAGGTGTGCTATTTAGCTTTAAACAAAATTATCTCTCCCGTGGCCTCAGAGAAGATGAAACTCTAGCTGTGATGTTTCCATGTTACATGGTTCACTGCACTTCAGTTGCTGTGAGAAGAGTGCCCTCACTTGTATTCAGCGCCCCACACCAGTCCACACAAACTCTCAACAAGTTCAGCATTGCAGCACAAACCACCAAACCATAGGTTACATGGTAGCTATGGGTAAAACTCAGAGTATCCCCTTACACCAAACAGAAAATGCATCTGCTAAAATAAATTATCGCAATCCTTCTAGCATTTATGTTAAGACGACTCTCTTGCTTTAATATTCAGTTTAAGATTTAGAATACCATTTGTCCTATAGCAGGATTACTGTTGGTTCCTATAGTTGAAACATGTTGCAGTAAAGCTTAGTGGTTTCACATCTTTTTTGTCACTGAAGCCTGAAGAATACCGGTACATGACAGTAAATATAACTGGAAGTTAAAATACCATGACTTCAAAATGTTCAATTTGTGTAAAAATTCTCAGTGATAAACAAACAAAATCATGTTTTTCTATGGTGTTTTCAATTATTAGTTAAAATCTATGCTAACTGTTGGTCAACAGCCTGTAATTAACAGTTGTTTTTACATTTATTGTGAAATATTTATTAGGTATGAACAATATAGAAATCAGTATTTATTTATGTAAAATAAGCCACATTCATTTTAGTTTCCAGATAAGAGAAATGCATTGAAACCTGCGTTATAATCGTATCACAGCCCTCTGAATTGTGCAAATCAAAACCTTATTAATCAAATCAAACTGTGTGGTAGAAATATACCCTTTGCTTTGCACAAAGTTTATTTTTATTCTACAAATGTATGGGAATATTTAAAAAAAGAAAAGACCATGACTGGGATAGCTCAACCTGAGCCCATTGAGCAGCTTGTTACCTAGCTACATCAATATTTGTATAATTGACTAAAGGTAGACGTGTCACAGCGCCTTAAGAAATGCAGTGTGGTTTCCTACATATTCTTAGCAAATCTGCCGGCTTGAGGCTGCCCCAGTTTGTGCCACAGACTGCCGTTGTTCATTTAAACTACAGTACTGCTCTGCACCACATTTATACTACACCTCAGAGGCAAGCACTTATAGCACCCCATCTAATTAAAGTGCACCAAGTGTCTTAACACATGCACACCCACTGTCATTTCAACCCCAGGGCAGTCCCCTCCCTCACTTAACTGTTTCTAAAAAACACCCACACTTTCATCCCTTTAAAAGGTGCTCATTGCAAAGCATGAAATCAAACAAAAAGGTTATGTTGAACTATATAAAGTGGTGCAGTTTGAAAGAGTTTACTCTGGTAGGTTTATATGTATGAAATTCTGAAATGTGGGTCTGCACTAAATGTAAACAAACTCTTGGCTGAATCCACCAAAAAACCTCCTAGAAGGTTGAGTCATGTGATCGCCTTACATCAGACTGTCTTTATTCTGTGTAGGTAAACAAATATGGTGGAACTGGACAAGAGTCATCTCAGAGAGGACCTTTAGGTGGAAATATGAGTGGATCTGCTGCTAAATGAAAAACAAAACTAAGGATAAGACAGCTGTCAAGAATAAATAATGGGATCAAGCAGGGAGGTGGAAAGCTCTAAAGTCAGAGTTCTGCTTTTAAACACAAGGCTTTTGAAAAACCTGCTGGACAAGTAAGTTTAACATTTTACTCCTGTACACAACTTATTTTACTTTACTGGAATTATTTATATGTTTAACTAATTTTCTATTTATTTTTAAATCTTCAATTTGTTCTGCATATTGTAATTTGGACTACTCTTTATGAATGTTGGTGTAACGTGAGCCTTTTCCCTTTGGGATGATTATTCAGGTTTTGATTTTCAATCAGCTGTTTCTGTAAATAAACAAACATTCAGTAGCAAATGTTTACAAATATTTAATTTAAAGACGGTGCGGATTTTATGAATTACTATTTGTTTCGTCTTATTAACAGGAACTTGTAGGTTTGATCATATTACACCAGTTTTGTCCTCCCTTCACTGGCTCCCTGTACGTACCAGAATTGATTTTTTAATTTTCCTGCTAGCTGTAAGTGCATAAATGGCCTTGCACCCTCATATGAGCTACTGGAACCATATTCCATCTTGGGCCCTGAGATCATCTGACCAGCTGCTTTTGGCTGTTCCAAAAACAAGATTGAATCTCAGAGGTGCGTTTTCAGTCGTGGGCCCCAAACTTTGGAACAATTAGACACAGGCCCCTCCACTTCCTGCTTTTAAATCTCTTTTAAAAACATCTGTTTTCTCTGGGGTTTTTTACCCAGTGTGACTCAGTTTAGTTTTTTTATTGCTCTGTGTTTCTTTTGATGCTTTTAATTAATTTCCAGTACGCTACTGAGGGGCCGAGATGAGGTAGAGGCAGGGCAGCCGACCCGCAACCAGAAAGCCCCAGGCTTGATCCCCAGCCATTCCCACATGCCATGGTGTCGCTGAGCAAGATTCCTAATCCCTAATTGCTCCCCAGGCACCCACATAGTTGCCCACTGCTCCACCTGGGTGTGCAATGGTTTAAATGCAGAGAATTAATTACAATGGTGACAATCAGACTTCCCTTCCTTTCCCTAATATTTTAATTATTTTTCCCATGAAATGACTCCCAGTGATTTTAGTGCTCAGCACTTTGGGAACAGCTGCTGTTTTAAAGTTGACTTCAAGTCTGAAGTGACGAGAAAACAAAAGTGTGATGAAAGCATCTATTTCACTAATACAGTAATTGGAGACCCTTACCCGCCACCGGGATGTGGTGGACTCCGGGATGCGGGGGGAACCTCTGAACTCCGGGGGGGGCAGTGCTTCCTGGGGGTCGCTGCTGGTTCTCCGCGCGGTCGCCGTGCGCTCCGAGGGGTGCGCAGCCGGCACCGTGCTGCTGCTGCTGCGGGGTGGACGCCGTCCCTCCGCCGCTGTTCCCAACGCCGAACTGCTGCTGGTAGTATCCGGAGCGAGAGCGCGACCGAGTCCTGGGGGGCTCCATGGCCACTGGGTGGGGGTGAGGGAGGTGGAGGAAGAAGGAGGAGGTCGCGGCTGGGGACTGCGGCGGAGAGCCGGTGGTCGGTTGTGCAAAGCTCCTCGCCCCGCTGTAGCCCCCGAGTCCTCGGCCCCCCTCCGCGCCTCCGTAGTCTGAACGCTCCGCCGCCCCCGCCTCGTCGAATAAATCAGCCCCTTTGGGGACAGGCTCCGGGGTGGAGGGCAGCCGGGGGCAAACTCTGGGCTCCTGGGTCGCTGGTTGTCCGGCGGCTGCGATTGGCATTTCCTTTCGGGGGATTTCCTCTTTTTTTTTTTTTTTTCTCCTTTTTTTTTTTTTAATTTCGTCTGCACTTTGTTTCCTCTCGCAGCAGCAGCAGCTTTTTAGAGGCTAAATAAAATAAAAATAGATAAGAAAAGTTAAACCGAGCCTCCAAACTAAATCTCTTCTAACACAGCTGCTGTTTAATTTACGAATAAGTTGTTTTGAATTCGTGCTCCTGGTATAAAACAAGCTAAAACCGGTTGAACAACTAACGTAAAAGCATCCCTGGTACGTTAAAACATATATTAAACAAATAAATACACATATATTTCAATAAACGTGAACGACTGGAGCTCGCAGGAAAAAGGTTTTCGTCACATCTACCGACCACGGCTAAGCTAGCATAAGATGCTAACATTAGCGCGAGTGCGATACAGAAAAACGGGCTTTTCTAGCCGGAACAACAGTTGTCTTATACCATATATATGTTTTATCTATTTGTGTTTATCACCGAATTTAGTTTGAGACAACTTCATACACTTTAACAGCCATTTAAACTTGTTAAACCAGGCTCTGCCTAATGTCGCTCGCTAGCTTGGCGAGCCTTTCCGAACCCCTCCTCCAGCGAGGATACGGAGGGGGGAAAAAAAATCCCGTAGCTAACCACCCACGCCTCGAATCCCTTTAAAATGCTCGACTGTTACGAAAAAAGGCGTTTACATATTTCAAAAAAATACTTGGTAATTGTTATTTCGTGCCGTTACGATAAGCCGGTTGTGTTTTCCCAGCTGTGAAGACGAGAAACGGAAGCTCAGAGAGAAAGATTTAAAAAAAAGTAATCAATCTAACGTTACAAAGAAGAACCAGAGCTAAAATTAACACGGTTTAAGGGGATGACACCGCCTCAGAATCTACAGCTGAAACCGGGTCTGTTCGCCTTGGCCTGGGTACTTATTTGGTTCGTAAAGACGTACCTCCGGTGCGCTCTCCTCCGCTGTACCCCTATCTGTCGATATTATTGTGCGCCCTGTGTGAGCCCAGTGTTCGCCTGGTGTCAGCGTGAGATGTGACAGACCGTCAGTCGGATTTCACCAGGCGCGATGAGTCGATAACAGAAACCCCAATCGGGTTTGTAGTTCCCATCGCATCAAAACATAATTCCACCTAAGTTAGAGCAAAACAACGCCTCTGTATGTGCAATGAAGTCGAATATGATTTTATTTTTTACGTTATTTCATTATAAACGTAAACACTATTTGTAAGCAAACGGGTTTTACATCGGTAATCAGTTTGTAATGTCTGTCAGATCAAAAGCCCAGGATAGCAGGGAGGCAGGCTGAAGGGGGGTTTAAATTATTTATTTACAAATGCCGAGCCTCCCCATTGCAGCTGTTTCCTCTTGAGCCAAAAGTTCACAATAAAATAAGCATTTGCTACGTTTGCAAGTTATTATACGTAAACACATTCAGTAGAAATAAACTACTTGAGTAGATAGAAAATATAGAAACAGCCAGATATTTATATCCTGGTGCATGCTCAAGAGCCAGATTGTGAGGCATTTATAGATTTATTTCTTTTATTCTTTTTTTTTTTTTTAAACTCTGATCTTATATACAGGGATACTAGAACGAGTGTGTTAGGGTTGTGAATACTTCCTGCCAGATTTGGGAAATTTCTATTTAAAAAAAAAATCTTTGCCTATGTGAGAGCTGCCTTGTGGGAGCATTTCTGGACTTTTGTGTCAAAGGTCAATAATACCAGTGTCAAGTATTGATGTTCCCTTGCTTGTGTGCGAAACTATAAAGCATATATTAAGAAAATGTGTGTGTGTGATTTATGTCTTATATATATGAACACATGCACCACTCACAACCAACCCCATCCCAGTTCATCTAGCTTTACTGGTTTTGTTCCTACACTCACACAGAGACACTGAACCCCAACCTATCAACACCACTCATAATACACACATACAACCAGCAGATACACACCCGCGTTTTCCCCTCATTACACTCCCTTTCCTTACTTTGATGCTATGCAAATATCCCCCCCACCCTCCTTCCTCTCACTCCTCCCTTCCTCTATCTCACAAGCAGCACACACACCACATGCAGGCTGAAGCACTGTGGCAGCTTCCACCAGACAGGCAGGGAGGATCAATTTTTCACCCAGTGTGCTACCGATATTCATGAGATAAGGCCACAGAAGATGGAAGAGAGGGATATGAAGGGAGGGAGGAAAGAGATGGGAGCTGGGGTGGGCGACAGAACAGCAGAGACGGGGATAAGGAAATAATAAGTGGGTGTAATAAATGAGAGAGTCTATAGAAGAAAGGGCGTCCAAGATGAAGGGCAAGTGAGCTGGAGAGAGAGGAATGGAGAAGAGGAGGGCGTGTGGTTACTTTGGGAGGGTGAGCACGTGGGTGAGAAAGTGAAGAGGGTGGGGAAGTCTCGTGGGTGTGTGGGAGGGCGGAGGCAGGATGAGTAAGTGGGTTAGAGGTGGAAGGAAAAGGGGGATGGGTGTGTTAAGGGCTCTGGGGGATGGGACTGGGAATGGATAGGGTGGTGAGGGAAACCGAGGATGGTGTGTATGTGTGTGTGTGTTGGGGTGGGGGTTATTTTGCTGACATGCTCTATTATTGGCTGGTTCAAATGCTGGGGGAGGGGCAGCCACAAACCATATACTCTCACCAGCTGTAGGGAAGAGCAGTGAAACAAAGAGGAAGGAGGGGGCCTGATATGTTTTAATGTTGATATTCTGTCCGAGTGCTGGAATGAATGGAAACGTTTGATAAAGGTACAGGAAACGAGGAGGCGTGCTGAACTAGGGTTGGCAAATTTTGCTTTTAGTACAAGTAGTTCTAGATCTATACCTGAAAGTTTGTGAACTCTTTATAATTTTCTATATTTTTTCATAAATGTGATCAAAAACATCATCAGATTTTCACACATGTCCTAAAAATAGATAAACAGAACCCAGTTAAATAAGCGAGACAAAATATTATACTTTGTACTTGGTAATTTATTTATTTATTGAGGAAAATGATCCAATATTACATATCTGTGAGTGGTAAAAGTATGTGAACCTTTGCTTTCAGTATCTGGTGTGACAACATCTGGATTGGATGAAGGTCAGGACTTTGACTTGGTTGTTCCAAAACATGAACTTTATTCTTCTTGAACCATTCTTTGGTTTGCATGACCCACCTTCTCTTCAGATTCAGTTCATAGACAGATGTTCTGACATTTTCCTGTAGAATTCTCTCATATAATTCAGAATTCATTGCTGCATCAATGATGGCAAGAAGTCCCGGTCCAAATGCAGCAAAATAGGCCCAAACCATGATACTACCACCACCATATTTCACAGATGGGGTACAGTTCTTCTGCTAGAAGACAGTTTTCCTTTCTCCAAACATAAAACCTTTCTTTTAAACCAAAAAGTTCCATTTCTGTCTCATCCATCCACAAAACAGTCTTCAATTTATCAAACTGCAGACGAGCAGCAATGTTCTTGTTGGAGAGCAGTGGCTTCCTCCTTCAACCCTGCCATGGCACTGTTCAGAGTTCTCCTGATGGTGGCCTCATGAACATCAAGATCAGTCAATGTGAGAGAGGCCTTCAGTTGTTAGAAGTTACCCTGGGCTCCTTTGTGACCTCACCCACTATTCCACGCCTTGTTCTTGGAGCGGTCTTTGTTGGTCCATCACTCCTGGGGAGGGTAACTTACATTTCCTCCATTTGTTCACAATCTGTCTGGCTGGGTTGGTGGTGCCCAAACCCAATAGAGACGGTTTTGTTGCACACAGCTTCTTCAGAATTGTTACAGACATGCTAATATGTGTAGCATCTCTAAACACAGTGTCACGTGTTGTTCTGTGTGTGCAGGTCGCATCAGGACCATGGACTGATCTCACTAGAGACTGATGGAGGTCACATTTAAATACAATTTAAACAACCACACAAAATAAAAATGTTGAATCTGAGCCAAAAAAAAAACTCAAAACCAAGCGTCATGACCTGCTGTGTGAGCGTAGCCCAAGACGAAGCCTAATGGGTCAAGAGTTCACAAGAATGATTTGTTGAAGTAGAGCTACTAATAGGTCGAATTAAAAAGAACAACCCAAAATCACGGTTATTAGATTATGTCAATGTGGAGTGGTGCTAACTAGCTGGTGCTAACCGTTCTTAGCATCATCTCTCTAACACCAACTGATGTTATTTTAACTAAATGTTTAATGCAACAAAGTTTTTAACTAAATCAACCACATTAAGGATCTTTTTAAGAGTTATTTTTATCCTTTACCCTTTACTTAATAAATCCTAAAGCAGAGGTTCATTCAGCTTTGATTTGGTGAACGTCTTAATGTTGGACTGTAAAGAAATGACTTGGCTCTTTTTCAAACCAACCACTGGGTCAAACATTTTGACCCGTACTCTGGTCAAACCAACCCAACCTGTGACCCGCCGGCTTCACCTCAGCCACTGAGTTATGAAAATAACTCGGCAGTTTTCAGTGCAATGGTTTTACCAAATGATCCAAGTCATTGAATCAAAGTCTGAATGTGCATTAAACACAACAGACACTTTGGCCTTTTGAGTGAAACACATGACAGACGCTTTTATAATTTTGTACGCTTCAACAGGTAATAGAAAGCTTTAACAAAACAGAAAGAGGGATACCATTCCAGCACACAGAAGAAGGCAGATTGAGTGCCATGTGTTTGTGGAGCCCAGCTGAACTCCTCTTGCTAAACCAGTCTGCTGGCTGTGACAGACTGTCAGGCAGGGAAATAGAGAGGGTGGTGTGTGTGTGTGTGTGTGTGTGTGTATGGGCGTGCATGTGTGTGCGAGAGCGAGCGTGTATGTTTTACAACAAGAAAGGCATGAGAAAATGAGACAAAGAAGAAGACTGACCAGTAGGGAGAAACACAAATAACAAACTACAAAAGAGCCAGACGTCAAAAAGACCGTGCAACTTCAAGAGAATCACATGAATGATAGAGGAAAGGCGGTGTGCTGTAGTCAAACATGAAAAATGAGAGAACGAGAGCTGGGAGAAGAGGAGGCCAAGCTTTCTGTGGCTTAGCCTGACTGGAGCGGTGGGACTTGGCAGATTATGGATCCTTGGCTTCTGCACTAAAGCAAGGAAGGAAAAAAAAAACACACAGTCAAAAAATGAAAAGGGCAACAAGCTATGCCAAGAATGCACAGGCAAGAAGCAACACATAGGGTTCTTTCCTTCTGCCTGACTTCCTTTCTGTTTCCAAACAATAGGTGGGACCAACCTTGAGAACTGATCTTTATGAAGTCAGAACCCTGCAGAGTGACGCCGGCTCACACTTGTATAATGAGCATAACAAACCGTACACCGCTCCTTTAGCTCCCCTTCTGAGAAGTTTGAAAGATTATTTTTTTGATTCAACTTGGCCGTCGTCTCGAATCAAAACGCAACATTAGATGTTAGCTGCAGAGATAAAAGTGCACTTTAAATAACAAGCGGCACGCCGATATCCTCTGCCACGGAGGGATTTGAATAGTGCATGTTTGTATCTTCTGATATGAGTGTTTGTCTGGATTGAACAGGTTTTATTGTTTGTTTGTTTTTGCTTGTCCGAGGTGGAGAAGAGTGACGGATCCTGGTGAGTGGAGGGAGCAATTTGTGCAACGGCGGAGGCAAGGGGGTGGTCAGTGGTGGCCTTGGCCACTATAAATTAATTTTGGCCACCCCACCCACCACCCAAATCAGCTGAAGAAACTACCGGAATACTTTTAACCAGTATAAAAACTAAATAACAGTTTCCTCAAATGATTGGAGTTATTGGCTTACATAAATTTATTGTGGTGGCCATCTTGGATTCGAACATAGCAACACAATTTTTGATAATGACATATATGACGACAGCCATCTTGGATTTTGAGGTGGCAACCCAGTTTTTCAAAAATGATAATTCTTACGACTATAGTCTCATATAAAAATGGAAATCAGCCTCTCACTTATTTTTCAAGTTATCGTGCTCACAACAAGTAGAGACAGACAGACAAGATTTTCATTTTCCACTTTTCGTTTTGTGATGGGGAACAATAAAATAAGTTTATGATGATCAGCCTTACAAAGAGTTTTTGAATGTTCTGTAAAAAAAAAATTAGGGAAAGCCAGTAGCAAACAAAGTGTTAGTCCAAACCTATTACCAGTTGCTTGAAAAATACTACTGGTAGTTTAATTAAAGCCGAGTGTTTCCTGAAGGAATGCAGGTCAGAGTTTAAAATAAAATTATCGTGTAAAACCTTAACTTAAATTAACGTAGAATCTTAACTCCCATGCAATATTGTGAGATGCCACACTTATTGTGTATATGCTGTGTATGACTCAACTACCGGTACATCAAATTTTAGCACAATATCTTTAAAATCAACTGAGTAACTGTAATTCAATTAGCTATAGCCATATTTTATCAGATTGAGTCTTAAACCTGATATACAGCCAGCGATTATTTTGTTCAATACAATTTATTTATAAGAAATTTTACTAACAGACAGGCAGAGTTGACAACCACACTTTTTTTTTTTTTTTTTTTTTTTAAGTTTTAGGCGAGGATGTCACACAATGTAGAATGACTATCATTCATTCAACCTTTATTTAGGCAGGTTAATCTCATTGAGCCTCGAGGACTCATTTACAAGAGAGACCTGGCTA
>JARVGQ010000547.1:2660148-2670845 GCA_031762355.1 Hypsolebias martinsi | reverse complement strand
GAGGTGGGGGACACCCTGGACAGGTCTCCAGTCCATCACAGGGACACACAGAGACAAACAACCATTCACTCTCTCACTCTCACCTAGGGACAATGTAGAGTTACCAATCAGTCTAACATGCATGTTTTTGGTCTGGGAGGAAACCGGAGTACCTGGAGAAAATCCACGCATGCACAGAGAGAACATGCAGACTCCACCCAGGACCAGGATTTTACACCAGATTTACTTCCAGAGTCACTTCAGTTCAAGATGGCTGCTTCAGCTGAGCAACATCAGTCAACGGATTGTGCACAACGTCGTTTTCAAGGTTTGACGAAAACGACTGCAGCTCTTTGATTTGTAATCATAAAGTTGTTTTTAGTCTAAAGGTCATGCACTAAAGGTGTTGGACAACTTTTATACTTTGTAGACTACTTTTTTTTTGTTTTTGTTTGTTTGTTTGTTTGTTTTTTGTTCCTGAAAATTTAGTACCTGTAAGTGGAATTTTTTTGCTACTATGTCCTTTTTTTTTAAATTATCACTGTTTTCAATGATCATTTTTGTTCCTCTACCTTGTTAGATGAAGTTCTTTAGTGAAAGGTGGTGGTACTAGAAATAATAGGTAGTGCTTAAAAATAAACTTTATATAAAGTATTGTTTTTAAAGTTAGACAATACATTTTACAATGACTTGACTATTAGGTTTGTACACTTAATTATTTGTACACTTAATTATTCCTTTTTGTTTGTTGTTCCAGAGTTTAGAGCCGACGACTGAAAACAGTCAGATCTCCTCTGAGCTTCAACCAAAAGCAGCTGGTCAGATGATCTCAGAGGTACGAGGGTGCAAGGTCATCAGTGCATTTAAAGGTCAACAAAAGAATTTTAAAATCAATTCTGATGCACACAGGGAGCCAGTGAAGGGAGGACAAAACTGCTGAAATATGCTCAAACCTGCAAATTCCTGTTAAGAGCCGAACTGCAGCATTTTGGACGAGCTGGAGATGTGAACGGGACACCTGACTGACCCCAACATGAAGCACGTTACAGTAGTTCAACCAGGTTGTAATGAAGGCATGAACTATGTTTTTAAGGTCAGATCTGGTCAACACTAACTTAAGCTAAGCTATCTGTTTTAACTGGAAGAACCTTTTTAGTAGAACAGAGTTAATCTGTTTATTAAACTTAAAGTCGAAATCTAAAACATCACGAGATTTGTAACAGACTGTTTATGGCAAGGCTGAAGAGAGTCAAGGTTTACAGGAACAGAGACAGCAGTAGAGCTACAGCTAAACACAAGGACTTCAGTCTTCTGATCGTTGAATCTTAAAAAGTTTGAAGCCATCTATGCCTTGACGTCATCAAGACATTTGAACAGAGGGTGAATTGTGCATGAACTATTTAGTTTTAAGGGCAGATAAATCTGACAATCGTCAGCATAACAATGAAATGAAAGACCATGTTTCCTCAGGATAGACATCAATGGGAGCAGATACAATGAAAACAGAAGGGGTCCAACAACTGAGCCTTGTGGGACCCCGCAGGAAAGAGGCACTGAAGCATATAAACGATTAACACAACATAAATAAACATTAACACAAAACTCCTGTCGCTCAGATAAGAACAGCTATTCAAGTTCTTAGCTTGTGTATTTTTTCAATATTTCTCTGGAAAAATAAATCAACAGAAGAGGCGACTTCACCTGAAACCTGCCCTACATCCTCGTACAGTTTCACAGCATTTGCAGCTTGAAGCATGTGACCAGAGCATTTCACTGGTCGGTCTGTAAGATTAACCCCTCAAACCTGGAAAAGAAAAATAAAGCCACTGAACAGGTAGGTGGGTTGGTGACACATTACTTTCAGAAAGTCAAGCAGACAGTCACGAATCAAGTGTGAAAGTCCCTTCATCAGTTTCAGTGCGACCCCCCACCCCTGCCAAAGCCCTTCTGGATGGACCTGAAACATCTATGACCACCAACCTCCTAATGAACCAACAAGACTGAAATGACCCAACATGTTTAGAATTTTATTTTCCCTAACTTTGCATTCCAATCATTCTCTTTTCCTAACTATAATAAGATTTAACATATTTCACACAGAGCTCGTGCGTGATCCATTATGAAGTGGTAGTATTTGTACACGACAGAATATTTCTTCTATACTGTATTTCCTGTTTTTTCTCACACACACGACGAGACAGACACTGACTGTCCTGACTCTAGTGGCCTCGTTCTGCCCCGTGAAGTTCATGACAGTTCATCCTCTTTGTCCCCGCTGAGCCGAGTCTGGCTACTGTTACCTCACCCCCTCTGTCCCTCCCCAGGTCTGCCTCCATCACCCATCCCAGGGGAATAACAGCCTCCGCCGCCCACCCCCCATCTGTCCCTCCACCATGCCTGGCCTCTCTCTCTCTCTCTGCTTTTTAGACGCTACCTCTTTTTGTGATGTCATTGGAAAGAAGTGAAGCTTCATAATGTGTGTGTGTGTGTGTGTGTGTGTGTGTGTGTGGGGGGGGGGGGTATGTTACTTTGTAAGGACCATTTTTGAAGACATTATGAGGACCAACCACTCTTTTTTTATTATTGGGGAGACCAAAGCCCGGTCCTCATAAGGTTCAAGTGTCGTTGGCAGTTAGGAGTTAGGTTTAGGACTAAAATGTGAACTGAGGATGTGTTGGGTTTAGGTTAATGTATGTACTGGTAATGGTTAGGTTTAAGGTTAAGTATACTAGTAATGTTAGGTTTAGGGTTAGGTACTGGTAATGGGTAGATTTAGGGTAAGGTATATACTGGTAATGGTTAAGTTTAATTTTTGGTATACTGGTAATGATTAGGTTTAGGGTAAGGTATGTACTGGTAATGGTAATGTTAGGTTTAGGGTTAGGTACTGGTAATGGTTAGATTTAGGGTAAGGTATGTACTGGTAATGGTAATGGTTAGGTTTAGGGTAAGGTATGTACTAATGGTTAAGTTTAATGTTAGGTATACTGGTAATGATTAGGTTTAGGGTAAGGTATGTAATGGTAATGGTAATGGTTAGGTTTAGGGTAAGGGTCGCAGGGTTAGTCTACAGAAATTAATGAAAAATGAATGGAAGTCGATGCAAAGTCCCAGTAAAGATAGAAAGACGGACTTGTGAGGGTGGGTGTGTGTGTGTGTGTGTGTGTGTGTGTGTGTGTGTGATGGTGAGAGAAAAGGGGAACAGACAGAGGAAAAGAAAGACAAGTGTTGGGTTTCCTTTTTTTTTCCCAATTCAGAGGCTCAAGTCCTCGTCTTTAATCTAGAAAAGTGGGTGAAAGGAGCTGGAAAGGGGAGAAGATAGTTGGAATTTGAGCTGCTGACAGCTGGTTTTTTTTTTCTGTCTTTCTCTTCTCACACATTTTTTTTTTACATGATTGTCGGCTACACATGATTATAAAAAGATCAACTGAACTTATATATATATATACACATGTTATTCTCTCTGTGTTTTTTTAGACTGTGTGGAAAACAGAGTTGTTGGTTGACCTCTGGTTTTCCACCTATGACTGTTCACATCTTAAATCTCAAACCCGACTCTCTTCCTGTGACGTCCTTCGCACCACATCCGGGTTTGACTTCACAAGATGCTGACATACTTACAATTCAATGGTTTTCCTGTTGATTTTCAGCTAGCGCTCACATGCAAACACATGCGCTCGCAGGATAAAATCCATCACAACCCGAGCCTAAGTTCGTACAAACACACAATCCCTGTGTGATAAATAATTGCAGACCATGGTAGGCTACTGTCCAATCTGTGGAAAGCCTGTCTACTTTGGTGAGTCTGACCTACTTAATTTTTTACACTCCTGCCTTTCTCTGCCTGGTTTGACAGGCTTTGTTTCTCTTTCTTCACTTTTGTGGTTAGAAATACATTTTAGTCTAGCATGAACTGAAATAAGGAACAATTTAAATGTATTTAAAAGGTTTAAATTATACTTTTGTAACAATGATTTTTTTTTTTTCAAATTTATACCATCAACTGCAGCCTATCATCATCAGCTATATTTACAATGTATTATCCAGATAAATACAACTAAATGGAGCATAACCACCATCAACGTTACAACTAAACTGTATTTTTTTCTATAAAGTCCAAAATACTTTTTTGGAAAAAGGAGCATTTGATTGAATTTAAAATTTAATGATTGAATTGATGTGTTCATCAGCCAAAAACAAAATTTATATTCACTTCCCGCTTCTTTTTGACTCACATGCACACAGCCGTGCACACACTCATACAGGTACATGACAACAGGATGTGGGTCTGAGACAAGACGAGTGTAAGCTGCTCTCTGGGTTTCTGTCTCTTTTAAATAAAGCTGCATGACAGCAGCCTTCCATTTTCTTTACCTGCTTGTCTCCTTTTCGGGTCACAGCAGGTGTTCTACCACTGTGTGAGAACATGTCACAAATCCATCACAGGACCACCTGAAGACAAACGAGACAACAATTAAAGCTCTCACTCACACCCACAGACAATTTATTTACAATTAACTTAGCATGCATGTTTATGGTCTGTGGGAGGAAAATGAAGTATTGCATTTTTTTAGCATACACGTTGTGGGTTTTTGCATAATTTACATGCCCTGCGACTTATACACCGAAATGACTTTTTTTTTTTCATATTTATGAACCAATTTTTGGCTGAGAAATGACCATTTTCATTCATTCTGACTGAAAATATTGAACACTACAATTTTCAGCCACTAATGGCACTTGAGCAGTATGGCATGTCATTGTGTCATATAATAAGTAAAAGTAGCTATTAATGACACAGTTGGCTTGCCATAGTCTGCCAACTTCATCCAACTTGCTTGGAGCAACTGTCCAATCAGCTTCATTTTGCAGCGCCCTGGCGAAATGCAGCTGATTTGACCATTGAAGTGCATTTGTTAAATAAAAGTTCAACCGAGACACACCTTTGTTATAAAGTCAAGCAAACAAATAATTGTTTTAGGTATAGTTAAATTTCAAAGAAATGCTCAGCGTTCCTCCTTCCTGGTTTCCTCCATCAGAGCGCGCTCCCGGAGCACCGAGGCAGCCAATACTTTTGAAAATGCAGCTAATTTGACCATTAAAGTGCATTCATTAAGGAAAAGTTCAACTGCGACACACCTTTGCTTTAATTACGAGCAAACAAATAATTGTTTTCAAGTGTTAACCTTGTTAAATTCTTGTTAAAGTCTTCCCGTGCACGCTCGTGCGGCCACCATTTGGCAGACAATTGATTTCTGGCACAACACCGGCCCACATTACCAGGTTGTCAGCGGTGGCGCATAATAGATGCAACGTTTACAGCGAAGCAACATATTTATGGATTTTTCCACTTTATTAGACATATTTGGACTGATGCAACTTATACGGTGGTGCTACATGTACGGCGTAAAATATGGTACCCAAAGGAAGCTCACACGTACACACAGAGAACATGCAAACTCCACACAGAAAGCCCCAGAGGCAAACCATGTGACTTTCTTGCTGGCAACAATGTTAACCACTACACCACTGTGCCACCTTGCAGGACACAACTACCGGGCACATCCTTGTGCTGCTTTGCTGCAAGTTTCACTCGCCTGTCTGTGGCCAGAGAAGTTCAAATTGCCCGTTGTGACCCGGCCTACTTACCTCTTTTTCACCAACTTCACAGCATCTGGCCTATTTGTGCCGATGAAGGGAACAGTCTAAATTTCCCCTAAACTGAATGCATGTTTGACTCACTGTTGCTTTTTGAACTGATTAGAAGCTACTATACAATAAACTGGTTCTCCAGTGAAGCGATGCAAAAATCTATGTCGTCATTTGTCGTTGCTGCAGGTGAGAAAAAGCGGTCCTTGGGCAGGGACTACCATCCTCTTTGTCTGAAGTGTCAGAAGTGCAACCGACAGCTCACGGCTGGACAACACGCTGAGGTATTAAAAATGAAACGAGGCATAACATGAGCAAAGTACTGATCAGTGAACGAGTAGGACGATGCAGTAATCCAGCGCTGGTGACTGTGTTTCAGTATGACGAGAGGCCATATTGTTCATACTGCTACATGAAGATGTTCGGCCCAAGAGGTATAACTCCCTTTGAAAACTTCAAACATATATATGTTTTTACAAAGACAACTTTGAATAGTTTTCATATATATGACTAATTCTTGACAGGTAACAGGTGAAATGTCGCCGTGGCTAAACATCGCCACAGAAACCAGACGAGCAAAAATGGGAGAACGCCGACATTTGAAAGAGGCAATTTTAAGGTCAAATAATTGTGACATTAATGACAAAGAATGGACTGAAATATGATATCAAGAAAACATTCCTGTCATTCAAATCATTATTTATCATTCTGTGCATACCAACCTGATGCATTGTGGATGTTTGTTCTCGCCGTGTGATGCCCTTCTTAAAACTGATGTTAGTTTATTTTGCCCTCCTGTTGTGCACCAGTCAATTGTTCCTCTTTGAAAATAAAAAAAGGTATTTTGTTTGATTAGTCATAAGATTCCCTGACTTTGTTCACACCAATCATCTGAATGGATAAATGTTGATTATTTTCATTAAGGTTTGAGGATTTTATTTAACCCTGTCATGCCAAACACACTTGGTTTTCCCTGTCACCTAATGACAGATGAGAAATGACTGTGTGAGATATCAGGTGTATAAGACTGATGAACAACTGAATTCCTGTCCAACAAGTGGACGCACACACGTCTCACTCTCCACGACAACATATGAAGGATTTTGTCCTGAACTGGATCTTTTCTCCACAGGAACCAAACCTTTTGGGATACAATCACAACATTGGCTCAAAATAATAAGAAAGACTTTCCTTCCTGCTCTTGTAAATTAAGATTTTCAAGGATCACAGTTCATTCTGTGGCAGCACACCAACAGTTTGCTGTTATCAAGGCTTTAAAGTAATACTGATGACAAAAAGTGAGGTCAGAAACCTAAAATTAAAGATGCTTCAGATGGGAAACAGTCAGAAAAGCACAGAATTCAGAGCAACCAACTGGTGCAGAATTAACAGTCCAGTCATGAGGAACAAGGTTCTGCAGCAGAACACATTCATGCTGAAATTAGAAAACATGTGACCTTTTTTAATTAGTTTTTAGACATCAATTCTATCAAATATGTAAATTTTCAGCTGATAAAATCATATTGGTCAGTTAAACCGCATCGTCTCTGCCGGAATAAAAAACTGGAATAATTTCAAAGGCACTCACTGCAAAGTTAAGAAGACTGTTTAAAAAAAATAGGCAATAAAAAATACAATTGATGCAATTTATTTCTCACACTGATGATTAATGTGTCCTCATATATAAAATATTTTGATAAATATTGTGATCGGCTACCAACTACCGGGTCATATTTGTGTATTTGTTTGTTGTGTTTGAGTTTCTCTTGTCTTCCTGTGTCATTTCTCATCTCTCACTCTGTCAGCCTTTTCAGTGTTTTCCTCAGTCTGCTACCTTCACCTGTTCCAATCCAAGACTTTCCTTTTTGATAATTCCTATATTTAGAGTTGTCTTGTCATGAAGCTCAGACTACTAGAGGACAAACTGACCTCATTTCCTTAAATGAATTGTTAAAATTGAATAGTTTTCATTTGATACTATTTCTATCTTAACATGTGATTCTTGACCTGCCATTGTGTATCTGTTCCTACCAAACCCTGCCGGTCGAAGCAGATGTTGCTTGTCCTGAGCCTGTTCTGTGAAAGGTTTCTTCCTCATGAAGTGAGTTTTTTCTTTCCACTGTCGCCTTCATGCTTGCTCAAGATGGGAGTTCTGTGATGAAGTTAAACTCAAAGCAGTCTGCTCCTCTGATAAATAATGTTAAATTTTTATTTTATATATGAATGTTTCTGTTCAGTGCCCAACTATATAAATAAACTGAACTGGCTTGAATAATCACTTCAGGCGTTCGCCATATTGTCTCGTTAGTGTCCTTTTTACTAATGTCTTATTCCGTTACCACCTTCTCCGTGGATTGTGCTTCCCATAGCCATCATGTTCTGTTTTTCTCCGTGTCCCCCCGATTCTTTGATTTTGTATGTTTGCCTCCACGTCAGTATTTTGTCTATTTAAAAAAACACATTTCTTACTTGTACCCTCGAGTTCGTTGTGTCAGTCTGCACCTGCGGGCTCAGTAACGCAGATCATGTTGACTGTATGTGTTCACCCACAACAACAGGCCAACAGTGGATGAGCTGGGATCAAGAAGTCTGATCATTTTGATGTTTGCACGTATTCATGCTCAGATTAGTTGAACACAGGATGCAAATCAAAAGATAAGTGAGGTGGAAGCAGCAAACTTCCTGCTTCAGCAGAAGTTTTATAAAATGCTGCACGTGTTTGAAAGCTGGGCTCCGCTCCACTGATCCCTAATATTTATTCCCTACAGTTGTCTTACTCATTTTTTTTCTTTTCTTTTGTCTTTAGCAGCAGATTAATTCTTGTAATTCCACCTTGATATCTCCTCCAAGATTCTACAACCAAAAGTGCTCCAACACTGAACAGTGACGCATAAATCTTCTTGTAGAAAACCTCAGATGCATCTGTGCTGGAATTTTTGGCATCACAATCATTATCCTGCATGCTGGCGTTTTTGGACACATGGGGTGGCTGCGTTCACTCAAACGCCAACAAATACTCTAATCACAGACATCACACATGCAGATGAGGAAGGAGCTGAGCTGCAGGGCGCTCCCTCATCAAGCAGCCAAGAGGAAAGAAGCAGGGATGGATACGGGTGGTTGCTGCTGGCAGAGTAAAGCACATCTTCTGCCAGCAGAATCTGCTGGAATGGATGCTGCAGTGAGCGAAGACACATCTCTCACTCTCACGTGCGTTCATGTAGCGTGCTTCGACTGCTGCAGGGGCTTAGTTGTCACCCAGTGGTGGCGAAGGTGCAGAGCAATAGATACGCTGATGTCTCCTCCTGTCAGATGCCATGCATCACCACAGTAATATTTCTGGTTTTCACCCTTGAATGAGAATCAGGGATGGAAATAAGAGATGAAGAAACCGTGCACAGAGAAGACAGCCAAAGTGAACGAGGTAATGGGATTAGAAATTTAAAAAAAGCTACCAGTATGTGTCTCTCCTGACCGTTTTGGTCCCATCAGACTCCTTTCAAGCATGCTTCCCCTATTTCCGTCCTTCCTCCTCCTCTCCCCATGTCTCCTTCACCTCCTGTCCCTCTGCACTGATCACGTGACTGCTGTGAAATCAGCTGGCTCATGTGCAGGAGTTTAACTGTCTTCATGAAGAGACAAGTGCTTGTGGAAGCACTGAGCAAAAGTCTTGAGCTAACCCCCATATTTTTCTTTGTATCTTTCAATGAGCCAGCTTTGTTAAAAGTGCTCCTGGGCAACGTTTCTACAGACTCTTGAAATGCATTTGCAAAGTTTTCCTTTGAGCATTGGCTGCATTTTTACTCATTTTCAAGCAATTTTTCTATCTGACCTTTCTTAAACCACTTAACTCTGACCTATATGACTCATTCAGGTAAAAAGAGGCACTTAAACTTAGAATGGAAACTTAGCAAAGGCCCAGTTTGAAACTTTTTCTTCAGGCCCTTTACCGAACAACCTGTTGCAATAATGTGCAATTTTTTTTTTTTTTTTCCTCTCTCTTTTATTTATATGTGAAGAAAACTGCTGTGATGATGATTTATACCTCTTGAAAACAAGTTTGAAAAACATGATGTTTTTACATCTTTGGAGCGTTTCACCAATGCAGCTACACAAAACAAAATGCATTGCATGTGTGTAACCAGTTCATAAAGGTACAATTTAAAGTATATGCCAAGTTGTGTGTCACTTATAGACTCTACCTTAGGTTCCTTTTATTATGTTCAAATGATTCATAGCTCTGTGTTAGATAGCTTAAACAGAAAACCTGTTCTGAAAACAGGCCTATTCACCTGCAGACATTTTGACTTGAAGGAGCAGTTAGAGCGCAGGTGAATGAACAACAATGGCTTTCCATTTCTTCAGCTGCGTGCGCCCATTGTTCTGCCAAACATGCAGAAGAACAGAACAACCTCCAGAATGCTGGCTTCTTTAATACTCTTGGGTTTTTATTCCTCTCAGTCATCATGCATGCTGTGTGGGGGAGTGGTGGCGCAGAGGTTGGAGACGGCGGGCCTGTGATTGGACGATCGTCGGTTTTGTCTAAGTTTGAAACACCTTCAAAAAACTGGGAAACTATTGATCCAGGCCATCAAGAATTGACATGAAACAAAAATTAAAAACATTTGAGCATTTGGTAATAAAATATGCAGGAATTAGAAGTGGTTTTGAATTTCTGCCCAGAACTGTAGGTGTAAATCCAAGAGAGACCACTGGGTGACTGGGGACTTCTTGCAGAATCCGTAGGGAGTTAAAGGGCAAAGTACACCTCAGTAAAAACTGAGGAACTGCCTCAGTTTTTATTAATTTCTCCTTGGTACAATCAAAACATATATTTAAACGAAAGAGCTTATTTTTACATGTGGCTAGTTAGAAAACAATAAGTTATGGAATCTGTTTTTTTAGATAATGTTATTTGGGGCCGAGATGGTGTAGAGGCAGGGCAGCCGGCTCAGGTCCGGGGTTCAATCCCCGGTCACTGCATACCTCGTAGTGTCCCTGGGCAAGACACTTAACCCCGAGTTGCTCCCGGTAGGACTGGCTGGCGCCTTGCATGGCAGCCTACCGCT
>JARVGQ010000547.1:2596889-2607411 GCA_031762355.1 Hypsolebias martinsi | reverse complement strand
GTTTGGACATGTCCAGAGGAGGGACAGTGGTTTGGACATGTCCAGAGGAGGGACAGTGGGTATTTTGGTAGAAGGATCTTGGACATGCAGCTGCCAGGAAAAAGACAAAGAGGAGATATAACAGCTGCAGCATTTAAGTGATGAAACGGTGTAAATGTCTCCACTCAAGCCACGGTTTTTCCACCCCCACACGCACGCGCACGCACAGAGTGAAACCTGATCTGCAGCAGCCTGATCTCGGGTCAGGGATGCTCCGAGCTGCAGACAAAGGAGGGAGGGCGCTCTGGTAATTATCAAGGAGCGCAGAGGAAAAGTAACCGCTTCAAACCCACACACGCGCGCGCGCGCACCCACTGCCACATCACGCGCCGCATCATGCACGCTTTGGACGTTTGGACGCTCCTGCTTTTCTTGACCAGAAGTTGCTGGTGCGCCCCGCAGCAGACATGTGAGCCTGGAAACCAGTTTGTAGGTAAGATCTGTGCACGTTCGGTTGCTGCAGCGTCAGTGCGCGTGGGGGGCTGGAAAACCCTGGGAGGTCCGGAGAACTCAGACCACAGTGGTTGATTCCAGTGGTCGGCAGATCACTTACCTGCTCATCATCTTTACATTTATGATTTTCACACAACAGCAGATTAAATCTTTCTGCTTGGACTTGCTCCATCTTGTCTCTTTGTACTTTGTAGACTTCAAGGACAAATTTACTGCTTTGTCGCCCTCTGGCGGTTAATGTGCGAACTACTTATGCTTATTTTTTCATTTCATGTTGCGTTGTTTTCCTGCAGGAGGCTGCAGAAGCAGCACACAAGAAGAAGCACGTAGGTGGTCGTTTCTTTCATTGTATGTCCAAAGTGCATTGAATGGGGGAAAAAAAATAGAATTACTAGAATGTGCAAATTTATACCGAGCTCAGCTGTTCCAAACTTTACCGTCTTACAATGACCTGTATGTAACCTGAGTTGGTTGACAGAAAATATCAAATCGTTTCAGATTTGGTTCAGTATGTTAAGTTGATTGAGTTATAGCCATATTGGTGTTTGTATTAACTGGTGGCCAGCTTGAAATGGGTCCAAAAGTTAATCAGTAGTAAATATCAAACCAATGATTAGTTTTCATTTTTTACCAACAGTGCAAACAAACAAACAAACACATGAGCAAAACTTTCATTCAGGTGAGCGATAAGGATATTAGGCTATACTGAATGTTCGCTCTCTATTTGATTAAAAAAAAACCCTAAGAGTTATTTTTTTAAATTACAAAATGTGCTTGAACTCTGGATTAGAGCTGACCACCAGGCTATGTGAATATAATCAATTCTCCTGCTAACAGTCATGTTTTTCCATCAGCTGCCTGCACAGAAATGAACCTCGGCTACTGTAACGATATGGATTACTCAAGGTGAGTCATACATTTCTGTCATAACCCGGGTTGTCTAGTCTCCATAACGATTGTTCAGGTTTTTTTTTCCAGTTATGTCAGGTGTACCCCAAGGCTCCATTCTTGGTCCAACTCTTTTCTCCTTATTTTTAAATACCTCACATTCCGTTAGTGAAGCCTCTATCCACTTACTGGCACTTTTTAATACACTTTTGGTTTTTCTCCAAATGAAGTAGTGAAGTCCCTTGCAAGTGATTTTCTTGAAATCCAGCAACTCTTTTCTGACTTACATTTGTCCTGAAATGCCAAGAAATCTAAAGTGATGTGGTTTGATCATGGAGGAGGAACCACACTCACCTCGGTGATATTATCGAAGCGGTAACGGATTTATAAATATTTGGAAATTTGGATTGATGGTGCTCCGTCCTTTTCACATCATGTTGAGGTTTTGTTAAAGCGAGCTTTGGACAACTATCTTTATAGAAATTGATCTTCTGTTTACATTGGCTGCAAAATGCACCATTGTTGCAAAGACATAAAACAACCATTCTATCCGTGTTGGATTACGGAAACATAATTTACAGACATGCTTGTAAGGTTGTCCTTCGTATGCTGGACACAGTTGATCACTCTGCTGTTGGACGTGTTACAAATGCTCCTTGTAGAACATCATGGTCACCTCTACTTTCTTGTTAAATGATCTTCTACTCTTCATGAAATTCATTGGTTTACCCTCATTTATAAGACGTTGCTGGTTGTTCACCTCCATATTTAACTCATCTACTGCAACTAGCACCTGTCTGGAAGTAGAACAGCTGATCCTCTCAGTATTTGTGGTGAACAATCTAAAGGTTCTGCTGCTCCATCTGACTGGAATCTGCTTCAAAAACTTTAGCTCTGATCTCACTGGTCTCGGTTTCTACTTTTAAAAATAGTTTAAAAGCTGTTTTAATGTTTATGCTGAGTAATGTTGTCATTTAACTTTGACAATAAACTTAATTACAAACAAGGAAAACACAAATTGCATTGATTTCTATGTTTTATTTAACTGTATTGTTTCCCTTGACCCTACGAGGACCTGTTGGTGCTGTCAGACCAGCTCTGTAAATAAGAATTTGTTCTTATTTATTAAACATTTTAAACAGGAAAAGATTCAAAGAAATTGGGCCTGGCTCAGCATGTGTGCTGTTTTATAGCAGGTTCATGTTCAGCAGAACATAAAAAACACATATCCAGCATCGCATCACATTAATAGACACACAGACATACCACATTACAAAAATACAAGAATGGCAGAATTAATACGGCAGATTGCAAAAGAAGGTGTCCAACAGAGTCTTCTTCAAAAGTGGGAATATCGAGATGGACTTTATATGTTGTGGGATGTCATTCTATGCTTTGGTATAAACATAGAAAAATGATCAGTTATTAAAAGCTGGTAGTGGCAAGTGGCCGCTTGTAGCAGACCTAGTCCAGCGGCCATGTCCATAGTTGGTTTTAGGCATCAAAGAAGAAAGAGCTACATTACTGACACCATGAATAACCTGAAAATACAATTTAATACTGCAGTGTGGAACATCATTTTGAAAAGTTAGAGCATTTGAAGAAGAGCGGGCTGTCTGGGAAGTTCGTTGTGAATTTTGTAGGCCCTATTGTAGAACCTAGCTATGGACTTCAGATTTCCTTAGTAGTGAGAGACCAGACCAGTAAAACAGTGACACCTTCATGCCATAATACTTTCAACTATAAGTGTTTGAAACAGAAAATGTCAAATTTGATCTAATTTTGGAGGAAACATCCATTTTTTTGTTTCAGCTTGGTACATTTAGTTTTTACGCCTGGTTAAATGAAAGTGAAATTAAAATAAAAACGTAAAGTTTGCATTTGTTAGTGGAAATTCCTATTAACTGAAGGTGTGGGGGGAAAAAAGTTTATGTAAGTCCTGCCCACAGAATGTTCTATACGCTGTATGTGCAGAACCATATTCCCCAACATCCTTGGTCACCGGAGTCGTGTGGAGGCAGAGTCGGGGGCAGAGTACCTCCTCCTGAGCGTCATCCATGGTCTGCTCAACGGCGAGTGCTCCCCTGAGATCCGTCTCGTCGGCTGCTCAGTTTTGGCTTCGCCTTGCCGGGAAAACAAGATGGTCAAACCGTGCCGCAGCTCATGCGAGGCCCTGAGGAAGGACTGCAGTCATGTGTTCGAGGCCATCGAGATGGCCTGGCCTTACTTCCTGGACTGCGACCGCTTCTTCGCCAGTGAAGAAGAAGGCTGCTTTGACCCTCTAGCTGGGCTGAGAGGTAAAGCTCCAGTAGTTTGTGACATGTTGACCAAAACTGACGGACAGCTTTCTTCTTCCCAATTTTCTTCCATTCGTCCCTTCCAGCCAGGCAGGAGGTGGCCCTGTCCAGTCTGTCTCCTGAGGAACCCAGTACCATCATCCAGTTCACCTACACCTCCAACGCCCAGATGTACAGTTTACTGAAGAGGACCGCAGCCAAGTGCTCCCACATCTCTCACGTCTACAGCATCGGACGCAGCACTGAGGGCAGAGATCTACTGGTGATCGAGTTCACCGACAACCCTGGACAGCATGAGCTGCGTGAGTGGGGCGGGGGTGGGCTGACAAGGTTTGTCTTCACTGAGACGAGGAGACCAGGGCTGAAAGCATCACTGATGAAGGGATGCAAGAGATATCTTTAGAAACAACTCGAGCCCCAAGAAGTCCTTCACCTCAGCTCTTTTTAAAAGTATGATTCTTTAGATGTTTGCAGCCGCATTTATACATATTAAAAAAAAAAAAGTTAAATAAAAGCCTCCATTGATACTTTTTACACCAACGTTTGTTTTGTTGGTGGCTTCTAGGTAACGTGGTTAGTGTTTGTCAAAATGTCTGATGTGTCCTGAAGGATTATCAATTATCAAACTACAGTGGTGTTTTTGTAAACTTTTTACAATTTTCTATATTTATGCGTAAATGTGACCTAAATCATCATCAGATTTTCACACAAGTCCCAAAAGTAGATAGAGAACCCAGTTAAACAAATGAAACAAATACATACTTTGTAATTTATTTATTGAGGAAAATGATCTAATTTTACATATTTGTGAGTGATAGTATGTGAACCTTTGCTTTCAGTATCTGGTGTGACCCAGGCTATAGGTCCCGCTCCTTTCAGAACAGGGTCAACCACATGGACTCGCTTTCTCCATTCAGCTGTTTCTTGTATCATCTATGAGCTGGAGTATCTTCATATCCTGCTGGATCATATCCATCCGCCTCTTCTGCCGTCCCCTGCTTCATTGACTGAAAACGTCTGCGTTTAATAGCCTTTTTATCTTGTTGTCATCTTCCCTTCGCTCCACATGTCCATACCATCTCATTCTGGATCCCTGTATCTTATCCGTGACGCATGCCACACCAAGCGTTTTTCTGAAATCGTCATTTCATCGTCTATCCTTGAGGGGCACTCCAAGAGTCCCACGCAGCATCCATTCCACATTTCTGTTCTTTCCAGGAGTTCCCAATCTTTTCTTTAATGTCCAAACCTCAGCTCCACAAAGCAAGACAGGGCGCACCATCTTGTACATTGTCCCTTTAATTTGAACCAGCATCCTTTTGTCACAAAGCACTCCTGTCTGCATTTAACGTCTTCTTCACAGCTTCCTTTAGCATTTATCGCCAACCCCAGATACTTGACTGTTTCGACCTGCACATTTCCTCCATTATCAGTAACTGTTAAGGTCTTGTTAGCTTTCAAGCAGACCACGGTGTCTTTTATTTCCAGACCTTTAATTTCAAGTGCCTGCTTCCACCGTCTTAAAGTATCTTGAAGATTAACTTCAGAACCTCCAGCCACAACTAGGTCATCTGCATACAACACATTCCACGACACTTCTCTCCTAATAAGCTCAGTGGCTGCTTCCATCACAATAATTAATAGTGGGCTGAGACACGAACCTTGATGAACGCCAACTTTAATCTCAAATGCTTTTGCCTTTGCCGGTTCCGACTGTTTTAACACCTTCGTACATGAAACCAACAATCAGATATAGCTTCTCTGTAATATCTTATGTAAATAAATTAGTCTGGACTGACTGAGTACCAGAAAATAAAATGTTTCAGCTGTGCTCAAGCTTCCCAGCTTTGTTTTCAGCTGCAGCAAGACGAACAAAAGTAAGTTAGGTTTGGTTCCTATCAGCTGGATGTGGTTTTCTAAAATAAACTTTCAGCTTCATGTTTACAGCTTTCTCCTCTGCTGCATTATTCTAATGGGATTCTGTCCTTTCACTGTAGTCGAGCCAGAGATCAAGTTGGTGGGCAACATGCACGGGAACGAGGTGCTGGGCCGTCAGCTGCTCATCTACTTGGCCCAGTACCTGTGTTCAGAGTATAACCTGGGGAACGAGAGAATTCAGACCATCATAAACACCACTCGCATCCACATCCTGGCTTCCATGAACCCCGACGGCTACGAGCTGGCCGCCTCAGAGGTAGAGGATAACAATGACCCGGAGTTCTCCAACCAGGAAGTAAATATTGTTAACAGAAACAAAGACAAACCGCCATTATCCGCTGTCAGTCCACTCTTGGTTTCTGCTGTGGAGGTGGAAGATGGGTACTCTGGTTTCTGAAAGCTTCCATGACAAAATGGAAGTATGTATTTAGCAGAGTACACACGTTTCTACCTCCTATAGTCCTGCTGTTCCAGAAGAGCTCATCCCACTGTCAGACTAAGTGATCAACCAGTAACGTCAAGATAAGCACAAATAAAAAATAAATTAAAAACTGAAATGTTTTCCTTTTAGCAGAGTTCCTAAAACTAAGAACAGGTTGAACACTTCAGCTGGCAGTGGGAAATCTGCATGAGCATGCTTTCACACAGGCCTGTTTTTCATTTAAGCTTTTGAACTCTTAGTGAAACTTTAAAAGTAGCAGGTCTCGAACATGACTGACTGTTAAATTATTTGGTTAAAAATAGTTTAGATCATTAAACCTGATTGAGCATGCATAACTGTGAACTGAATGTGTGCATGTTGTAGTGTGTGCTGCTGTTTGATTCATAACAGATAAAATTTCTTCATGGCATTTTAGTATTTTACTCAAATTTGGATATAAAAATGCACATGTTGGAAACATTTTTTAATAAATGTTTGGACTTTGGGCTTTCCTTGACCAAATTTCTAATAAAAGATAAGTAAAACTACTCTAACATACTGTTTTGCATGTATTGGTTCTGGTAATTACAGTAAATCTTTGGCCATCCTTTTAAAAAATAAAAGCATGGCGGCTTCCACCTAAAGTTAATCATATAGAAAAGAAAACTGTTTCTATATGTGTGCATGAATATGAAATCATAATGTGTGCAAAAATCTCAAGCTGTACTTAATATTTTATAGTTTGCTTTTTATTAAAAAAAAGCAAAATGTAAAAATGGGTAAGACTTGCAGATTTTTGCAAACGTTTCTAAAAAATTCTATTTTGTTTCACCGACTAAATAAATATAATTTTCTCCTTTTAAAACCTCTAGATTTTGCTCTAATGGATACATGGTCTTGTCTACACGTTAACAATTGATTTAACTACAGTATAGTCTAACGAACTCTTAGAATTTCTCACTAATAAAATATTTCATGTAATTCCTGTTCTTGATAACGTTTACACATCAGCACCATTTTATTATTTTGCTTTAATCCCTTTGACTATTTGAACACTGTTTACTATCCCTGCCTGAATGTCCAAGGGTCACTTGTTAAATGGCTGGACAAATGGTCGGACCAACGCCCAGAATATCGACCTGAACCGCAACTTTCCGGACCTTACGTCCATTCTCTACCGGAGCCGTCGCAGCAGGCACTTCCGCACTGACCACATCCCCATCCCGGATGCTTACTGGTTTGGAAAGGTGGGAATATAAAGTTGTTGTTGAGATTCACCTGCAGTGACCGGTGCTCCTACCTGGATGCCTAATGACGCAATCTCAACTTTGAGCTGCAGGTGGCGCCAGAGACCTATGCAGTGATGAAGTGGATCAGGTCACTGCCGTTTGTTCAGTCTGCCAGCCTCCATGGAGGAGAGCTGGTGATCTCCTACCCCTTCGACTTCTCCAAACATCCCAACGAGGAGAGGATGTTTTCACCCACTCCAGATGAACAGGTTTCATAAATCAGACGTTTGACCGGAAAGTAAAACAGAATATGCACCCTGACCCTTATCTTCCATCATCAGGCGTTCAAGCAGCTGGCTCGTACCTATGCTGATGCTCACGCCACCATGTCAAACAACGACACAGAGAGGTGCGGCGCCTCCTTCTATCGGTCGAGGGGCATCATCAACGGAGCAGAGTGGTACAGCTTTGCTGGTGGTGAGAACCGTTTAAAACATTAAGGAGTTACTTACCGGTACGTTCTTCCTGTTGCTTTTGAAGAAAACGTGCACGTCTCCTTGCAGGTATGTCCGACTTCAATTACCTGCACACAAACTGTCTGGAGATCACAGTGGAGCTCGGCTGCGACAAATTCCCCTCCGAGGCCGAGCTTTACCCTGAATGGAAGAGGAACAAGGAAGCCCTGCTCAGTTTCCTTGAGTCTGTAAGTTCCTGCTGCTCCGTGCACGTTGAAGTAACCACAAAAAAATAATAAGAAAAGGAGAATAGTGGATTCGTGATCAAACTTCCTGTCTCTGAACAGGTGCATCGAGGAATTAAAGGTGTCGTTAAGGACTCTGATGGAAATGGGATAAAAGGAGCATCTATCTCTGTGAGAGGGATTAGAAAAGACGTCACTACAGGTAAAACTAAAACACAGGATTGTATTTAACAGAACTATTTGGTATTAGACTACAGCGAAGCAACATGGTTTTGTGTTGCACCCGACTTTTACCTTTGAAGCAGTTATTGTTTTAGATATGTTAAAATTGATTTCAACCTGCTTTCAGCTGAGAACGGGGATTACTGGAGGCTGTTGAATCCTGGCACTCACATTCTGATAGCGACAGCTAAAGGTTACTCAAGGGTCAGTAAACGAGTGTTTCTGCCACACAACCTGAACAAAGCTGGACGGGTCGACTTTGTCCTGGAAAAGGTTTGGATCTTATCTTCTAATGATCATAATCGTTGTTCAAACCTACATTTTAACAGAATTATTATGCTCATCGTGGCATAAAAATCCTCTAGTGAGCTTGCAGGAATTACTTGAAGGCATTTACTTCTCTAGAATTAGTAGATCCTATGTTTTCTAATAAAGCACTAATTACCAAATTTTCCAGCCTATAAGTGGCACCTTTTTGTCCAATTTGCATATCCTGTGACTTTTACACCAAAACAACTTAATTTTGAAAATTTCCCCCCATATTTATAAACCAATTTGTGGCTGAGATATGACCATTTTCATTTTTTCTGACATTGAAAATATTGAACACTAACATTTTCAGTCACTAGGTGGCACTTGAGTAGTATGGCATGCCGTTGTGTCATGTAATAGGTAAAATTGACCATTAATGACAATCAGCTTGCCATAGCCTGCCACCTTCGTCCAGCTGGAGCAACCATCAAATCAGCTTCATTTCGCTGCACTGCCCCAGTGACATACAGCTGATTTGACCACTGAAGTGCATTTATTAAGTAAAAGTTCAACAGAGACACACAAAGTCGAGCAAAAAAATACAGGTAGTCCTTGACTTACGGCAGCTCGGACTTAAGAACGGGTGTGCGGCGCAGCGTTAACATACATTTTACATGTATTTCCTCGACTTACGGCAAAAATCCAGACTTACGAACGGGTTTGCGGCGCAGTATAATGAGTTCCGACTTACGTTAAAATCGAGTTATGAACGGCTTGTAGGTACGGAACCCGTTCGTAAGTCGAGGACTACCTGTACTAAATACTGATGTGAAGGTAGTGAATATTTGCAATTTTACACTGCATTTTTTTAAAATCTGTATTACTCCATGGAAACTCAGTTTTCATTTAACACTGAAGGCTGTTTTGAGTTTTTTTTTTCTCAAAAATTGCATGTGTAAATTGACTACAAGTGATTTATGACAATAAAAACACAAAACATCCAAGGATGTTAATACTTTTCATTGGTACTGTGTACAGTTTTTAATACACAAGCCGAAACATTAGCATGCCTGATAAATCAGGAGTGAAGTGAGATTCATGTGTATTTCTTCAGACACACCCCTCATCTTGTTTGAAGCTGTTGACGAGATGGAGCTCGTATTTCCTCTTATACGAACACAGGTGAACTACAACCTGTTCAGGTCATTGAGCCAATCACAGAGCGTTTCCTAAAGAGAGAGATAAATCCATCATGAAACATGAACACAAGTTTGTTTCATGTTGGTGCAGTCAGGTGGATAACTCACTGGTAATCATTAATACACACACATTTATCAAAATTAGCCAATAAATAGCCAGTAAGTATTTACACACTGAATCATAACACAGCTTCACATATTTACACATTAACTTATTCAAACATGTTTTAAATGAACAAACATACAGAACTGTATGATATTAAAAAAAATAATTCCCAGAAAAAGAAAGGAAAATAGCATGTTTGTTTGGTTTTCATTTGATTCACTATGATGCTCTCTTATTGTCCCTGATTAACAAAACTGCATTTTTTTTTAACTGATAAAAATGAGTTAACAAGCTGGTATCAGTATTGTAAAAATACAAGAACAAAAACAACAAAAGTAGTATTAGTAGTAGTAGTACTGTAGTAGTGTTAGCAATAGTAGTAGTAGTAGTATTAGTTGTTGTTGTTGTTCCATCCATCAATTTTTTTCATCCACTTCTTCCTTTTTGGGTCAGAGAATATTATTATTATTATTATTATTATTATTATTATTATTATTACTATTATTATTACAGATGAACAAAGTATATTTCCAATTACTCCTTTTGGCTCAGCAACATGGGACAAAAACAGTCGAGAATGGCTCAGAACCAAATATTGGACTGTTCTGAAGTAGCTTTCTGAGCCCTGATCTAAATCCTGCTGAACACATGGAAGGAGATGAAACATCTGGAGAAGGAACCCTTCAGACCTGACAGCTGGAGCAGGTTTACCATGACGAGTGGCAGGGGCGCAACTGCATATTTTTGAGGTGGATGCGAACACATCATCGGCGCGGGG
>JARVGQ010000547.1:2423226-2435885 GCA_031762355.1 Hypsolebias martinsi | reverse complement strand
TCCAAGCACTGAACCTTGAAGAACTCCATGACTAACTTTGGTGTATGATGAAGATTCATTATTTACATTTACAAATTAGAATCTATCAGATAAATATAATTTAAACCATTTTAGAGCTGTCATGTTATGAAATTGTAAGTCACACAAATGTAAATACAGTCTCTTGTCATGTGTTAGCACTAATTGATTTGATCTTGTTTAACATTCTGTTAATGGGCATAGTACAGGCTGCAATGAAAGGGGTCACAGCTTGTATTTGCAGATTACTGACACTGATTAGAAAGGGCACCTTTTCATAAAGTCCCTGTTGGGTCTGTGCCATGTTGACACAGTAGCTTCTCCTAAATCATAAATACAAAATGGTCCTTCAGTGATATGCTGAACATGTTAAGCATCACACCAACCAACGGTCAGAACATTTGAGAACAGAATGCAGCTCCAGACCCAGTTAAGACTGTTGGGCCCCTGGCAGCTTCACGAAAGAAAGATGGGGTGTGGGGGGGTACAGTGAAAGGCAATGAAGCAACGAAAGGGGGATGAAGAGGAGGGAGAATGTATATTTTGAAGCAGAGGGGTTGTCTGCTCTCACTGGCAGCTGATCCCACATGCAGGTGGTCGACTCAGTCGCCAGGCAGATCAAAAAGTCAAGGCCCCGGGTGGACTTCCCTTTGAAATGGGAATGGGGTCTAGATATCAGACAGAAAACATAAGCAAGCTCCCAGCCACAGAACAGCTCCATATTCATGGCCGGGACTGGCAGTAGTGACGGGCAGGCGGGATGGACAGAGCTTCAGCCTTCAGAGAACTCGTGCACACTCTGGCCGCTGATTAAGAGATTGGTCTTTAAGCCGAGTTGAGGACGATGTTGCAGCTTATGACTCGATACTGCTCCACGTTATCATCATTCTGACTTCCTGTCTTGAGTGCAAGCGTCCTTATGTGTGACAAAGGTCACTTCTCGTGACACATTCTGCTTTTATTTAGCACAACTTAGAACAAACACGTTTTGTTTCACTGAAGTTTTTTCTGAAACTGAAATTAGACCTGTTCGTTTGACCAACGGGCAAAGGAGGAAAATTTACAACTCCTATATGCCTCTAGGAAATTCAAAACTGCTCAGCATGTATTATTAACTGGGAAGTTTATTCCTTGTTTGCTTGGTAAAACAAGCCAACATGTGAACAGCAACATGTGGACCAAAGTGCACGCCCCCAGAAAAGCATCTTAAGAGGTTAAACTTTTTTGTTTTGTTTTCTGGAAACCACAAAGTTTTGCCTCTTCTCATTATTTGTGAACATGCACTGTCTTTATGAATGTGTTTGGGATATGAACTACTAAGACATGTTTTAGGTCACAAAATAAAAATCTGTATCAGTGACCTGAGGTGAGATTGGAGTGTTGGAGCGCAGTTGCCAAACAACTGAACAGAAAAATGATTTTTTTTTTTTTTCCCCAAAACTTATTATTGAAGAAATCAGGAATTTATTTTTCTACCTTTGAAAATATTTCGCCAGTGTTCACACAGTGCATACAATAATGGTCTTACACACTCTTATTGCACATTGATGTACCACATTTACTACTATCTAAGACTTGTTTGGCTTATTTTGCTTTTTATTTTATTCTGCAATACACCTGAACTCTTCACAGTAGCCATAACTCAGTCCCAAGAGCAGCAAATCATTCCCAGTGGCTCTGTCTCTGATCTCACTTCTGTGTTGCTGCCACAGTAATTCCATGTACTACATTTAAACATGTTTCCTTTGCTTTGCAATTTGTTCACTCTGGCATCATTACCACAACACACAGGCGGTTTCCTGCTTTCTCCACATTGCTGCATCCCTCTGGGTCAATGCCTTCTCTGCCCTTTTCTGTTCCCTCCAGGTTGACATTCTGAGTGTATTTTTATTTTTATTTTATTCTGTCCATTCAGTTTTCATTTTGGCAAAGGAGCAAAGTGCCAAAGTCTGAATCGTTGTTGCCCCTTTGGCGACTCTTAGATTTCCTTTAAAGTATATATCAAGGTGAACGCCGCTGTTGTCTGATATGGTCAGAGAAATGTGGATATGTGCTATCACATAGAAATTAATGTTTGGCTGTTAATGTTGGTCATTGCCCGTTGAAGTTTGGAAAACCCATAAAGTTGTTGCATGTTTTTCTTGGTAGGCCATTTAGGTTTTGCTATCAAGCATTCAAAGATTTTTTTTTTTTTTTTATTTTATTGTCATACCAGCTCACATTTGTGTGTTTATGGTACAAAATTTGTACTCGGGTCCCAGATCAAGATGCCAAACAATTAACAAATAAATCAATACAATACAAAAGAGTATAAATATATATAATTAATAAAATTTTTAAAACTAAAGTACAGTAATATGAAGCTGAATTAAGTGCAGCTCAAGTTCAGCAGTTTGACAGACGCAGGGATGTTTACGGCAGCTGTGGCTGGGTGGTTAGAGCAGTTATCCTCCAATGCAAGAGTTGGGGGGTTTGATTCCACCAACAGCCACATGCCGACGTGTCCCTGGGCAAGACACTGAACCTTCATTGCCTCAGATGTGTGTCCCATCAGTGTGTGAATGTGAAAAAGCACTGATTAGTCTCTTTAGAATGATTTGTTCAATTAGCTTTATATAGATCTAGTAGAGTGATGTATGAATGGATAAATGAGGACACAGATTGTAGCGTAAAGTGCTTTGAGTTTCTTGATAAGATAGAAAGGTGCTATATAAGTGCAGTCCGTTTACCATTTCTGAGCCTGGTGGTCTTGCTCTGAATGCTTCTCAGCCATCTGCTTGAGGGGAGGGGCTGGAACAGACTGTGTGCAGGATGAGTGGAGTCCTTCATGATGCGGAGCACCCTCCCCCTGCATCGTGATGTGTAGAGGTCCGAGGTGGTGGGAAGGCTGCTCCCTACAGTCTTCTGTGCAGCCTTCACCACCCTCTGCAGAGCCGTCCTCTCAGCAGCAGTGCAGCTGCCGTGCCACACGGTGATGGAGGTGCAGAGAATGTTCTCCACCGCACAGCGATGGAAGCTCTTCAGGACAGAGCTCCCAAGTCCAGCTCTCCACAGCTTCCTGAGGATGTAGACGCTGGTGGGCCTTCTTGACCAGACAGGAAATGCTGAATATCCAGGTGAGGTCATTGGATATATGCACCCCCAGATACCAGGAGACCACCTCCCTGGTAATGTCTGTTCAGGGGTACTGGAGAAGTGAGTCCGATCGTTGGTCGAACCTCAGATCCAGGAGGAACAATGTGGGTTCTGTCCTGGCCGTGGAACTCTGGATTAGCTCTTTGCCCTCACTGGGGTCCTCGAGGGGTCATGGGAGTTCGCCTATCCTGTCTACATGTGTTTTGTGGATTTGGAGAAGGTATTCGGCCGTGTTCCTCGGGGTACACTGTGGGGGTACTCTGTGAGAATGGGATTGGGGGCCTGTTGCTACGGGCTGTTCAGTTCCTATACAAGTGGTGGGGGAGTTTGGTTTGCATTGCCGGCAGTAATTCAGACCCCTTCAAGGTGGGAGTTGGACTCAATCAGGGCTGCCTGTTGTCACCAATTCTGTTCATAACTTTTCTGGACAGAATTTCTCGGTGCAGCCAGGGGGTGGAGGGTTTTTGGTTCAGTGGCCTCAGGATTCCTTCTCTGCACTTTGCAGATGATGTGATCTTGTTTGTGTCATCATACCGTGATCTTCAGCTCTCACTGGAGCAGTTCGCAGCCGAGTGTGAAGTGGCTGAGATGAGAATCAGCACCTCCAAATCTGAGGCCATGGTCCTCATCCAGAAAAGGGTGGATTGCTCTCTTCAGATCGAGGGTGAGGTTCTGCTTCAAGTGGAGGAGTTCAGGTATCTCTGGGTTCTGTTCATGAGCAAGGGAAGAAGGGAGTGTGAGATTGACAGACGGATTGGTGCAGCATCTGCAATGTTGTGGACTCTGTACTTGTCCGTTGTGGTGAAGAGGGAGCTAAGCTGTAAGACAAAACTCTCTGCTTACTGGTCGGTCTACGTTCCTACCCTCACCTATGGTCACTATTTCTGGGTAGAGACTGAAAGAATGTGATTGCAGATACAGGAGGTTGAAATGTGTTTCCTCCCCAGGGTAGCTGGGCTCTCTCTTAGAGATAGGGTAAGAGGTTCGGTTAACTTGGAGACTCGGAGTAGAATCGCTGCTCCACCACATCGAGACAAGCCAGTTGAGGTGGTTCATCATCTTAGGGTTAGGGTCAGGGTGAGGCTGCCCCCTGGACGCCTCCCAAGGGAGGTGCTTCGGGCATGTCCAACTGGGAGGAGACCCTGGGGAAGACCCAGGACACACTGGAGAGACTACGTCTCTCGGTTGGCCTGGAAATGTTCGTGCTGCTGTTTGGAGTATCCTGTTATCCTGTGATATTAGTGCTCAGTGTATTTTTAGTTGGTGTTTCTCTTAGTTCACATCTTAGCTCTTAGTAATGTTTTCCTTTGCATTTCATTGTTGGATGTAACTGGGACCCTGTGTACATAATCTCATTTCATCACCACATGTGGTGCGAATGACAATAAAGACTGTCTGACTCTGACTCTGACTCTGACTCTGAACACCTTGGAATCCTCCCTGAAGAGCTGGAAGAGGTGACCGTGAAAAAAGAAAGCTTCCCTGCTCAAGCTGTTGTCCCTGCAACCTGACTTTGGAACAAGTGGAAGATAAAGGATGGATGGAAGGAGACCCCCTCCACAGCTGCATTATCCACCTAACAAAGGGTTTCTTAACTTTATAACTGAGAACGTTCCCTATTACATACTGAATCCAAATAAAAAATCCAAGATGGCCACCTTAACTAAAAGAAAATGACTTTAACTCATTGAATTTTGGCCGTAATGAGCTGAAATTAGTTGTAGTGGTAGCTGAGAGCTAACCCCAACCCATAGTCCTGTCAAATCAAACCTTCAAATTGGCATCAGCGTGGCAGTCCCCGTCAAAGTTTCCCCAGGAAATTTCTACTTCTTTTTGTTGTTGCCTTCTTATGCTCCATTTAGCTTTGAGCTACTGTTTGGTCAATTTTAGCTTTTACCTCCAATTTTGTCTAGTTTTGATCTTTTGGTTGTTTTTATGCTAATGTTAGCATCTGTTCTGACTGTTTTACAATAAAATGCAATACAGTTAACAACTTATTATTTATCATTCACTTCATTTTAGCAACAAAATAAAAGTTATTTGTCTAGCTTGTAGCCACTATTTTATTTTTCAGATAATGGATGACAGTTAAATTATTAAATACAGCTGTAAACACAAATCAAATAATGCCCCATATGTAAAAATATAAAACCATGTCATCCATAATTCACAGTTTGTGTTGCACAAAGGAGGTATGGTTCCAGTTACTAAACGGTATTGCCTGCCTTGAGAGGAGCTTGTGTGCACGATTTCACCTGCACAGCCATTAGTATCTGTCTGAGTGACAGTTGGGCCAAAGAGGCAAATCTGCAGGCATCTTGAGAATTACACTCAGCAGGAATGTGCTGAAACCGTGCGCCTCAGACACGGGCTGAAGCCCGTCCACTAGGTGTTGCATCATGACCCTGCACACCAGATTGACTTGCTGCAGGTGAAAAATGACCATGTGTCGCTCACAGAGAGGTCACAGATTAGCAGAGAGGGGCTGGAAGAATTGATGCTGATGCCGAGCGTGCAGCTGAAGGGTGACAGACGATCAGCAGTCACCATTAGTTCTGGTTTGTCGATTGAGTCAATACATGAGATTTAAATGCATCACTGGAGCGTAGTATTAGACTAAAATATGCGTCGGTAATTTATAGACTTCAGGAACATTACTATGTGAGTCAATGCAGCTCAGCTGAAGGGTAAACAGCAAAAATAACCGTCCAGTGCAAACAAAGTTTCTCACTGTGCCAAGCATGCAGAGTAAATCAGTCTTATAAGAGCTGTATTAGAATTAATTAAACATAAAATTACACTATGAAGCACTTAGAGTTAATGAACTCAGCTAGCCTTGGGCATTACAGTTCCTCTATTCCTGGTGTACTGATCATTTTTCAAACGCACTGAGCAGCTCCGAGATGCTTGGCTGTTCAGGATAACTCGACTAAATATTTAAACCCCCGAGACAGAAACCACTGAGAGCTGAACAAAGCTTGGCAAATAAATAAATAAATAAATAAATAAATAAATAAATAAATAAATAAATAAATAAATAAAGGGACTGAGTTCAAGATAGAGAGAAAGAAGGTACATTTATTGAGACAAAGGAAGACGTCTGGACAGTTATGCACACAGTAACATTTTATCATTCAGCAGAAATCGTCAATGTCCACCATCATTGAGGGATTTGAATAGTGAGTGTTTGTAGTTTTCAAGATGAGTGTTTTTCAGACTGGAAATGAACAGAAAATGCAATAACAACTTAACATTTCTGATGTAAGACGTTCAAGAGTGTAGACTTTAAACTGTGGACAACAGAAGAGGTAGTTTGTTGGTTTTGTTTGGCTTCTCTGAGGAAACGCGGAGCAGCAATCTGATTATTAAAAGTTACGTTTCTTACGCCTTGATGCAGACACACACCAAAAACTTAAAGCCTCACTTGTTCTTTCAAGTTATTGATCAAGGACAGAGTTTTTGTTGTTTTGGTCAATCCTTGTAAATGATGAGTAAGTTTATACAATGCTGCAAAATCTGCTTAAGTGTATATTTTTAACACTGTATTATTATTATTATTATTATTAATAAATTATTTTGAATTCACTGACTTCAATCCTAAATATAGTTTTTTTTACTTGTACAAGGAAGCTGTTGACAATAATAATAGTATCAATAATATTTGAAAAGCATGGGAGCACCATCAATTAAATGAACTGTTCTGACATTGTGTGCAGTCATCCGTGGGCCCCAGAGTCAGAACTGCAGTTCACTTGGCGCCGCCATGACAGATATTTATGAACCAAAGTGTAACACTTGTCTGTTTTGTTGGAGCAAAGGGTTTGCTCGTTGTGAAAAACGCCGTCGTCTACATTTTAAAATCTGTTGAATTCTCGGGGGATGATTTTCTGCTTTTCGTCTTCTGCACTGGACATTTCATGACGTGACGTTCAGTCCTTGCTGTTTGTCGTGTTCTCTGCGAGACGTCCGTATTGTTTCTCTTTCACGCACATTTTTCCATTTGCACCTGCAACTGTGACATCGTCTGTGCTGTGAAATGTGACGCTGTTTGGATGCGGAGTGCCTGGCCTGTGTTTGTCTCCTCTAACTGAGCCTTTATCTGGAGTCTCACAGGAAATATGTTTCAGTCAGCGATGAATTAAACAGCTGGCTCTTCTTTCAGTTTGGACATTTGGCTCTGTCTCAGTTCAAGCCCCTCTGACAGTGTGCGGCAGTGGACATCCTCTGACCGTGGCAGCTGATCAGAATACAGACATCGTCTTTGTGGTGTCACAGTGGGTTTTCAGCTGAAGCTGTGATATGTCTGCCTCTCTGCCCCATCATGCCTCCTGCCCTCCACTGTGACTGATAGTGTGTGTGTGCCTGCAGAAAATGTACCGTGTGCATTGGAATGACACTGCAGAGCAACAAAGACAAGTGTTTAACAGTTTTTGTCAAATTAAATTTCTGTTGGATTCATCTTCCTTCAGGCTTTCCTTTTCCATCAGCCTCCACAGTTTGTTCTCATACGTTTGGTCTTTTTGTGCGGTTGACAGCGTGTGTGAGATGGCTTTACCGTATTTTCCGCCGTACACGTCGCACCGCCCTATAAGTCGCATCAGTCCAAATATGTCTAATAAAGTGGACAAATCCATAAATATGTCGCTTTGCTGTATTAGTCGCATCTATTATGTGTCACCGCTGACAACCCAGAAATGTGGGCCGGTGTTGTGCCAAAAATCAAGTGGCTGTCAAATGGTGGCCGTGGGAGCTTGCATGTGAAGACTTTAACAAGACTTTAACAAGATTTATACTTAAAACAATTACTTGTTTGCTCAACATTGTAATAAAGGTGTGTCTCTGTCTAACTTTTCCTTAATAAATGCACTTTGGCGGTCAAATCGGCTTGAAAAGCCCTACTGTGGCCACGGGAGCACGAAGAGGAACGAGTCGCTGTGCATTTCTTCAAAATTTAACAAGAAAACCTCCTAAAAACAGTTATTTGTTTGCTCTACATTATAATAAAGGTGTGTCTCAGTTGAAATTTTATTTAATAAATGCACTTCAGTGGTTAAATTAGCTGCATTTCACCGAGGCGGCGCAGTAAAATGAAGCTGATTTGATGGTTGCTCCAGGCGAGCTGGACAAAAGTGGCAGTTTATGGCAAGCTGATTGTGTCATTAATATAAATTTTAACTATTGCTTGACACAACAGCATGCCATATCACTCTGGGGCCATCTAGCGGCTGAAAATTGTAGTGTTAAATATTTTCAGTTGGAATGAATGTAAACAGTTATATCTCAGCCAAAAATTGGTTTATAAATATAGAGAAAAAGATCCATAAATGCGTCACTTTTGGTGTTTAAGATGCAAAAAAAAAAAAAATCCAAATTCGTCTAGTTTCATTTAAAACTTTACTCCAGTTGATTTAATCCCAAACTTTTGGGACAGTTGCACAGATCGGTACAAAGCGGCCCAGGTGGGTGCAATGTGGGTGGAGGTGGGCAACAACAACAACCAAAAGGGCATGGCAAAGAATATGGTTCCTCACTCCCACACATGCACATTAAAAAAAAAAAAAAAAAAATCAGGTTCATGGCTTGCAAACACTGAGAACTAAACGAGACTGCTTCTGAAAATTCAACTGTTCTTGTCATTTGAAGCTGACAACTGGTCGCATCAAAGCTCTATCACACAACTCTCTACTGATCAACATCCAATAGCTGAAAAAAGAGGCTGAAACTAGGCAACCAACAGGAGATAAATATCAATCAGATCATTTCCTGTCAGTCAGAGGTCAAATCTGACTTATACAGAAACCAACGCTGGCTACTGAAACCACACTATGCACAAGAGCAAAAATCATAAAGTTGCTCCGTCTCATTTAACATTGAAGACGCATTTGTTCGACTTCTGTCGTGAGTTTTTTGTGCAGTTGAAGATTCAAACGCAGGCGAAGCTCCGGAGGCAGTAAGTGAATAAAAATAATTGTATTTAATACAAAACCAAGGATGCCGCAAGACAAAAAGTCAAAAACATAAACTGCAAAAAGGGCAGGTTGAGCATGACAAGAATGAAAATAATACTTTAAATATGAGGACCCACATAACTAAATAAAAAACTGATCCCGTTTAAAAAAACTGAGGAAAACTTCAGACTAAATACACACAGAGGGAAATGATGAATAAAAAATGCAGGTGTGGTAAAATATAAAAATAATTTATAAATGTTTAATTGAGCCTTTAAAAATATTTTAAGATGATCCAAGATATTCTTTTGTCTTGTCAACACAGAAAGCACTTTTCCCCAAAAAACATTTTTTTTTATCAGAGGAAAAAAAGCAGATTCCCAAACGATCAGGTCTTATCTGCATCAAATCTTAAATTTGTTGGGAAATGAGAGAAAAGTCAGTTTTCACATAAAGTCAAAACGTCACAGAGTTTTAATCTGAAGCTTCTGCTGCCATGAGCCGTCTCCACCTTACATCAGTTGTTTCATAGTCCCACAGGTTGAGAGGAAAAACTGTTACGAGGAGGGTGAAAAACATATCTGACAACTTGCATAGATTGCCCCAACCCACATAGACTGCCCAAATCCACAGATTGCTCCAACCTACATAGATTGTCCTGCCCACAGAGATTTCCCAAATCCACAGATTGTTCTAACCTGCATAGATTGCTACAACCCAAATAAATTGCCTCAATCCACACATTGCTCCAACCTACATAGATTGCTCCAACCCACATATATTGTCCAAATCCACATATTGTTCCAACCTACATAGATTGCTCCAATGCACATAGATTTCCTCAATCCACAGATTGCTTCAACCTATATAGACCCACATAGGTTGTCCTAATCCACAGATTACTCCAACCTGCACAAATTGACCAATCCACATAGATTGTCACAATCCACAGATTGCTTCAACCTACATAGATCAACCAACCTGCATAGCTTGCTCCACCCCTCATAGATTGTTCCAATTCACAGATTGCTCCAACCTACATAGATTGCTCCAATACAGATTTCCCCAATTCACATATTGTTCCAAACTACATAGATCGTCCGACCCACATAGATTGCCCCAATCCACAGATTGTTCTAACCTACATAGGTTGTCCCACTCCACAGATTGCTCCAACCTACATAGATTGACCAATCCACATAGATTGTCCCAATCCACAGATTGCTTCAACCTACATAGATTGATCAACCTACCGGTACATAGATTGCTCCAACCAACATAGATTTCCCCAATCCACAGATTGTTCCAACCTACAGATACTGCTCCAACCAACATAGATTTCCCCAGTCCACAGATTGTTCCAACCTGTATAGATTGCTCCAACCCACATAGGTTGTCCCAACCCACCGATAGCTCCAACCAGCATAAATTGTCCCAGTCCGCATATTGCTCCAACCTGCATAGATTGCTCCAACCCACATAGGTTGTCCCAATCCACATATTGCTCCAACCTGCATAGATTGCTCCAACCCACAGACTGTCCAAATGCACAGATTGCTCCAACCAACATAGATTATCCAAACCACAGACTGTCACAGAACGAGCACTATCACACTTATTTATTTTCACAATGGCACAGAGTCACATAAGGAATTATGAAGTGTCAAGGAAATAATATTGTACAACACATAAACAATGCAATGCATCAGAAAGCAGATCAATAATAATTTATGTCCTTCATATTTTAACTTATTGTTTCTAAATAATTATTTATTAATTTTAGGTGGTCCAGGTTTTATAGTATGTATGTCAATCCTGACATCTGGCCTGTGGGTTCCCTCTGCAGAAAGGAGCTGAAGCTCGCAAAAAGGATTGGGCTTAATAAAACAATACAGCAAACTAACAATAAAAGACAAAAATAAATATACATATTCTGGAACGTTACTAACGGAAGATGTTTTTGGCAGAATTTTAAATCAAGACCACTGTCTTTAAATTTAAGAACTGACATAAACACAACTAAAGTTCTAATAATTGAACAATAACAGCCACTCAATTTAAAACAGTCAAATTTTATGCGCTGAATATTTTATTTCAAATAAATATTAGAAAACAAAATCAGTTCTCCAAATGCAACAACATCCATTTTGGTGGTCGACTACGTCAGAAAGGTTACTTTTGAAAACTGGGTTGCCACAGATGTGTGTGTGTGTGTGTGGGTGGGGGGGAATCAGACCACATCTGTCCTTTAACAAAACTATGCTATTACTTTTTATATTGCTTAAAAGTAACGTTTCCTCCAATGAGTGGGGTGGCCGAAGAAAGATTTATGGGGCCAAGGCCGTCGTTGGCCACCCCCTGATTCTGCCATTGCACCCGGTGGTGTGTAAAACTGCTCCCTCCACCCCCCAGGATTCATCACGCTGTGTCGCCTCGAACAAGAAATAAACCACCTCTATTTTAAAACACAGTTTACAGTTTAGTTGCAGTCCAGAGAAACACTCAACTTAAAAACCTCCAACATTCAAATCCTTCTCCAACGGCGGACGCACGCACCGCTTGTTTACGATGAAACTAATCTAACGGTCTGTCAGGTTTAAAATAAACCGGAGAGTGATTCCTGCTGTCACTGCTTTAACACACTGCTCTACTATATTTCCTTTATTTCCCTCTTGACCCATTTTCTCAGCAGCTTCATACGATCTCCACGTACCGAAAGCAAAACACAAGGAAAGAAATGGCTTGATGTTTTTCTCTACACAGGAGAAGATTTGTGGTCATGCATGGGCTCATATTCTGCAGGGCCTTTCTGACACATAATGCACCTGCAAAAGAAAAATGAGCAGGAAGCTGTAAGTGGACCGCAGACATGAAGGCGTTCGTTGAGTGAAAAGGTGAATGTGTGTGACGGTGCTTAGAAATAAAGGGTCACTGACGGGTTAATGAGCATCTGTCACGATGAGGTTCCACAAAAACTCAGGAGCTGAGCCGAGATTGATCTGTCTCGTCCTGATGACGAGATAAAAATCTTAATCTCTCTAATGCGAGCTGGATGGACGCTGTTGCATGGAGCTGGTTGAGTGGCACTTCCACGCACACCTCCAAAACAGTGTGAACGCTTCCAGCAGCCATTGATTTTATGACCATAAACTGCTGTAATGACTGGCTGTCACTTTCAAATAAAGAAAAGCATCACACAACACGTCTCCGCTGGTTCTGCTGGCTGACAAGTCTTAGAGCAGCAGAACAACAGAACAGACTGGAAGAACAAATGGTTCACTCCTTTCAAAGATACTTTGTGTGCAAAATAAGAGGAGACAACCCAGACATCAGCGCAGGTATAACTGCAAAATTACAGACATTTTTCAGAAACTTACTGCAAAACGGTGCTTTCAATGACCGGTGTCTCTTATAAGTTTAAAATGTTAGTTACATGTGAAGTCGTAGCGCTCCTCATGAGTCTGCATGTCCGTTATGAAGCGACAGCCTGAGGGCGTTTTTTTTTTTTTTTTTTAATTCATTTCAGTTTGTAAAACACAAGAAAATACATTCACAAAA
>JARVGQ010000547.1:2359487-2372902 GCA_031762355.1 Hypsolebias martinsi | reverse complement strand
ATTGGATGATTATTGTAAAATCAAAATGACTGACATGTGATGAACATTTTTCTCCAATATGTAACAAAGCTAAGTCAGGCCCTCTGGATGGATTCAGTTGTATTGAATCTAGGACCTGACTTAGCTTTGTTAGATTACCTGGATTATTCAGACTGCATCAGGATATATTTCTCCAAAATATTTTAGTTTCCGTCATGTCCTGCAGTACATTTATGAACCATCAGGTCTTTGCACAATAGAACTGATCCACCAGAAGATCCTCATGTCTGAATTCTGAGACATTGTAAAGCTTTCTTGCTCTTGTTGTGTTTTAGACTCCCATCCTTTTTTCTGTAAATTCATTCATTCATTCAATCTTTATTTAGGCAGGTTAATCCCATTGAGCCTCGAGGACTCACTTACAAGATCACAGGATCAAGACTCGTCAGACTGACATGACACCAAAGACTCTGAACCTCTACTGAAATGCTTCTTCTATGAACAAGAAGCATTTCAGTAGAGGTTCAGAGTCTTTGGTGTAATGCCATGTCCTTAGAATTCAAGGTAACCTTTTCGGCATTCAATTACCGCCTTCTTGTTCTTCACAGTGTTCTTCTTCCAGCAGCTCTTTGATTTTTCTGGCCCTCGTAAAGTTGCACGATGTTTTAAGGGCACATTCCAATCAGCCACCTTTCAAAGTGACATTAAGACTTAATCACAGCTTTCTTTGGTGCAGCAGAGCAGCTCTGCAGAAAATTCTTTATGCAGCAAATCTAGAAGAAGAAGTAAAACTGCACAGAGAATGAGCCTAGTATTGATTATTGGTTCTGATTTATTGGCCATGCTCTGTAAAAAGTGTTCATACATCACAGTATTGATGCCACTTTATGGCAGCATGGCATTCCCCTCTCAGCTGAGCAGTCAGGTGGTTGCATGTCAGCACTGTCTTGGAAACACCCCCGTCCATCCATCTGTGAGGTTGTGATCAGGATGACTTCAAAAATAAGTGAACTTTCATTTTGGTGTGCGGCTACAACTAGACGTAAGAAATATCATTTTGAAAACTGGGTTGCCATGTCAAAATCCAAGATGGCTGCCACCATTAATGTCCGTTCTCCTTTTGAGCTGCTGACGGGAAAAATAAGTGAGTTACCAACTTCTGTTTTAGTGCGACTGAATATTAATGTAAAATTCAATTCAATGTATTTATATAACGCCAACTCACAACAAAGTTGTCTCAGAACACTTTACCAGAACATTCACATACACAGTAACTAACTAAATGTTAACCAGGCAGGAAGCTGTTTGAAGTGCTCATGAGCAGCCGCTGTCACATCCGACTGCACTTTCACTTTTGGACAAATAAGAATTTGTGATTGAGGAGCTAACTGCTGCTGATCAGAACACCACCGCTGATCTGAACACTGCTGCTGATCAGAACAGAAATTTTACTTTTGGCTTCAAAAACAACTCAGAAACTTGTTATATCAGTTTGTGCAAACTCTTTACAGCAGATTTTTACTCACATTCATTTTGTGTCGAGTCCTGGGTCCCTGGACTGTCTGCAGCCGGAGCTGCAGTGTGAAATGGAAGAAAGTCTGGTGTGAAAATATCGAGTTTGCTTGAACGGCTGTAAATCTAATACAATAGTTTACTGAACATCCCAGTACAAGTTGTATGTGGATGTTGACTTGTCCAAATTAGGAAAGGAAATTTAAAAAAATGACTTTATGAAGCCAGAAAAGTGTTGAGTTGTTTTACACGACATTAGTTATGGAGCTGCAGAGCTGACACACAGTAACTGAGGAAAATGGAAATTTGCATGAAGGGTCAGTGGAAGGGTAAAATAAATGAACCTGAATAAAGTCAAGGCTGCACAGCTTCATGAAAAAATGATGATTTACCAGGTCAGTAGGGTGTCCGTGCATTATATCAGTGAATGACAATGAGTTTAGGACACGTGAATGTTAAAATTGAAGCTTTAACTTTTCAACTTCAGTCTCTGAATGGAAATTTTAAAAAAGCTCTAAAAACTCAATCAAAGCTCAGCTAAGTGTTTTATTTTTATTTTGCTTTAAATCCTCAAATTTGCACCATATTAGCTGAACTATTTGTTGTATGCATATAATCATTTTACATTTGGTAACAAATTAAAATAGTACCTGTAATTGTTGTTTTACTGGCATGTGAGCACATAAAAGTGATCAAGACATACTTTCTGGTAACTAGAATGACATTTTAGATCAAGTTTTAAAAAAATCTAAGCACAAAACTCTTTAAAAAAACAATATTAAAGTTTATTTTACCTTAAAGTTGCAGCTAATTATAAATACTGTGACAGGCAACTCAGTGGCCTTCAGAAGGATTAATCAAAATAATTACTTTCTGTCTTTTAAAAAATTAAGAATATTTTGGTATTTGAAAAAAAATGGGACTGAAACAGTTGTCAAACCTTCATGAATGTAAAAGAGAATAAAAATTATTTTGAACACGGGGAACTCAGGGATAAAATAAGCAATAACTACTCATTTTGGGCGTAAGGACAAAACAGTCGTGCAGCAAAATCTTACAATAAAAACTGAGCAGGGAGGATCAGAACACGACAGGAAGCACAGTCCACGGTCAAAAAGTTGCTGAACTTAAAGGGACACTAACAAGGCACCATGATGAACACCTGGGGTGATTGGGAACAGGTGAAGCAGGAGCTGAAAACATGAAGGAAGAAACACTGGAAGGCAAAACACATGGCACAAGAAAACACAAAGATCTCGAGACATAAACACACATTTTTATTGAAACCTTTATTTTACCTGGCAAGAATGAAATTATAAATCTGTTGTACAGGGTTGACCTGGGATTCTCACAAAGGAATCTTCTGTCAACCAGGTACCTTCTCAGGCCTGACCGGCCATGGAGCAGGAAGTATGGAGACAGATGCAAAAGTCTAGACACTTGTGCACTTTAGCACAACGCAGCTAGTTTGTCGTTGTGTCAACTGAATAATGTCTGATACTACACAAATGTTCGAATGTTGAGTCGAGCAGTTATTTTGTGTCGTAGGACAAAAACAACACAAGATTTCCGGTTGAGATGAAAATTGTCTTCTGAAGAAAATAAATCAAACAAGCAAGAAGTTGAGAATTTATTTATTTATTTATTTTTTGCTTACAACAAATTTAAAGTAGAAATCTATACAATTATTTTAAAAAGAAAAACACAACTTACAGGGAACCTGTGCAAAGAGTCATCTTGTCCAGAGCATCGATCCAAATCAATTAGCAGGTTTTTCTGACATTTTTGTGTTTTTATTTTTTCTCTCATGGAAATGACAAAAACATTCAAGAATGGACACACAATTTTAAAATGCTAAATACGTAAAATAACAAGAAAATAATAGTTCTTAAAAACCACCTGTTGCTTTTACTTCCCGTTCCCGTACATTGAATTGTCTGAGTCTGGTATTTTCCACGTCAGTCTTGATTTCGGCTTTGAGCTCCTGAGGCTTGAGCACAGCTCGGCATGTGTTCTTCAGGCAATCTATTTGTCGTGCTGCCATCATATTGTTTTGTTAATCCCTGTGTTGCTTGCCGGCTTTCTGCTAGAAAGTGAAAACAGATGGACAGTTTCACTCCTACTGCATGCAACACACTCCCTGCGATGCAGCTCCATGGACAGCCCGAGGCCAAGCTTGCTCTACAAGTGCCAACATTTCATCCTGTCCACGGTCCACAGATGCATCAAAATACAAAGAACTGCCACTCAGACTGCTTTCTCTGTCTCACACATGTATGGTAAGTGTTTTACTCCGTCCCTCTCCAAACCTTTGTGCAGTTTATCCTGTTGACCACAGTGTCCTTAAATCGTGGGATTGGAATTACAGGTGCAGTATTAGAATGGTTCTGTTCTTATCTGAACAACAGGAGTTTTTGTGTTAATGTTGGTAATAGTTCATCTGCTTCAGTGCCTCTTTCCTGCGGGGTCCCGCATGGCTCGATTGTTGGACCCCTGCTGTTTTTACTGTAGCTGCTCCCCTTGGGATCTATCCTGAGGAAACATGGTCTTTCGTTTCATTGCTATGCTGATGATTGTCAGATTTATCTGCTCTTAAAACCAAATAGTTCATACACAATTCACCCTCTGTTAAAATGTCTTGATGGCATCAAACTTTTTCCAATGATTATAAAACTGAAGTCATTGTGTTTAGCCCTAGCTCTGTTGTTGTCTCTGTTCTTGTAAACCTTGACTCTCCTCAGCCTTATCACAAACAGTCTGTTACAAATCTCAGGATGGTTTTAGACTCTGACATTAAGTTTAATAAACAAATTAACTCTGTTCTACAAAAAGCTTATTCCAATTAAGGGCTGACCTTGAACAACTAGTCAATTCCTTCATAACAACCCGACTGGACTGCTGTAACGTGCTTCATGTTGGGGTCAGTCAGGTCTCCCTTTCACGTCTCCAGCTCATCCAAAATGTTGCAGCTCGGTCTAAATAGGAACTCATAAGTTTGATCATATTTCACCAGTTTTGTCCTCCCTTCACTGGCTCCCTGTACATATCAGAATTGATTTAAAAAAAAATCTGATATTAATCTTTAAGTGCATTAATGGCCTTGCACCCTCATATATTTGACCTACTTTACCCAAATGTTCCTTCTCAGGCTCTGAGATCATCTGACCAGCTGCTTTTGGTTGAAGCTCGGAGGAGATCAGGCTTTTCAGTCATGGGATCTAAACTCTGGAACAATCTGCTCCCCGACATTAGTCAGGCCCCTTCACTTCCTGTTTTTGAATCTCTCCTTAAACACACCTCTTTTCATTGATGTTTAACACACTGTGATTTGATTTAGTCGTTTATTGTTTTTATTTTTCATGCTTTTAATGACATCTTGTTTCTTTTATTTACTGCCTTGATCTTATTAAGCATTTACGTAACAGCCGCTGTTATAAATGTGCTTTATAAATAAATTTGACTTGACATGCCTGAAATTTTTTACTTCCACAGAAATAAATGAGGATGATCTTTTTGTCCAGTGTAGTGGTCCCCAAGTGGCGGACCAGTGTCCGACTCATGTCCCAAATGAAGCCTAATCTGATCAGTTGGTACATTTCAATAGAATTTATCTATTACAGCAATTAATTTAAGGCAATGCATAATTCCCACGTTTATGGTAATTCATTTTAGGTGGTACAGCTTTTGTAGATTTTGTGGAGATCCAATGTTGTTCTCGTGGTTTCTCTCTGTTTCTGTCAGACCCCAGAGAAGTGCAGGTCTAATAAAACAATATGGTTAGGGGGGAAACTTGGCACACTGCAAGAGAATATAAAGATATATATTCTGGGCTTTGTGCTTGTAAATAATATAGACAAACTTTTGCTGAATAGTGATTAAAAACCATTTGTTCCCTTCCCTTTTCCATGATTTCCCCAAAGAACAACAGGCTAATACAGGTAGAATACAGAAACCTCTTTGGACTAATTCACTTTCTCTAAAGTAGTGTCCTCAGGCAGCAGGAAACTTTGAATCACTTCTTTCAGACACTTTCACCGCCTCTCTCTTTCTCACTTTCCATCTTATGGTCAACCCCTATTACATGCTCCGGTGGTCTTTGGCCACTGATAACACCTGATGGATGCAGAGGAAAGGAAAATATGCCAGCCCCGGTCCCTCCTTGCTTCACCATATTTTTCTTGCATTCAGTCCTGTCCTTTCTGATCCGAGTTGATCACTTGCTCCGGTGGTCCATGCTGTGGCACTAAAAGGGACAGATGCATTAATACTGCAAGCCACTGAGCTACAGTATATCCCTCTCTGTGTTCCAGAGCTACTTATGTGATCTCAGCCAAATCAGGATGCAGGCAGAGAGAGGACTGATTCCATCCTCATCCAGTGTTTCTGCTGCGGCGAGGTTAACCCTGTGGCATGAGAAGGGCTGCGAACAGGTTCAGTAATGCACGTTGGCGTGCAGGATGCACTCTGTCCCCCTGCATTAGGTGCAGCGAGGTTTGATGGACTACTTTATGAGTGACAGGGAGCGCAAAGGGAGGATGAGATTCTGATGGCGGTGTTACAACAACATCAGCTCCTACCCAGCGTTATGTCTCTCCCATAATCACTAAAAAAAAAAAAATGCCTTTTTTCTTTCTTTTTCTGAAATTTCTCTCATCTCAACTTGTTTCCACACTTGTTTTTATTCTTTTACTGCTGGGAAGCTTCAACTTTAAAGAAACAATCAAAGAGTTATTAATGAAACGCAGCTACTGCTGCTGTATTAAAATCTCTATAGAAATTCATCACACTTAAAAGCTTAAATAATAAACTTTTTTTAAAGGATTCTTACCCAGAGTGTAGTCATTTCAAAAGATGAAAAATTAGGATGCTAAAGTGAATTTTTTTAAGCGTTGCTACTTGATCAAAGTAAATGGGAGAGTGAACCCAGGGCGACAAGGATGAAGCAGAACAGGATAAGATGGAGAGCTGGGGTCATGTGGGTGGATGTTGGAGAAAAGACAATAGTAACTGCATTAGTAGCCTTCCCGCCCAGGGCGCAGGCAATATTGTGTTTCCTGCTGAGAAAAACAAGCTGAAAAAAGGCCCACAATGGAGAGGGCGTTTGCAGCTCTGTCTGATTGGAGCTGCTGTCCATTGCTAACACAACGAGATGAATGGGCAGCACAGCATATGCCCACACCATGCACGCATGTGTGTGTGTGTGTGTGTGTGTGTGTGTGTGTGTGTGTGTGTGTGTGTGTGTGTGTGTGTGTGTGTGTGTGTGTGTGCGTAAAAACTAAAATGAGTTAATTCCAGCAGATCAAAAAATATTATTTCCAACACCCGATTTAAAATTTCAGGTAAAAGCTTGCCGTTCCTTGACGACATGCACACTGACCCTTTTAGTCAAGTCAAATTTATATACATTATAAAGCATTATGTTGAACAGCAGCTGTTAGAAAAGTGCTTAACAATGAGGTCAAAGGCAGTAATTAAAGAAAAATCATAATAATATGTAGTTAAAAGAATCAAAAGTACAACAGAAAAACACAAAAACATTGAATTGACAAGCAAATCACACTGTGTTGAACGTCAATGAATAAAGGTTTTTAGGAGAGATTTAAAACAGGACGTGAAAACTTGTGCCAGAGTTTAGAGCCCATGACTGAAAACGCCCGATCTCCTCCATGCTTCAACCAAAAAAGCAGCTGGTCAGATGATCTCAGCTCCCGAGAAGGAACATGTGGTTGAAGTAGATCAGAGAGATATGAGGGTGCAAGGTCATTTATGCACTTAAAGGTCAGCAGGAGAATTTTAAAATCAGTTATGGTAAGTACAGGGAGCCAGTGAAGGGAGGATAAAACTGGTGAAATATGATCAAACCTACAAATTCCTGTTAAGAGCTGAGCTGCAGCATTTTGGACGAGTTGGAGACGTGACAGGGACACCTGACTGACTCCATCATAAAGCGCGTTGCAGTAATCCAGTCGGGTTGTAATGAAGGCATGGACCAGTTTCAAGGTCAGATCTGGTCAACATTGATTTAAGCTTAACTATCTTTCTTAACTGGAAGAAAATTTTCTGTAGAACAGATTTAAACTGTTTATTAAACTTAAAGTCAGAGTCAAACCATCCTGAGATTTATAACAGACTGTTTAAGATGTGGCTGAAGAGAGTCAAGGTTTACAGCAGCAGAGATACAGCTATACACAATGACCTCAGGTTTCTGATTACTGAAACTTAAAAAGTTTGGTCATCCATGCCTTGAGGTCATCAAGACATTTTAAATGAGGGTGAATTGTGCATGTACAGTATTTGGTTTTAAGGGCAGATAAATCTGACAATCATCAGCATAGCAATGAAACAAAAGACCATGTTTCCTCAGGATAGACCCCAAGGGGAGCAGAAACAATGAAAACAGAAGGGGTCCAAGACTGGAGCCTTGTGGGACCCCGCAGGAAAGAGGCACTGAGTAGGAAGTAGTGACAGAGATAGGCACTCAGGTAAAACCACTTTATTGTAATTGAGTCCAACAGCTCTGGTTTTGCCTTTTTTTGTTTTAAGTGAGGTTCTGGGGAAACGTTATAAGCAATCAATATCATATCTGTTTTACATAACTTCATTTGGTGCGAGATGAATTCTGCCCAAATTTATGAGCAAAACGTTGGTTTGAGTGTCTTCAGTCCTTAAAGTTTTTTAGCTGTTTGCGTAGTTCATGGTTACTTCTTTAAACCTTTACACCTCTGTCAGTTTCACACTACACAGATTTTCCTGCATAAATATTATAACAGGCCCCCATGCTTCACCTTGAGTGCTACAGCTAGTTGCTGCTGCAACTAACTGCTCTTGCAAACTACCATGGAAATTTCCAGATTCGAGTTAAGATGGCAACAGTCCACTTCAAAGCTCTTAGCTTGTCAGCTCAGTCAACATAAACTCTTATTTTTTTTTTTCAAATTTGAGGCCATTTAAAGAGTTATCTACAGCAGGTAAGATACTGTTTGTTTAAAACTTTCCTCAGAACTCCACTTAAAAAGATGTGAAGTATAGCTTTAAGAGCAGCAGCTGAGTTGGCATGACTTTTTCTTCGCAGGGTCCATACATGAAGGAGATGAAATAGCAGAAATCAACGGGAAAAGTGTGTCGAATCATTCTGTTGATCAGCTCCAAAAGATTCTGGTCAGTTAACATTTTGAAGAAAAAAAAAAAAAAAAAAAAACTTTAATTCTGTTTCACGTCACTCAAATGATTTTCTGTCATCATCAGAGGGAAACTACTGGAGTCGTCACGATGAAGATTGTCCCCAAGATGCAGAATCGCTCTCGAGTCTGCGAGGTAAAGTTTGTGTTCTCTAAAGTTTGTTTCCTTTAGCTGCTTCTAACCTGATTTTGTTACAATCCAGAGATGAGTTTGACGCTTTCTTCTTCTGTGACTCACTTGTTTGACATGATTCTGTTCAGGTGAATCTCAGTGACCAACACAGGTGATTATGAAACTAGTCTAAAATGAACATAGACAGAGAGCATGAAACACTCACTGTGTGTGTGTGTTTCATGCTGCCATCTACTGGCCGCAGCGTTTTTCTGGAGCAGCCATTTCTGTGCCAGCAAAATGGCTGCTCGTCCCTGAAGATATCAGGATAAAACAGCTGATCATACAGTGTCCAGTTAATTTATCATGAGCTAATTAAAAGAGCTGAAGTCGTTTTATTCCCTGGACTTTAAACTGTGTCTGCAGCGGCCAGTGACGGTGAATAAATCACAGCTTGTAGTGCATTAGGACTGAATTTAGGCTTATTAGGAAACACTTTGCAGACTTTAACGCTCGGAGAACATCCGGTTGGTGACCCCGCTCGCTCCGTAGTGCATCAGTTTTACTCACAGAGTCATTGCTGTGGTCTTTACTGCTGGAGCGTTATGAGGGAAACCACGGCTGTTCTTCACTCCTACTAACAACCTCATTTACAAATATGTCAAGACACTTTTAACGTCATTTATTTTAACCTTACATGTAACAGAATATAGTTAAAATGTTAACATTTTTTTATTTCTTCCTTTTATAATCTGTACACTTCAAAAAAAAGTTGGATAAGAAAAGTCAGTATTTGTGTAATTATTGTGTTATTGTTCTTTTAAACGTTTAAGTTCTTTTTTTTTTTCCAGGAGAATGTCTTTGAGATTAAAAAAAAAACTCAGTTAAAACCCAAACATGAGCAGCAATGCTAGTTAGCGTTGAAATTAAAAACAAAACATAAATTAATTTCCTATTAAATAGGGTGTATCTGTACACTACCAAAAAAAAAAAAAACCTGACTGTACGAGATAAAAAAAAAAAATAATAATACTTCCGTGTGTGAAACTCTGTTGAATAGAAGCAGCTCCTTCCATTGTGTAGACTGACTCATCAGAGCAGCAAAGACAAAAGTTCTGGGAGTGAAGTGAATAAGATAAGTCTAATGATTATCACAAAAACTGGAAGCAAGATTGTGATGTTTAGTTTCGCCAGAACACAATAAAACGTTCCAAGAATCCAGACACGTATTTGTGTGCAAGAGACTTGGAGCTCAGGTGAGGGAGCAGTTTGTCACTGCAGCCGGAAAAATGTTCAAGTTCAAGAGTCTTTATTATCCCTGAGGGGCAGTTTGTTTCACAGTCAGTAGCACACAAAACAAACGTGCTAGACATTGAGACATTAAAATAACAATACATGAAATCATCACTGTTTGTTGAGAAGCCTGATCTCTACAGGGGTGAATGAGTTTTTCAGCTTGTTCGTCCTACATGTGGGCAGCAGATACCTGCGTCCAGATGGAAGCAACCTGAACTCACCATGGAGTGGATGATCAGGATCTGCCAGAATTAGCTTGACCTTGTTCACTGACCTCACCTTGTGTAGGTCATGAGGTTCTGTAGAGCTATGCCAGCTGTTCTGCTGCACATCCTGACAGTCCATGAGAGTTTGTTCCTGTTACACTAACAATCCAAACCATCAGATGAAGGTGAAAGTTAAAAGAGACTCAATAAAACATGAATAAAACATTCTTATAAAAGTTGAATCAACATTAAAACCACAGAGCTTCTGATAAAATACATTCTCTGATGGGCCTTCTTACAAAGTGAGTTCACATGGGGGTCAAAGGTCAGTTTGTCATCAAGGACAGTGCAGATATTTATATTGATGCACCACCTGAACAGCCTCACGGTTAATGACCACAGGAGCTGCAACTGAAGAGTCTTTTCTAAATGAAATGTGGTGAAATGAGATCCAGACGAGCAGCTATCTGCTTTGGTGCTAAACTCATTCCTGTTGATTGTTTTATAATCTTAAAGCAATTAAAAATAATAATAATAATTCATGATGCAGGTTGCTTCAGGAAGGAATTAAAACTAGAGGAATGTCATTTCCTGTGAAAATGCAGCCTAAATGTTTGTTGCCAAATGATTTTTGATGAAACCAAGTTGAAATGGTTTCGTCTCTGTATTGTTACCGCGAGTTGAACTTGACCAGCTGACATCTGCTGAAAGCAGGAACATAAAGGCAGAAAACAGCAGAAAAAGCTGAATGGTGCAGAACTGTAGCAGAGTAAGATTAAAATAGGCCAAAAGAGGCTTAATAGATCACAAAAACCTGTAATTAGCAACAAAAAAAAAAAAAACTGACATGAGCAGAAAAAAGCTCAGATTTGCTAGAAAAAGGTACGGTAACTGAAATGGTTGAAAATAGCAGAAAGAGGCTGAAAAGGCATAAAAAGTTGTAATTATTTGAAATAAATGGGGAGAAATTAGCAGAAAAACAAACAAAAAAAAAACAAGTAGCTGAAAAAGAAAGAAAAGTTGAATTCAGCAGAAACTCAAAGGAGCATAAAAAGCTGAAATGAGCAGAAAGAAGCTGAAAAAATAAAATAAACCTGAACCAGAACAAAAGCTGAAATGAGCTCTGAAAAGGTTTAAACAACGTGACGGGTATGAAGGATGTAAAGACAGCTCCATTCGTTTTCAAAGAGAAAACCGTGACCATCAAAGCTTATATCTGAAAAAATACAAATCATACAGACACCGAGGAATGTCCTGAATGAGCCGAACATTTTGATACATGGCTGCACTGCACTATGGTCCAAACCAGTCGCACATTAAAAACATTTCCAGCATTCTTACTTAAATAAGCCTCAAAAGAAGTGGCCGAGCTGCTACAAACATCAAGTAATACTGAATTCTTTATAAGTTGCCACGCCGCTGCTCAAACTTTATAACACCTGTTGATTGCTTCTGTTTTTTAAACCTACATAAGAAACTTTTTCTGAGTTATAACATGCTTTCCTCTTATTTCTACACAAATATAAGATTTTAATAATTTACAAACTGTTGCATTCATTCAGAATGTATTCCTAATTATTAATAAATGTGGTTGTTATGGGGAAAAGAAGAAAATACATGATCTGTGACAGTTTTCTAAAGTTTTGCACTTAAGTGATTAAAATAATTATCGGTGAGCCGTGTTGGTAAAATGAGTCACAATGAGGCTTTTTTCAGTTTGGGTGATAATTATTATTATCTTTTTTTGTGTGTGTTTATTTTTTTTATTTTTTTTCCAGAGAGTTTAAAATTGTTTGCAGTTTGTTGAGTTTTGGTCATTTATCACCTGGCAACAAGGTAGTTTAGTTTAAACAAAAGGATAGAGATTTCCAGCCCTACATTTAAAAAGAGAAACACATAAGCTTCACAATGATGCCAAACATTATACAAAGGGATTTCCCAGAAGAGAAAAATGGGTTTTAAAAGAAACTGGAGAAATTGCATTTCCTGCACAAATGCAGTGTGAATGCTTATTACTAAAAAAAAAAAAAAAAAAAAAAAATCTAGCTGAAACAGCTGAAATTAACTAAAAAACATGCTGAAATGTAGCTGAAATGAAAGAACAAGCCTAAATTAGCAGGAAAATAAGCAGAAAGAACACATAATTGTTGAACTAGGTTAAATAAGCAGAAATGAGCACAAAAATTAGGAAATTAGCTACAAAAGTTGAAATTAGCCAATAAAAAGGCTGAAAAGTAGCTGAGTGGCACAAAGAAGCTTAAACTACCATAAGAAAGTGGAATGAGTTGAAATGAGCTTAAAAAAAATGTGGAATTGGCTGAAAAAGCTAAAATTTCCATAAAAGCAACTTAATAGTAGCTGAAGTAGCAGAAAAAGCTGAAAGTAGCTGAAAGTAGCACAGCATGCTGAAATGACCATAAAGAAGCTAATTAGGCTGAACGTAGCAGAAATTACCACAAAAATTTTAAATGTATCTGAAAACAGGCAAAATTAACTGAAAACTGCTAAAAATGTAGCTGAAAATGTAGAACAAGCTTCAACTACCATAGCATAAAAAAGCAGAAAGAACACACGTTTGCCCAGTTATGCTATAAGAAGCAGAAATTAGCACAAAAAGTGGAAATTATCTGAAAGAAGCAGAAATTGGCAAAAAAAAAAAAAAAAAAAATCTGAAAAGTAGCTAAAAAGGTAGAAAGAAGCTTAAATTACCTGAAGGAAGTGGAGAGAGAACATTTTTGATGAATTAAGTAGAAAAAGTTTAAATTAGTGCAAAAAATGTGGAATTAGCTGAAAAAGCTAAAATTAGTATAAACCAGCTCACTAGTAGCTGAAATAGTAGATAAGGCTGAAACTTGCAGAAATGAGCTGAAAGGAACATAACAAGCTGAAATTAGCAGAAAGAAGTTAGAAGAAGCACAAAAATGTTGTAGTTAGAATAAAGATTCTGAAAGGAGCACAAAACAGCTGAAAGTAGCTGAAAACCAAGTTTAAATTTGCACAAGGAAGCTGAAAGAAGCTGAAGAAGAACAAAATGGAGCAGTAAAAGGCTGTAAACAGAGCTAATGATTTGAAGGATGTAAAATGAGCTCAATCCATTTTCTATGAGAGAAAAGTGTCTGAAAAGGCTAAATT
>JARVGQ010000547.1:2299640-2314232 GCA_031762355.1 Hypsolebias martinsi | reverse complement strand
GAAGCTTCGTTGTGTGTAAAACACTTAGACACTGAAGGAGCTCTGGCAACAAACAGGAGAACAAGTAAAATGTTTCATTTTGGTAGAGCGACAGAATGTCTTGGCTGAGTTTCTGTGGACAATATGGGTAAGTAGACCAGGGATACGCTGATATAATGAAAGGTAGACTTTACAGTATTTTATTTTGTTTTCAGATCCAGGAGGAGGGGTAGGATTCCATAGCTGGTGTGAGCAGACAGATGTGGTCCAGGAAGGTATAGGTACGGGTGGCAGGTGGGCTGAGAGAGCGGAACAGGCAGACGGGGGTTCTGACTTCAGGTACAAACTGATTACGATCGCACTGACTTTGAGCAGTTAGCAAAGAAACAAGTTTAAGTTACTCAAACCAATCCTTTCTAAGTGGCAGGCAAACAAACAACGATCAGGGGCTGGTACGTCCCCAAATAATGACTATCAGACTGACGTGGCATGTTGCTTCAACTCTGTCAGTCTACTGATGATCAACCGCTGTGCGGGAGCTGTCGGGGATTGCCAGTCAGGATCTGAGTGTGCACTCAGCTCATCAACATGGGAAGTTTAATAAAGAACAAAAAACAGAATCTTAACACCGTCAGGGTGCCAGTAGATTACAATAAGAGAGTGCGAACAGGTTGATTATTGTGTTGTTCCCATAGTCAAAGAAAAATAATAATTCACAGATGATCAGGTGTAGACGTCAAGTTTAGTACAAAGCTTTGGAGAACAGCCAGACTCACAGAGAGTCAATGCGTACAGAATTTATTAATGCCTTGACCTTTGACCCACGAATTCTGATCTCTTCTGACGTCCTGAAATGAAATAGTTTCATTAAACCTCATAGGTGACCCCCTCCTCTCCTTCGTGTCTTGTCCTAGGCGGGGTCGTGAAAAGCATCTATAGCCAGTTGCTACTTGGCCGCATCATTCTACAAACAGTGATGCCAAAGCATCAGATAACATAACACTCAGATTACAATGGCACAGCATCAAATAAGGATTTGTGAGATTTGCAGTAAAATAATACATCTAATATTGTAAAGTATCGGGAAGCGGATCAATAAATAGTATATTTCCATCACAACCTCGCCTTGCAAAATAATCTGGAAAAGTCCCTGTCTCATGAGAGCTGCTAGGAGCCAGAGAGAGAGAACTTTTTGCCATTACTTGAGGGGAAACACTACTGGCACAAATAATTTGTTTTTGCTCATCTGTGATTTAGCAATGGAACAAAAGGACGGCAGTAAAGCTAAACAGTATCATCTCCCCTTTTATACCCTTGCTCTGTAATTACATTACTTTGCTTCCTTTTTGCTCCTATCATAATTACTGTCTCCTTACAGTACCCTAAAAGCATTTTAAAAAGCTTTATATGACTTGAAGTACAGCTTTGGGGGAAGAAGTGTGTAAGTGAAAGTGTAATTTTCTTCTGCGTGAACTGCCTGGTCGATGTACGTATTAATGGCAGCCATGTGTTACACCGGCAATTAGAGGCACATCAAACACATTCACTTACCATTAAACATATTTAATGCCAAAAGGCGTTTAGAAAATAGGCATGAAAGGTGAAACATTGGGTTTGTCATCATTTGCAGGTCATGTTCTGCTGCACATTTCTGATATATTATATATTTGTCTGTTGAGTGCTCTATTTTCAGTTCTAAAAATTAGCCATTGATGTTTGCATGACCACCCTTCACTGGAAATATTCATTTGAAAGGTACTCATTGCAAACTATTAACCAAAGCATAAAAAAGTTATCCTGAGCTACAAAGTATGTCCAATTGGGAAGTTCAAAGTAGTTTGCTCCAGTGATTTTCCAGACCCACAAGTATTTTTTTAAATGCAGATGCCAATAAACAAGTTACTTGGTTGCAACTGCCGAAAACCATGTGGAAACTTGATGAGGTTGAACTACTGTCCATAGGTTTACTGTAGTCTGTGTAGGTAAACAAATATGGCAGAGTCGGTCAAGCATAGAATCTCTGAAGACATTTACATGGAAATACAGGAGTAAAGTTCTAAAGGAAAAGTGAACGAACGAGTGAGAGAGCAATCAGAAATAAATATCAGGAATCAAGCAGGATGGTTGAGAGACAACAGAGCTTTACATTCTAACCCATGTGTTTTCTTTCTAAACTTCTGATAGATCGGCAAATCTACTGTTTTAATGTTTTTTCAACTCCAGTCAAACCGTCAGATTGTGTACAACTCAAACCTTAACGTATCTTCTGTCCATGAAACTGCTTATCGGCTGCCTACTAAACAGGATTAGGCCAGACAAGTGCTGGCCCAGGACTCAAATCACGGCATTTCTTTACTTTTTATACAACATTTATACAGCAGCTTGTACCATTTGTAAACTCACCTTTGGACTTGACTTGACAAGACTTTCATGCCATAGCTGCCGTTATTGTCCCCGTTGCAGAGTGAAGGAGGTTCATTGGAAATACCCTCCATCTGTCCAACCATGTTGTGAGAATGATAACTTAAAAGTAAGTGAGGTACTGACTTCCATGTTGGTGTGTAGCTGCATCTAGGGTCACTACTGAAAAGGTCACTATCGAAAATTGTGTTGCCACATAAAAATCCACGATAGCTGCCACCAAATGTGTACAAAGTAACCCCTGGCCACCAATGGTCACCTGCCAATTGCACCTGATGGTGGATAAACGTGCTCCCTCCACTCACCAGGATCAGTCCCTCTGGCCTGTCTACAAAAACCTGTCTCTGTTCTCATTGTAACTTGTACCTGTGTTGCGCCAAAAACATTTACGTTTTCTTGCATTCCCTGTTCAAATCCACTCCAGAAAGCACCTTCAACTTGAAAACTACTAACGTTCATTGTTCAGATCTCTCAGTAAATGGCTGATTAGAGCAATATAACGATCTCAAATGGCTTCTTCACTGTTGTTTACCTGTTTTTAGTTACTGTTTCTGTAGGTAAAATACAGTAAATATGTGGTAGTAGGCAGCCGGTCACAAAATTTGCTTACAATTTTTTATTTAAGAACTCATTAACCATTGTCATGAAAAAGAAATTACGCAGATTTTCTACTGCATAATTTTTTTAAACTGGTCTCATTGCAATGAGCACCTTTAAAGTCCTCTAAAACTAACTACAGTATAGTTATTTAAGGGCAAAATATCTCTATTCCGCACATTTTAGGCTAAAACTATCAGTAATGTAAAAAATCATGAAGGGCACATTGAAATATCCACTTACATAAATCTGGTGAATTATTTGACATGTGAAATGTTTCCAAATGTAATAAATCTGCTGCAGGCTAAATTGTTATCTGTTATTTAAAAAAAACTGTGGAATAGGTTTTGGGAGATTTTGAGGATTTCTGTAAATGAGGCGCTAATCTGAGCCAGGATTGACTCTGAGTTAATGTGGTTTCTGCTCTTGTTGTTCCCTGTAATTGCATTAGCACAAATAATAAGATAATCGAAGCCTGTATATTGCAATCACTTGGCCTTAATGACTGTGTTTGTTCAGGGTCAGTGATTGAATGTCTCTTATTTCATTATGACTCTCCTGACACCCACAGGACAACAAGTTCTCCAGATGAAACACATACTATTGGATTTTCTTGCTTGTTTTCTCTTGTGTGCTTCTCTCCTGTGTTTCAGCTAACCTGAAGTAATGACGTCTTCAAACCTGATTTATGTCCAGTTTTCCAGTTGTTTCTTAGGAGTACCACCTTGCATATTTTAACTCTTTCACCTGCTTTGACAAACTTAATTAATGGGTCATTAACAGGGTAAACATGATGAAGTAATTATTTTTTAATCAGGGGTGCAGCAGGGGCACAAAAAACGAATCATGCAAGACAGTATGACCCAAGAACCAACTAAAGGAAAGTCCTAATGGATTAGGCTGTGAGCTGTAGCTTCACTGTGGCTTAACGTGTCCAGTGTTCACTTCACTGGTTCAAACACTCTTGATTACAACCAAATCTACACACAAGACCTTTGAAATTGTTCTAATTCAGTTCAGTTCAGGCTATATAGTCCTGATTTACAACAAATGTTCCAGGGCACTATACAAGATAAACAACAAGTTCAAGTTCAATTCAAAGCGGAACCAATACCAGTCGATTCAGTTTAATTAAAGTACAGTAATCAATTACAGTACTTTATCAAATGGCAAGTAGTAAAACAAAAACTTCGATCTCAAAAGCCAGCAGATTGAATTATATCTTCCTTTGGTGTAATCCACAAACCTGGGCAGCCTGGAGGCGACTGTGGAAAGGAATTGATGTCTTTGAACAGGAAGAAAGCTCCAACAGAACCAGTTTCAGGATGGACAGTCATCTGCGTGGACCGGCTCAACATTAGAGAGAACAGAAGAGAGTAAAAACAGATGATCCAGGTAAAGTTTCTATTGGATGACAAGAAGAAAACGCAACGTTAGTGACAATATTTGAAAAGTAGAAAGAATAAAGACAGGAGAGTGAGGACATATGGTCAGTACGTCCTCCAGTAGTTTAAGGCTTTAGTAGCTAAGGGATCGCTTAGGAAACCCAACCCTTCTTAACTATAGAGTTGATCAAAAAGATAAGATTTAATCCCAGTCTCAACAATAGACAGAGTGTCAGCTACAAAAACTGGAAATTGGTTCAACAAGAGAGGAGTCTGATAACTGGAAGTTCTGCCTCACATTCTACATTTAGAAACTCTAGGAACCACAAGTAAACCTGCAGTCTGAGATCAAAGAGCACTGTCTGAAAAATATGGATCAATAAGATATTTTATAGATCTTATTGATCTATTAAAGGGGATTAAACTCCACATGTAATTGTTGATGACATTATTGATCTAGTGTATAGAAATAATTTGATTGTTGAAGGCTGTTGTGTTAAAATGAATATTTTAAATTATATTCTAATTTTTACATTGAGTCAAATGAGGAAAAAGTAAAATTGGGGAAATGTGATCTCTCTTTCAAACTCTCATCGAGATGTTGAGCAGTTTGCATCAACTGAATACCTTTTGCTGGTTTTGGAACAGCTAGAAAATAAAGAATTACAACAATCCTGTTTAAAAGAGATACTGTAAATGCATTGAACAGGATTGTTGCATCACTTTGAGACAAAACATTTATCATTTTAGTTATTTGCAGAGGGGGAGGAACGTGGTCCTGGTGGCATTGTTAAAATAGGAGTTAAAGACATGTCCTGATAAGAAGTAACACCAACGCATTGGCATTAAGTCCAAATTCCAAAGATGTTTTTAATCCCAACTCCCTTTGTACCATCTGAAACTTGTCTCCTTGCAACAAATTCAAGGCAGATTTTATGTTACTGACAAAAGCTATTAATAAAATATTAAGATGAGACAATTAACATTTCTTCTTCCTTAAATGCACTTCGCATATAAGCTGCATGTGAGCAAGAAGCTAAAAGTGTTGTGAAGGGACTCCAAATTCAGCGTCTCCTGACCAACTCTCAGCTACTTTGACAAGGTTGTGTTGACCTTTCGTGCTCATTGGCTGTCCTCGCAGGCAGGCAGACACATTCATTAGGCACAGCTCCATCAGCTGGAGATCTCTGGTGAACGTTGCTGCTCATTAAAGTCAAAACTTGCTTCGTGAGGAATCAAGTAAATAGAGATAACCAAAACAAAGGCTGGAAAGAAATGAGTTTCAGAGGCCAAGAAAGGCCAGGACCTGTTTAAAATGGTTCACGTGTGCAAATGAACCGTGGCTGGAACATCAGAGGAGAGGGCAGCATTTTGGCAGGCAGATTATATTTTCAGCTGAATTTGGTTTTTCCAAATAAAGAAGAAATTCACCAAGAAAGACAAGTTTCAGGAACATGTCAAAACTCGAAAAGCGTGTTGACAATATAAGGGATAAAAAAGTGAATCCTCACAATTTTCCATGAGAAGAAAAAATAAAGATAAACTACAGAAGTTGAATTTCCTGTGAAAATACAGTGTGAATGCTTATTGCAGAATAAGATGCTGAAAAACAGCTGAAATTAGCTAAAGACATGCTGAAATGCAGTTGAAATGGAAGAACAAGCCTAAATTAGCAGAAGAAAGTAGAGCAAACACATATTTGCTGAATTAGGCTTAAAAAAGCAGAAATGAGTGCAGAAATGAATAAATTAGCTAAAAACAGCTGAAATTAGCTAAAAGTAGCTGAAAATAGGCTGAAAACTCATAAGTTTAAACCACCAGAAGGAAGTGGACAGAGCTGAAATGAGCTAAACAATGTGGAATGAGATGAAAAAGCTAGAACAACCAAATAGAAGCCGAAATTGCAAAAAAAGCTTAAACTAGCATAAAGATGATAATTAGGCTAAAAGTAGCAGAAATCACTGCAAAAAAATCAATTTATCTGAAAACAGCTTAAATTAGCTAAAAAAATTAAAAAAGCTAGCTGAAAAAGAGCTAGCTTAAATTAGTAGAAAGAAGTAGAGATCACATTTTTTGCTGAATAATGCTTAAAAATAGTTGAAATAAGTGCCAAAAATGAATTTAGCATAAAGCCAGCTAAATAGTAGCTGAAAAATCTGAAACTAGCAGAAATAAGATGAAAAGGCCATAGCAAGCTGAGCAGAAAGTGGTTAATTAGGCTGAAGGTAGCAGAAATCAACATGAAAAACTTGAATTTATCTTAAAACAGCTGAAATTAGCTGAAATTGCTGAAAAGGTAGATCAAGCATAAATTAGCAGAAGAAATCAGAAAGAACACATTTACTCAGTTAGGCTTAAAGAAGCAGAAACTAGCGCAAATAAGTGGAAATTATTTGAAGAAGAAAAAAAGAAGCAAAAATTAGCGACAACATAAAGCTGAAAAGTAGCTAAAAAGAAGACACAGAAAAATGGAAAAATCCCCAGAAGTAAGTTGAGAGTGCACTTTTTTATTTATTTTATTTTATCTTTTGCTGAATTAGGTTTTAAATGTTTTGAATTGAGCGCAAAAAAATGTGGAATTAGTTGATAAAAGCTAAAATTAGCATAAAACAGCTAAATAGTAGCTGAACTAGTAGAAAACTTGAAGCTGCAGAAAAAAGCTGAAAAGAGCATAACACGCTGAAATTACAAGAAAGAAATTAGAAGAAGCATAAAAGTGTTGTAGTTGGCAGAAATAATCTGAAAGGAGCCAAAAACGGGGAAAACAGCTGAAATTAGCTGAAAACAACTGAAAAAAAAGTTTACATTTTGAACCAAGCCCAACTGTGTTTTCTCCAGCTGTTTGTGGGATTCATTTGGGTTTGGTGGGCTCCTCAGACTGAAGAAGTCCTTCGGATGAGGACAAAACGTCTCAGCAACAAAAGAAACCATCCAGATGACCTGACTGAACATTGTTGGATTATAAACAGATCTAAATATTTGAAAAGTAAAATAAACTCAATTCATTTTTTATGAGGATAAAAATGTCAGAAAAGGGCTAAATATTTCAAAAAGCTAAAATTGCACTAATACCAAAAGTCACAGCAGGATTGTCCTGAAGGAGCTGCACATTTTGATTTATGATTTGTTGAAATAGAATAAAAATTGTGGAATGAGAATTGCAACGTTAAATGTACGGACGAAAAATGGCTGAGTGAACGCTTCATAAACATTCAGACAATAAACACATCTTAGTTTCTCGTGGACATAACAGCTCCTCTTTAAGACTTTAATATTTTGTTTCAGCATTCAAATTATATTCAGGTTTTATTAAATCTAAAGAAAAAGCACTTTTCAGATGAATGAACAGGGCTGCAATCTTTAAACTTTTTATTATACGTTCTTTATAGTAGCAGCACTGAGATTTTTGCTGTCGAATGTGAAGTTTATAAAAACTGTTGGATTGCTGATCTCAAACCACTTTAAAAGATTATGTAATTTGTTTCAGTCTGTGTTGAGTGATTTAAGTGAATTGCTGCATAATTCTCTACAAGCCCATTACTCATTTTCTTGTTCTCTCCCACACTGTCCAGTTCAGTCCACTTTCAGCTGTGTTCAGTTTATCAGCCTTACAGTTCTAAAGGAACTGTATCAACGCAGAGAAAACAATAAAGCATCTTTCTGTCTGCTCCGTCTTGGTTTTACCCAATTCTATCCCAGTTTAATAAACTTTAACTGAATTTAGTTTAGTGCTGTAGTGTAGGCACGACCGCTGTGTAAACTCCTTTATAAAGCTGACCAGTTCACTGAATCAATAATAAACAATTTTTCTTTCATTTTGTCTCTTGGTAAATCAAATTACCTTGTTTGTCTTGGATAAGCAATGAATAGTATCAATCATTGGTGTGTGTATATTACGTTATGAGCTCCATGTATCAACAGTTTTTGTTGGATGTGTGTTTCTTTACGTTTATATACTGGAAACATGTCTGAACTGTAATCAAACATAGTTTTACAGTTTATTGAAACTTTATATTTCATTAAAACGTGCAAAATCAACAGGAACATAAACACAAATTTATGATTGCTAATGCTAAAATGTTACTTGTCTATTTAAAGTCAAATGTAAATAATACTTTCCCCTCTTCTGTTTCATCTTTAGTTTTTAGTGCTATAAAAAGGGGTTTGATTCAAGATATTCAACCTTTCATGTAACCTGAAGCCAGCAGATGCAGGAAAAACTGGTCTGGAGATCCTCTAGTCAAAAGGTGAAAATCATCTGGACCCACTTCAGTTTGATTATTGTTCACGCAGCGGAGTGGAGGACGCAAAAGGAACTCTTTTAAATATGACTGTAGGACACCTTGAAGGTACAAGAACATCTCATCCTGTCTCTTCTCAGCAGTGATGACCCAGACCCTGGTCCTGTGGTCGGGGTCTCCACTGACTGGTTGAGACCTCCTTTAAAGTTAAATGTTTCTAAGACAAAGACGATGGTCACTGATTTTCTAAAAGACTCTTCAGCTGCAGCTCCTGTCGTCATTAACGGTGAAGCAGTTGAGGTGGAGCATCAATATATCTGGGAACTGTTCTTGGTGACAAACTGACCTTTGACCCCCACGTGACTTCACTTTATAAGAAGGTCCACCAAAGAATGTATTTTTATCTGAAGCTGTGGTTTTAATGTTGATCCAACTTTTATGAAAATGATTTATTCATGTTTTATTGAGTCTCTTTTAACTTTCACCTTTTGGACTTTTAACGTGCAAAACAGGAGCAAAGTCTCAGGGATTGTCAGGATGTGCATAAAACTGCTGGCATAGTCCTACAGAACCTCTCTGACCTACACAAGGTGAGGTCAGTGAACAAGACCAGGCAGATTCTGGCAGATCCTGATCATCACTCCATGGTGAGTTCATGTTGCTTCCATCTGGACGCAGGTACCTGCAGCCCAGATGTAAAACGAACAGACTGAAAATCATTCATCCCTGTAGAGATCAGGCTTCTCAGTGAACACTGATGATTTCTGTTATTTCAACGTCTCAATGTCTAGTGTGGATGTTTTATATCTACTGACTGTGAAACTAATTGCCCCTCATGGGGATAAATGAAGATTCTTGAACTTGAACGGACACTGCAGTTAAACATATGTCGTAAAGTTTAACAGCGAGTCCGGTATCATTGTGTGTCCCCCTGCAGGTCAAAAGTCTTTCTGAGTGGCCACTGAACAACAAATAGTTGGATAATTTATTTGATTTGTTTTGATATTTGTCATTTTATTAACAGTTGCTGCCAGAAGCATTTGAATCATTGGCTAGTTGAAATAAAACATCAGTAAAATCATCGGGTGGACGACTGATTATCATTTGGAGTGAATGAAATTAAAGAAGGATACCACAGCCAATTAACCAACACAAAAATGATTATAACTCAGCTGATTTCACTGAGTTAACGTTTGATGTGGTAATAGCTGAGAATCATTCACACAGAGAACATCACAATATTGCATGAGACTGTGTATAATGTTATTTTTTCAGGTTTGAGGAACACACTTCTAACCCTTAATAAGTCCTTAAGCTTAATAAGATTTTAATTTAAAACTTTACATGGAAATCAGCAGATGATATGCACCAATTTAAAGAATGCCAGTCCTTTTAATTAATTTATTTAATTGGTAGAGATGTGTAATTTCTGTGTTTATGACAAGCCAAAATTGAACTCTTATTGTCAGAAAAATTCTCTGTTTCTTTATTTAGTTTAAAGGACGGTTTAATACCAATATAGAATTCTAGACTTTATAACGAACAGTGTTATAAGGCAGATATACTTTTGTTTGTAGCTTTATATTGTTTTTCAGTATTTTGTTAAGACTTGTCTGAAAATGTTAAACTTTTTTTTTTCTTGTGATTCTCCTTGCATTTTTATTTTTTATTTTTTACATACCTATCATTAACAGATTCGGGGAATTTTTCATTTTTCCTTGTTATAACGGAAAACAAACCCTTCTGAAGCTCAATAGAGTGCTGTATCAGCGTTATGAGCGCGTGGAGGCCTCCTATTCGCTCACAGCGTTGAGGCTTGGTTGCTAGGTAACAGCGCAGCGGGGCATTCCTGGAGTTGTAGTCCAAAAAAACGACGTATCCGCTTCGTGACAGTGACAATTTCATGGAGTAAAACTACATATCCCAGAATGCTTTTAATCAGGAAAAATTCCAACCCCGTGTTATCATGTGACACTCGGTACCTCTGAGCTAACATAATAAAGCATTATTTGCGTAGCTAAGTTTTGTGAACAGAAACTTCTCGGTTGCCGCATTAGCGCGTAGCTAACTTCAGAATGAGGCTGCGGTGTTTCGTCTGGACTCTGTGCCTTGGAGTCGGTGCTCTTGCGGGAGGAAAATACTCTCGGGATGTGAACGAGCCCAAACCGAGCGGCAGTGAAGACAAGCTAACGGTGGAGTTTAGGATAGCTAAAGTCAACCAGGTGTGGGAGAAAGCTAAACGGGTACGTATGACAACAAGCTGGTGTTTGTCTTTAGCTAATGGAGCTAAACGACCGTTAGCAGCCACACGAGGTTGTTTAGTGCAGTTGGTGAGAATAACGGTGTTTTTGTGATTAAATGATCTGCGTCGTGCTGTGACCCAAATGATTCACAGAAGGATAAGTGGATATGTGATGCTAATCTGAATGAACTTGATTAGCATCACAGTTCTTTTGTTGGTTTGGAGCATTAAAGTTATGATTGAACATAATGCGAAGAAGAAGAAGAAGAAGAATTGCTAATTTAACTAGAAAAGTAAGTATTGTTCTTTAAGTTGGGAAAGGTTACTCATACAAGAGAAAAAAAAAGTTTTAAAAACCACAAGTGCAAAAGTTCACCCCATGGTCAGACCATGCAGTGCTCAGAGACATTACCAAAAAGATACAAGAGTTGCGTCTCAAACTGTATGGGTCTAAGACCATCCAGCCATCCATCCATCATCATCTTGTTCTGGACTCAGGTCTCGGGGGCAGCATCTTGATCAGGGAGGTCCAGACATCTCTTTCCACAGCCTCTTCCAGTTCTTCTGGGAGGACTCCAAGGTGTTCCCAGGCCAACCGAGAGATAGTCTCTCCAGAGTGTCCTGAGTCATCCCTGGGGTCTCCTCCCAGTTGGACATGCCTGAAGCACCTCCCTAGGGCGGCGCTCAGGCAGCATCCGTACCAGATTCCTGAAACACCTCAACTGGCTCCTCTTGATGTGGAGGAGCAGCAGTTCTACTCGAGTCTCTCCTGATAACTGAACTTCTCACCCTGTCTCCAAGGGAGAGACCAGCTACCCTGCAGAGGAAACTCATTTCAACCTCCTGTCACAGTGTCAAGCTCATGACCATAGGTGAGGGTAGGAATGTAGACCGACAGGTTAACAGAGCTTTGCCTTACAGATCAGCTCCCTCTTCACCACAACGGACCGGCACAGTGTTCATAATACTGCAGACGCTGCACCAATCTATCTGTCAAGCTTTCATTCTTCCCTCACTCGTGAACAAAACCCTGAGATACTTGAACTTCTCCACTTGAGGCAGAACCTCACCCTCAACCCAAAGAGAAGAATCCACCCTTTTCCAACTGAGGACCATGACCTCAGATTTGGAGGTGCTGATTTATCGGCCTAATTTTTATGATAAATGTTAAACTTTGGTATGATTAGTTTAGAAATTAACTGAGCAAGTGTGGCTTGTTTGAAAGGGTTTCCACTAAATGTTTCGTCTCTGAAAATAATATGGCAGCAAAAGTTGGGTTTTACTGGTACAAATGTCTCTTACTGTTTGTTAGGCATGGTGGTGGAAGGTTGATGATCTGGACTTTTTGTGCAGCCACAGGACCTGGGTGCCTCGCGGCCACTGAATTAATCCTGAACTCCTCTGAATCTTTCTGAGACGCGAGCTTTAGTTTGGCGTGCATTTTTAAATTCCCCTAGCTATTTGAATTCATAGGACTGTGTAGACACAAAAAACAACATTGTTTCTAACAAATTATAAATTAATTTATACACGTTTTCAAAAAGTTAAAATTAAAGAATATAAGGACAATAGGTCCAAGTTGAACTAAATAAAATATGGTGCCAGGAAGTCGATGTCCCCATATGAGGACACGGATCTTGTGAATTTTCTCTGTTCAGCTGTTGAAATTTGACCCAAACTACAGTAAGTCATGCATGAATATAATAATTTTAAGCACATGATCACATTTCCATCTGAACAGGTAGGATGACAAAGGACAGATATGCAAGGTTTCCAAAGACTCAGACAAAGTCCAGGTCCAGTTAATAAATGTTGAAGCTTTTAAGAGATTTTTACGTAAATGAATGCCTACAAGCCTCAATGAACTGAAGCAGTTTAAAAACCTTCAGCATAAGGAAGTGACTAAGGTCGTAGAAAACAATCATTTGAAGGTTCAAGGTGACTTTACTGTCGTTCTCGTCACATGTGGTACATGAGGTGGAACAAAATTGTGAACCCAAGATCCCAGTTACACCCAAAAATAGCAATAATTTAAAGTATAAAAAAGAAACAGTATACAAGGCTCTAATATATAAAGTAAACAATAAACAATAATAATATAATATGGTGTATTAAACAGCAGCCTGAACATGCTTTAAAAGTGTTAAATTATGTCGTGCATGTGTCTATAAATAGAATAAATGTCTTAAGTATTTTTTGTTGAACATTTAAAGGTAAGATACATAGTTTGACCTTGTCTAAGATTTATTTTCTGCAGTATTATTTCTTATATTTCTGATTTTGTTCTGACATATAAAACCTTATTAGCATTTTTGCTCTTTTTCATGTATTTTTTAACTTTTTTTTTTTAATGGTACTTTGAACAAACTGGAAAAGAGCCTTACTGGGAGCATTTCTCCTGGATGTAAGTAGATGAAATACAGTATGTAGCATGACACTGAATGAGTTTAATGCTAAATTCTATAAAACAAAGCAAAACATTTTCACCCAGCCAAGTTTAGTTATTTAACCACCCATAGTTAACTGACCTGGTGTCAAAACAGAAAAAAAACAGTAGCCTTTCTTGCTCTGTTGTTGCTGTTTTCTGTGTTTTTCAGATAGAAAGATGTTAAAAATGACACTAAATGAGCAAACCTCTCTTCAAACTTTCTGTTTCTGTCAGACTAACCACTTTTTGCTCATTTTGCTTCAATAGATGCAGCTATCCCCGGTCCGGCAGGCTGAGCTGCACAGTGACCTGAGGATCCAGGAAAAAGATGAGCTGCAGTGGAAGAAAATGAAAGTGGAGGGCCTGGACGAAAACGGGGAGAAGGAAGCCCAAATTAGACGCAACTTTAATGGTGAGACCATGTCGCCTCAATCATTCAGGAATAGTTTGAGTCGTGTTCTCACGTTACCTTTTGCAGTTTGCAAAATAATTTAAAGCTCTAAAAAGCTGCTAATTAAGGACATGACTCTGTGGTGATCACCTTTTAGCAACAATTACATAAAACATTAGGTAGTTCCTAAATTAAAACATCCATTAAAAGGTTATAGAATCACTTATATTAAGCTAGATAAATATGAAGTGGAATTAGTTTTGTATTTTATCACTTTTTATCCTGAGACAATAGTTGAAGAGTCTCTTTGTATCACATGTTATATTGAGGGATGCATCTGATGGTTTAAAGGTTAAGAGAGTGAAGATTCTGCCAAGTCTGAAAATTCATTAGTGTTGCCATTTAAAGCTTTCGAGAGATTTGCTGTGACGGATGATCTGGTTTTATTTCAACGACGTGCACAGAATGCAAATGAAATGACTACCGGTGGTTTTCTTTTGGCTAAAGCTTTACGAACCAAAGCAAAAGGATCAGAATCACATGCTTGATTTCAGAGAAGAGTTCATTCTAAATGAATATATATTTTAAAGTGACCCTTTTTGTTTTTTGCTGTTGAGCTTGATGGATATTTATATTTTGTTTCTATTCCAAAAACTGATGACCTATAGCTATCCCAAGACTGTTCTGATTAAGCTGCATTTATTTAGAAAATGACAGGGTGCCGAGGGAGGGGCCGTGGTGTTGCACAAGGAACTCTGAAGTGGCAGAGATACATGTTAGACTTGTACAGGACATGTATGTGGACAGCGGGACATGTATGAGGACAGCGGGACATGTATGAGGACAGCAGGACAGTGGTGAAATGTGCTGTAGAAGTGACGGATAGCTTCAAGGTGGAGATGGGAGTG
>JARVGQ010000547.1:2274715-2285168 GCA_031762355.1 Hypsolebias martinsi | reverse complement strand
TAAACAACATGGGATACATTTTCATTGTTATGCTGATGATACACAGTTATATTTGTCCATGAAACCCAAATAATCCACACAGCTACTTAGACTACAAGCATGTCTTAAAGACATAAAACCTGAATGACATGTAATTTTCTGCTTTTAAACTCAAACAAGACTGAGGTTTTGGTTTTTGGACCTGAGCATGTTAGGAATAAATTATTCACTCTTTCACCAACTGTTGATGGCATTAATCTGGCCTCCAGCTCTGTTACAAACCTTGATGTTAGTTTTGATCGGGACATGTCTTTTAACCCCCCACTGTTAGAGGAAACAAATGACTAGCCAGTCTCTCTCAACAATTTAGTCAGATTAAACATCGGCTTCGCCTTCTTCTCCTTCCCTCCAGAGTTTTGTTGAAGCTCCAAACGGGGGCTCTTCTTCATTATGTCCATCTCTCGTTGGTCTGTAGAGTTTCGGGAGCCTCGTGTGATTGAACTGTGGGAAGCAGCCAAGAGATCCAACCTCAGCACAGACGAGCTGGACTCTCTGAAGGTGAGCTTTCTGACTTCTTGTTTCTGTGCAAACGAGTAGAATCAAGTTGATCAATTCACGGAAACATTTGAATTCAAGTTCTTGTTAGTAAACGTTTCGTTCACTGTATGGTTTTGCAGGGTACTCAAGTTACCGTTCTTGCCGCCGTACACGTCACATCACTAGTCGCATCAGTCCAAATATGTGTAATAAAGTGGGGAAAAAACATAAACAAGTTGCATCTATTATGCGTCACCGCTGACAACCCAGAAAATCTGACTTGGCCCCAGCTCGCAGCCATCACCTCCGAACCCCACCCGATCTGACGAATTAACAGTAATTACAGGTCCGAACCTGAAAAAAAAAAAAAAAAAAAAAAACATTTTTAATTACGGTAAGCTTTGACTGCTTATACCACGACTTTTATTAACGATTGGCAGATGTGCAGCTAAGTAAAGGGGCAGACGATCAGAGCTGAGGAGCCATCAAAGCGCATTAAATGCTTCTGCCTGCATCCTGCTCTGACACGTCAGATATTTTATGATCTCACCTGTTTGGGTTGTCGGCCACGCGTGTCCACTGAGTGCCGCGGCTGAATGAATGTCCATTTGGGCTGATGGACCGCTGGCAGTAGTCCCATCATATTAGTTGCTTTGGTGTATAAGTCGCAGGACTTCCTAATTTATGCAAAAAGGTGCGATTTATATGGTGAAAAATACGGTACTTGAGAAACGGTGCAGCATGCTCAGATTCTCTTTATTACACAGTGAACTGTTCTGAGCATTACACTCCCACGTCTCACCTCCTTTCAGCCATTTCTCCCATGAGCAGATGAATTCAGCCTTTTAAGTTCATCTCGCTTCAAGATCAGATGAACCCCTCAGACATTTCCTCTCTGTTCGCCGCCTGAAGTATGTTCCAGCTCCTCGGTGCAGCTGTGCATGCAGCTGAAGGCGAACGTGCACAAATGTTTGCTTCCATCCTCTGTTCGTTCAGGAGGAGCTGCATCACTTTGAGACCAAGGTGGAGAAGCACAACCATTACCAAGAGCAGCTGGAGATGTCTCACCAGAAGCTGCGACATGTGGAGTCTTTAGGAGATGAGGAGCACATCAAGAGGAACCAGGACAAGTACAACACACTCGCTGAGAAGACGAGAGAGATGGGCTACAAGGTAAGAGAAAAACTACTGCTGTAGTCCTGACTCTTCATATTTACAGATGTTGTTGTTGTTCTGGGAATCCTGGCAAGAACTCTGTTAAATGGATATATGTGTGTTAAATAAAACAGATTGTTTTTTTATATTACATCCACTACGAGTTGTTAATCGCTGAATTTTAAATAGAACTGGATGTGTTGCAGCTTGTGAGTCGTCAGCTCGATTTCTCAAATGACTATAAAAGGAAGTTCTGTTAAATTCACCAATCCGCCATGAAATTATGACTGCCTGTCTGTTACACTCCTCTTTGAGTCTAAAACCAAAGAAAAGACTGAACCAGTCAGGCCACTGACACTGAAGGTGCAGGGCTGTCCTGGGGTCTTCATTTAGGAACTACTATGTGAGATGGGGTCTCTGTGGACGGAGCTAACGTTGCACAAATACCATCAGACCACTTCAGATTAACGCTTGGCACGACTAAGGGGAAAAAATGTTTTTAAGCCATAAAATAATGAGAATAAAGTAAAATAAAGTCTTAATATTACGAGAATAAAGTCGTACGAGACTGATTTTTTTTTTTACATTTCTTGTTTATTTTATTTTTCTTCCATGAGTCTGATCCACAACACGACCTGTCAATCAATCCAGTAGACGTGTCAACAAATGACCAATCTGAAGCTAAATGAGTTGTAATATTATCCGAACTCCGACACATAAAGCAGATTTATGCAGTTTAACTGTGTTACAGTGAAGAATGTTGAGCATCTTGTTAACTTATACTTTTGTACTGGTTTTACAAATAAGGAGACAGTTAATCTGTGGGAACATCAGCATCAGATTATTCTCAGTATCAGGACTTTGAACCTGGTACGCAGCTCTCTGCAGGTAAGGCGCATTTAGCATTTGCTAACACGCTACTGGATTGATTGACAGGTCATGTCGTGGATCTGACTCGTGGGGGAAAACTTTAAAAATAAATGAGCTGAAAAACAAGTTTCTTGTGACTTTATTTGACTTTATTCTCATAATTTTATGTCTTTAGATTTTTTTTTTTTCTTAGCGTGACCCTAAAGCTCCGTCGTAGTTTGGAGGAAGAACAACTGCCTCAGGCTCTTTGTTGTTTTGGAGACATCACTAAATTTTTTTTGTTGTTGTTGCGGTCCTTCTGGGGCTGACCTGTTGAGATGTGAGAGGTGCAGCTCTTCTCCATAATGTCTGGATGTGGGGCAAGAATCAAAGAAGCATCCCTGCTGGAGGCGATCTTAGAGCTGTGCACGTGTCATCTGAGCAGGTTGTGTGTGACAGAACGCTGCTCCGTTTGGAGGCGACTTGATCATCTGCTGCAGGACGTCTGCAAGTTTCACTTCAATCCAAGACGTTTCAAAACTATTTTAACTTTTGGGCTTACACGAATTAGAAAAATTACCGAGTAACATTTCAAAATAAAATGTCTTCTAAGGCAACACGTTTGACTTTTTATTCAAATTCAGTCCAAATCACAGAAAAAACCTACAACTACCAGTTTTAGGATCAGAGCAACTGGACTGTTTCAGGACGAAGTCCGTCAGATTCCTGCTGCATGATGGGACTTTGAGTTTTATTAGTGTAAAAACATCTGAAGGAACGCTGACACTGAGGAAACATTTATATAAAAAGTATTAAAGAAACAATGAATGAATTTAAGATGCAGCTAAATGTATTTTAGGACCTAAAATTAAAAAAAAACACAGAATAAAAGTGAAACTGTAGTAAATTATTGACTCTGAATAATTCTTGTCCAGTTCACCACAGAAACGAGCTTCATGTCCACCTGAGCAGCTTTGCAGTAATTTAGTGGTCACGTGCGCTCCTTCTGGTTGGATTTCAGATGAAGAAACACCTGCAGGACCTGGCCAACAAGATCTCTCGTCAGGGTCTGCCGCACAACGAGCTCTGAGCGGCTCGGCTCCTCGTGGCGACCTCGCTGAAGGCCGTGAACGCACAGGCGCCTCTACAGCTACACCCAGCAACACCATGCAACCATTCCTTTTCAGCTACTGGGGACTACGTGAAACATGACGTGTGGAAGGTTATTTCCTTTTTTTTTTACTGAACCGTGAGCCGATTTGATCAATCGTGATCGTTTCCATAAAACGTAATAATAAACCATTAGTTTGCAGTTGAAGGGCAGCAGCATAAATTACTGCTCAGTCTGTTCAACTCAACAATCACAAGTAAAAATGTTTTCACACTAAATAAATAAATCTAACTGTGTAGTTTAGCTTCTGAGCAGCAGTTGGTCCAGTTTGTTACTAATTATGCAAATAAATACAAACAAAAGCTGCTGACATTCTTTATAAGCTGGTTAGCTGAGTTTGTAGATTAGAAGCGCAAATAAGAAAACCAGGACTCCACATTACATCACTATCTTTATTTTGTAAGAAGAAATCAGCATACGTAGAGAAATGATTTAAAATCTTGTCCAACAGTTCTTGTTTGATTTAACAAAAAAAATCAATTCATATTTACGTTTTGTAGAGAAACGTCGTCTCTGCGGCGACATTAAAAAGCTTTTACTGGCACTGTGTTACATTTTCCCAGCTCATCCCTCATGCTGGTTTTTCCCTCCTCGGAGATATTCGTTACAGAACTGAGGCTATAAAAATAAATTTGTGTCAAATATTGAACAATTTGTCTAAATAACGTTAGGAAGGAAGCGAGTATTCGAAACACAAATTGTGCTTTTCCATTTTTCAGCTGCTGTCGTCTCAGAGCAGCAGCAGAAGCATTGATCGCTGAGATAAATAATGTTCCTGGCTGATTAGTCCGACGTGTCCTGCTTGGGCCACACGAGCTGTGATTGATGTTCTTTGTGCAGGCGATCTGACTCTGAGCTGCTTCTTTCAATCAGATGCTTGCAGCTCTGATGTGTTGGGGCTCAACCGCCGGCTCGAGGTGTCGGTGCAGCGAGCTTAATCTCACTGTGACATAATATCCTGCTGCAACCTGAAACAGTGGCAGCGAACGGAGTTCCATCATGAAGCACGGTGCTGCAGGTGGTGTCTCGCTGAGCCGAGGCTTCTCCAGGGTGTCTCGTGACGTCTGCGACGGTCTTCAGCTGTTCTGTGGGCGCAGCCTTGTCTCCAGTTTTGAACATGTTCAGAAGACGTCGTGTGTTTTGTGTTGAAATCAAAGTTCATGCTCGATCATCCAGGTCCAGATGACCCGACTGACCGTTACTGGATTTTGTACCTGGATGACTGCGCATGAACTTTGATGTCTTGGAACACTTTAGTTGTGGCTGCCCACCTGGGAGGAGTCGACAGCCCCCAGAAACCATTTTATCACCAGCAAACTGGTTGGTCCACTAAAGGAGTGCACTGTTTACTTGGGACTCCTCAGACTGATGAAGCCCTCTGGATAGAGGGCGAAACATCTTTCCACAATAAAGAGACTGTCCAGATGACCTGATTGAAGAAGTCCCAAACCTCCTGAGTTGTGTTGTGGGCTGAAACATGTCCAGGTCTAAAGAAACCACGCTGGTGACAGATAATTATTGAAGAAACTGGTCCAAACCTTCTTCATTTCATTTCCAAAGTGTTCCAGCAGATTAAATCATAACGCGTCTGCCAGGGGGTGGACAACAAAACGATGTGCAGCCACGACTACAGTTTGCACAAGAAGCACAATGTGAGTTTCAGAACACGGCTCCACCGCCCACAGGCCACTTGATCGAAATAATAATAAAAATAATAATTCACATATTTCCCTTCAGCTTTTAGTCGACCAGTCTCCAGAAGTCACGTCCAGTGAGACTCCACCAAAGCAAAGCTGCCGTTTGTCATTTACTTACTGGACCTTCATATTCACACTGTTCCAGCACGTTACACCCGAATACTTCAAAGTATTTTGCTGTGGTTTTATGTAGTACTGCAACACAAAGCAGTGCATGATGATGAAGCGGAGGGAAAATGATGCACGGTTTTCTTCTACGGTAGTTTTATACACGAAACCTGTTGATTTGTTCTCTGAACCACCTTTCAGCTGCGAGTCGTAACTCTAGTCAGATCTAAGTTGTTGTTCGAGTCTTGCCACAGTTGGATTCAGGTCTCGAGTGTTTTTCAGTTGCTCTTCCAGATTAACCTGTATTTAACTCCGTCTTCCCATTAACTGACCTGGTCAGGTGTCTGAGGAAATCCACACCTTTTGAATTCTTTGTTAAAAAATAAAACATTGTTTCATTTTCTTCCACATCACATTGTTGGTGTTGTCACACAGTATCCTCTTAAAATACTTTGACGTCTGTGGTGTAGCGTGACAGAACGGAAGAAAGATCTGAACACTTTATGGATCCGTGTATCTTTTTGTACCAATACTCAGAAACAGTCATCAATAAAAACTCAACTTGTGAAAACCACACGAACAAACTTCTGCAGTAAAACTCATAAAAACACTAAAGGAAAGTTCTGTAATGAGTTGGACTGGGCTGAGGCGGCGGCGGCGGCGGCAGAAAGACTCCCCACGTTTGTTTTTCATTTTCAGTGGAATGGATCGCTCGTGGTAAAACTGGGTTTCAGTTCAGGTGATCGGTTCGACTGCACGTGAGACGTTGAGCTCAGACAGAAAGAACCTGCAGTTTGGAGTTCGGTGTCGCAGAGTCAGCTCGGTGGCCCTCGCCACCTGTCCTGAACAGGCTCCGCCCCCACGCTCTGAGCCGTTTCCATGGCAGCGAGGTCCAGGTGGGCGTGCCTGATGGAGTCCTCTTCTGATGGGGGAAATGGGGAGAGATTTTTTTACTGAGCGGTGAAAACATGCAGCGATCTGGGATGTATTATTCTGCAAACTTCATGCTTATTTAAAATTTACTTTTTCATCTTTTTTATGTTTTGATTTTTATCACATGTAATTAAAAAATGTCATGTTCACTTTAAATCTTATCAAGTTTCAACTGTTGTAAATTACTTTGTCACAGTAATAAATTGTTTTATTTGAACTTTGCAGATTTGTGTAGTTCTATTAAAATTAGGCATCAAAACAGAAACAAATTAAAATATTCAGATATTTTTAAAATTCATTACTTGCCATAATCTACATTTACAAATTATTAAGTTGGTTCAAAGACACATTTTAGTTCTTTTTCTTCTCTTAATGGTAAAAACACGCAGGCAGCTTTGAGGACAGACACGTGAACGTCAGTCGAGCAGACGGAGCAGAATGAATGAATCGAGCGGCAGCTGCTTAAAACAGATGTTTCATATTCCAGATGTTTCATATTCCAGCTCCGCTGGCTTCAGCCTGACGTTTACTAACCATCCCGATGGGCTTCTTGTTCATTAAAGGATGAAGGTGGGAGTGATCTGAAATGGTTTCATTCCCAGTGGTCTTACCAGGTGTGCAGAGCTGCAGGGGGTCACCTCCCACCTCGCTGTAAGCACCAGACACAGGAGCTGAGGCACATCTCTGCAGGTCCAGCTCCACGCAGAGGAGCTCTGCAGCGTTTTCCAGGCGGACGGGGATATTTACATAATTTACACTTCGAGGCCCATTTTCAGTGAAAACGGGCAGACGAGCTTCATCTGCAGAGGAAAAATGCAACAAAACGGACATTAAAACCTTTTTCTGTTTCAAAAACATGAGAAAAGGTTTTTCTTCCTACGCGCTGGTGTTGGTCTGAAGGCGACCGGAGGAGGAAGAGGAGCAGCAGGCGGTGAAGAAAGCAGCATTCTTCTCAGACATCCTAATCTCCCAACATCCTCACTGGCACAGAGTTTCTCTCTCTCTGGGTCTGAGAAAAGATTTTTAATAATAAACTTTTAGGTAAAGTGTTCAAATCATTTATTCACGCGGTAACGTAAATATGAAACTATTACGTTCTTATACATTAGTTCATCAGTAAAAAAAAAAAAATTGTCTTGAATCTGCAAACATTTTACTCCATCTTTAGCAATATTAGGATGTGTAGAAAATATAGTAAATTTTATTATTTAATCAACTTTAATAGAATTTCATGAAGTTCACTAACTCACTTTGTGTAGCCGAGGTAAAGGTTGGAGAAAAGTCTGTGGATGAAGCGTTTTCAACCTGGAAAATAGAAGAAAAAACCAGGAAAAACTTTATTATAAATTATATATACACGAGTTACTAGTTAAACAAAAATAATGTTTAGCATCAACTGGAGTGAACACGTAAGAACGTTGTCTAAAACTTTCATGAGTGAAAAATTATCTGAAAAGTCCAAAAGGTGGTTTCACAACTTCTGAACACAGTAACACAAAACATTTAGAAAAGTTGTGCAGTCCAACTTTATAAGTTGGATCCAAACTGGTTCAGCTGGACCAGTTCCCCCCGGGTGGATAACATCTCTGCTGGTGTCTTTACAACACAAACTCAGCAGAAAACTGGATGTTCAACGATGTTCTGCTGGACCAGCTTCAAACTGTTCTTGTGACTAAAACGTTTCTTAACTGCTCTCAGAAAGAAATCAACACTGGCTAAAATTAACATCGACAAATGAGAGCTGTACAAAAAAAATACTTTTTATCAGAAAAACTCAAATCCAGTGGATCCTAAATCATAATTTAAGTTGATTATACCTTAAAAATATGAGTTTTTATGGCTGCAGCCAAAAGACTACAGGTCCAGTTAGGTACTTGTGTTGAGCATCAGCTAAATAAAAAGTAACCTAAAGCAGCCGTAAAACCAAATCAACACTGAGATGAGAAAAGCCACAGCAAAGTCTCAGTGAATAAAAGGAATAGGATTCCTTGAAGGAATGCTTATCACCCGCCACCTTTCATGCCAGAATTGTAGACTGAGCTCATCTTATTGTGAAATTGTAGCTCAAACCTTGAAAATAACTATGAAAAGCTGGAAGACTTTATTCTCTGAAGATAGACGCTGTGTTTTAGATCCAGTCCAAACAGGGTTAGAAACATTTAAGTGATGCAGACAAACTGCTCCGTGCATTCATCACTTCTAGGCTGGACTTTAGTCATTCTTTATTATCTGGGTGTCATAAAACTCTAAAAAAAAAGTCTTCAGTTGATCCAAAATGTTGTGATAGAGTTCAGATGAGACGAGAGTTTTAGCTTCTCTTCGTCTTCCTTCCATCATACAAAGCTCTCAACCACCTAGCTCCATCTTAAAGAGCTGTTCCATATTTTCCTAACAGAGCACTTCACTCTCAAACTGCTGGTTTACTTGTGGTTCCTACAGTTTTCATAAACAGAATGGGAGGAAGATCTTTCAGTTCTCAGGCTCCTCTCTTGTTGAACCAACTTCCAGTTTCTGTCCATGAGGCTGACTTTGGTCTACCGGTACTTTTAAGGCTATAGGATTCAGTCTTTCCTATGTGATAAATCCTATAGTTAGGGTAGGCTTGAGTTTCCTGAACTATGTCTTAGTTCTGCTGCTATAGGCTTAGACTGGGGGTGGGGGGGGGGGGGGGACACAAACTGACCAAACCTCCTCACTCTGCTGTCTTTACTCAGCTAATTAGCACTTTTTAACCTCCCAGGACCTGGCATCCACATGTGTGGACATTATAGGAATTAATAATGCACGTCATGCAAGAGTTCGGGTCTTAGGAGGTTTTAAAGTACAGTACGTGAATGTTTTTGTACCGGGCCCTGAGGTGGCACAAAAAAAACTGAACTCAGAACTGAACATTTAGTTCTGTTAACGGCCCAAAGAAAAACAAATATGAATTAAAAAGAACATTTATACGTAGAAAGTCTTCTGAATGAGTTCATGAGGAGAAGCAAGAGGAGGAGGAGCGGCATGAGGGCATGAGGAGAAGGAAAGCGAGCGGACAGGCGGCTTTCGAGGTGGCGGACACGAGACAACAGGGCCTCTGACTCTGACTCGAGCCACCGGGGACATTGTCTCCTCCCTGCAGCTGCTGATGACCAACAAACCAGCTGGGGCGTCAGTAACTGTCAACAGTTGATCTCAGCAGACGTGATACTGCTGGTGGTGTCAGGATGGTTTTTATTTTCCAGTTAAACCACCAACACTTAAAGAATTATTGTTTTTTTTAACTATTCATGCAGCAAGGCTCTCTGAGGGTTTCTGTTGGCTTCAGCACCACACGTGCACTTTGTCTGTCACCCTGTGCTCCCTCATCTTCACATGTTCTGCACACATGTTGTCTCTCTCCCACGAATGCTGTCACAAATCTGGAGGCTGCTTCCTCTGCTCTCTGATGGCAGTTTTCCTGCAACAAGAAGGAGACGCTTCTCCCAGCCCAGCAGACAATTAGATGCTGTGGAGAAGTCAGTTTCAGACATAGAGATATGACTGTCTAGATATAGATCTAAATAGTCATATAAACATGATTGTTAAATCCTGTTTTAGTTTTTCCAGTTGAGGCGACTGTTTAAACTGAAGTCCAGACAGTAAGACACGTGCTCATCACATCCAGGCTCGATTACTGCAACGCACTTCACTTTGGAATCAGTCAGACCTCCAACTGGTTCAAAATGCTGCAGCTTGATTTTTAACTGGTACAGGCAAAAGAGAGTCCTGGCCTCCCTTCACTGGATCCTGGTTCAGTGTTGCCAGATCCCGTAATAGAAACAAGCAACCAGCTCTTTGAAAACAAGCCCAACTGGCAACCCACCACATTGTGTAAAACAGCCTGTTTTTAAACTATATATATATATATATATATACAGGCTGTCCTCGAGTTCCGGCGCACGCGACCTACGGCGTTTCGGATTTATGAACGGCACCTGAACGCACCATATGACGTCATCCGGCTGCATACGGGCGGCACATGGTGAGTTTTTTTTTGTCTGTT
>JARVGQ010000547.1:2262491-2273934 GCA_031762355.1 Hypsolebias martinsi | reverse complement strand
CAACTTTAATTTCAACTGGTCCTGATGCTGCTCAATAATCCAGGTGGATAAATCTAACAAGGTTGAATCAGGTCGTCTGGACAGATTCTCAGATTCAGAAAATGAACAGGGTGTGTTTCTGGGCATACCTGTGGTTCTCTGTACGCCAGGCTTGCAGGGACCAGCTGGTGTCTGGGTGTGGACATCCACTCACTGCTCCTGGAGGGCGTCCCGTCTCCGCCCACAGAGGGCGTCCTGTCTCCGCCCCAGGAAAGCGAGCGCAGCATCAATCGCTGGCGCTGAGCCTCCACGTCGGTGTTTAACACCTGTCCCTGCATATGGCTGCTCAGGTCAGGTGTGGCCCCCTGGGCAGGTGCTCCCCTCAGTGACAGGGCCTGAAGAAGACTCCTGGGGGTGTCATACCACCATCGGAGCAGGCTGGGGGTCTGGTACTCCTTGCTGTGCCTACAAGACGCTCGAGAGCCACTTTTGGACGTGCACGCCTGTGAGGAGGCAGGACTGGGCTGAACAGGTGATGGAGGAGGGGTTGGAGGAGGTGCAGGGGGAGGTGAAGAAGGGGGATTCGGAGGTGGAGGAAGGCTGACCACCGAGTCAAGTTCCTCCCCTCCTCCTTGACTGACCAAGTCCAAACTCCCTGTGCACGAGGAGAAGCTTCCAGAGCAGGACGACTGGCTGCCTGTCACAATCCCAATGCCGCTGTCCAAGGAGCGCTGCCGCCCGCTGTCATGGAGGCCCCGAGGGCGGAGCTGGGCAGAGGACGGGCGACTCCCGGGGCCAAGGCCCCCCGTCAGCGAGCCGTGGAGTCGGTCTTCTGATCTGGTCAGAGCTCTCAGCGTGGACGAGCTGGATGCCGTCTCGTCGCAGAGCAGCGGTTTAAACGACGCCTCCTTCCAGAACCGTCGGCCTCCGCAGCTCGATTCCGACTGACTGGACGAGGAGCTGGAGATGCTGCGGTCGTCCCCGGCAACAGATGATCTGCAGGAGGAGGCTGAAGAGGAGGAGAAAGAGAACGGAGCAGAAAAATGAGTGACGGCAGGTGGTTTGTGAAGTGCAGGGTCATCTTTGGACGTACGTCTACAACGTCAGCACAACTCGAGAGAGATGTCACGTGATCTTAAACAAATACATTTATATAAATAAAACACATTCAGCTTCACACAAACTGAGCTGAACCTTGGGGTGGTAGTAGCCGAGCCTGATCCTCAACACGTACTCTGAGCTCTGATCACTCAAGGTCTTCATTTAAAACTTTGACCAACATCTGTCTGTTAGCAAAACATCTCCTGAACCACTGGATGATTTTTAATAAAGCTTTCATGAAACAATCATCACGTGCATTAATCGACCGTACGCAAACGTAACTCAACTAAAGGTCCAGCGACTGAGCTGAAGTTTGGTGTGGTAGTAGCTGAAAGTTGTCCTCAACACTGAATGTGACAGATCTTCAAATCGCAGATTATTTTCAAGGTTTGATTAAAACGTCTACAACTGAACAACATGTCAGCATAAGATCATCTTAGTCCACGACTGTTTGCATTTGAACTTTGTGTTTCATGTGATTCTTTTCTCTAATGTTGTGTTAGCCCACAGATGTGCACATCTGTCCTCGCCTTCCTGGTGTTGGCACGCTGCTGGTTTTAATCAGCATCTGTTCACGTTCTTGCTTTTTGCCTGTTTCCTGTTGATTGTTTTGAGATCTGTTGATCAACCTGAACTCGTCTGCCGCCTGCGTCTGGTCCTCTCCGCCTCAGCTCCCGACAGGAAGTGGTTCAACAACAGAGTGAAGCATTCACACGGAGGTGATCGTTTTTCTTCTGTATGTTTTTCTCGTCCCGCAGTTTTCAGTTATTTCAACAAATCATAAAACGTTCGGCTCTTTCAGGACAATCCTGCTGTGACTTCTGGTATTGGTGCAACATTAGCTTTTTTAAATATTTAGCCTTTTCTGACATTTTTTCTCAGAGAAAATGAATTGAGCTCATTTTCCATCCTTCAGATCTTTAGATGTATTTACAACTTTTTACTGCTCTGTTCACATTTTGTTCTGCTTCAGCTTCTTTCAGCTTCCTGCTGCACATTTAAACTTTTTTTTTTCAGCTGTTTTGTGCTTCTTTCAGATTCTTCCTGCTAGCTACAACATTTTTGTGCTTTTTCTAACTTATTTTTGCTGATTTCTGCTTGTTAAGCTCATTTCAGCTTATTTCTGTAAGTTTCAGCTTTTTCAACTACCAGTATATCAGCTACTCTTTAGCTGTCTGTGTTAATTCCACATTTTTTGCACTCCTTTCAACATTTTTTAGCCTAATTCAGCAAGAATGTGCGCTCTCCACTTCCTTCTTGTAATTTATGCTTCTTTCTGCAAACATGTTCTTTCTGCTTTCTTCTACTAATTTAAGCTTGTTCTACCTTTTCAGCTAATTTCAGCTGTTTTCAGATAAATTCAAGTTTTTCATGGTAATTTCTGCTACATTCAGCCTAATTAACTTCTTTATGCTAATGTAAGCTTGTTGTGCTCATTTCAGCTTTTTCTACTATTTAGCTGTTTTTATACTAATTTCAGCATTTTCAGCCAATCCCATATTTTTTAGCTTAATTCAGCTCTTTCTGCTTCATTCTAGTAGTTTAAGCTTTTTTATGCATTTTCAGCTACTTTATTTAGCCAATGTCAGCGTTTTCAGCTAAATTCCTACTTTTTTGTGCTCATTTCTATTTAAACCTAATTCAGCAAATGTGTTTTTTCTACTTTCTTCTGCTAATTTAAGCTTGTTCTTCTGTTTTAGCCACATTTCAGCACGCTTTTAGCTAATTTCAGCTGTTTTTCAGCAGGCTCTTCTGCAGCTGCATTTTTGCAGGGAATGCCATTTCTCTAGCTGTCAATCGCTGCAGTTTCTGCACAGTGAAGGAAAACAACTCCATCGTCTTGTTCCTCCCAACCCACAGTTTGAGGCAGGCAGTAAAAATGATTCATGGGCCCTCTGCCCACAGCCAGCTTCATATTTCTGACTAACACGAGCTCAGAGCCGCGACAGAAACCATCCCAGACTGTCAGTTTACATTCAGAGACTTGATTCAAGTCCTGCCAGTCCAACTGTACTGGGCGGATTGATGATGACGCCGTTAATAATTCATGAGGACATCTGCGCTGGCCGCCTCCACACGATGCACGTCGCTGGACTACAACAAGCCAGCGGGCGGCGTGTCGGTTGATGAGGTGAAGTTTTACCTGAGCTGCTGGCCAGGCTGCACTGAGACAAAAGGCTGAGTCTTTTCTCCAGCTCGGAGGTCTCCTGGCTGATCCGATCTTCTGCTGCAGCGGGGTCTGCTGTTTATTACAATAAACACTGATTAGTTCATTTACGAAGAGCAAAACACTTACACTTTAATATCACACGAGAAAAGGTGCACAGATTAATTTCTATCTTTAGTCCAAAAACAGACATGCACACAAAAAGATGACGTAAGAGTTGTGTTTTAACAAACATAAATACAAAAACCCTTCTGATTTATTAACTATAGGAGTTTTTTTATCTTGTAAAACTGTTTAAATGTAACTTGAACAATTGGGGTTATAATGTATTAAAAAAGTGATAAAATTAGGTTAAAAAGATGAATTATTGTAAAAAGATAGTTGCTCATTTTTGCCAGTATATGTGAAGCAGCTGCTGGGCTGGTCGTGTTCACGTGCGCTCACGTTGTGGAGAGTCCAGGTGTTTGTGTGTTCTGGTGTTAACATCTGGATCTCAGCCTCTGGTCTGCAGCTAATGTTCCTCATGACGCTGCGTGAGGTGTCGGTTAACGTTCTGACTCCGGTGGTCTGCGTTATTAGAAAACTAAACTGTTTACAGCTTCTTTACAAACTCTTTGTGATCAAACAAACTCCTTTTAGATGCTTATTTGTTAAATGTACTTCAGCTTTACTTTTAATTGATAATTTCTTTAAGGCTGCTAAGAAAAACAAAATGTTTCATGTGAAGGTGTTTCAGCCTCGCAGCAAGCTGCCATTTTTATACTGATCTACATTTATGTAGATACAAATCAGCTCTGGAAGAGAGCTGAGTTATTAAAGTCAAACTTTATTTGCTGCACTTGTATTTGCACAACTCTTCAGTTGTGCTGGTTTGGGTTGTAAATATAAAATTATGTGATTTAAATAAAAAAAAAATAACATGGCTGGTGAGACCTGATGGACAGAAAATGTTTCCTACCCCTCACAGATTTTGAGAACAGATTTAACTTAATAAACAAATAAATGCACCTTCTGATGCTTAAGTTCGCTGCCACGCTGTGTTTTGTTTCAATTTGCAGCGTAACGCCACACCTGTTACCTCCCACAGGTGATGATCGTCTGTTTTCAAACTGTCTCATGAACCGCAGGACGAGTTTTAATAAAACCCACAGGAACTAATCGTTATTTATTCGAGCAGAACTGATCAACTTGTGGAGCCAGCTCGGCTCAAGATGTCCGCCAGAGGCAAGTGGCTTTCAAAAACATAAAAATAATTCAGTCAGTTTCAAAGACACGGGCCTAACATTTACTGTGCTGGTAGATGAGTCTGATCCTCAACAAACACTGAGCACTCAAAGCTCGTGCAAGATCTCTGCCGGCTCCAGCTCTGGCATGGAGGTGACGGGTGATATGCTTCCTAAAGGAATTCTTGACCTTTATTTATAAAGGTGTCATTTCCTGGATATGCAGCAGGTGCAACACACCCCTCAGGCACACGTGCACAATATCACACACAAAAACATGAGTCTGTACACGGTGACCCTTAGGGGTAAAGCATTCTGTGGTTCTGTTGACACATACGTGCACTAAACAGTGCACCCTTATAGAAGACACATTACAACAAGGTCCAGGGGTGACCGGTCTGTAAGGCATTCATCCGCCCCACAAAGTAGTTCCCTCTAATAAATAATTAAATTACTTGTTTAGCTTGCTGTGTTGTTTTGTTCTGTTTATTATGACAATATTAAATGGGTTATTTATTTATTTATAGTGATTCATTCTCAGTTTTTAAAATTATTTACAGTTCAGGAGCGGCACAGTTCATCAAGAGAAGAAGAACGTGTCAGCAGTGATCACAACGGACGGGTCCAACAAAGTTTCACTGGGGTGTAAAATATTCTGCCCCATGGACACATTCAGCTACTTTTAATGCTAGGTCTGTCACGATAACTAATTTTGCTGGACGATTAACTTTCTCAGAAATTATTGGGACAAACGATAATATTGTTTGAAATAATAAAATAATAATAATTATTAATTATTGTCAAATTTAAGAAGAAATGTTGGTTATTTTATTTTGAGTGTTGTACCTTTTTGACCACCGGATGACAGTATAAGACTGTTCGAACTGAAGGATGGATAGTGAGGGAGTAAGCAACGTGTCTCTTTAAGAAAAATGAGAGGGAGGCCCTTTGACGTGACATGGGCTGTCTCTTCTTCCTGTTTTTCGGTTTTCAAAATGGCGGACGCTCTGTGTGGTTTGAGCTCTTTAGCATTTTTCACACAAAGCTTTTAAGTAAAAAGCAGTAAACAAGTTCACAGCTGCTTTTTTTTTTTTTTGGCAAAGAAAAAACAACTTTTTACACAAAGGCACGAGTTACAACTGTGTCGACAGGCCTAGCGTTGATACAACCACTGCTAACACTAGACTTGATGTGAGCTCATCAAATGCAGTGAAACCTGATGAGTCCAGCAGTGGAGATATTCTGTTGAGATCCATTCAGAGCAAACCAGCGGGACCAAAACAGAACACAGAAAACTGAGGAGGATAAACAAAATATGGGAAATTTTAGCCGACCTGGTAAGACCTTTTTTTAATCAACTGTGTGGCTTCGATCTGTGGAAGGTCAACGGTTAAAACTGCTTTTGTATAATCAGAAGTCTGGGTTTGAACCCTGCTCGGATCTTCAAATTGAACGAGCGCTGATGTTTATTTTCACTTGCGTTTTTGAAGTTACAGTCGTCCCTCGCTATATCACGATTCATCGCTAATATATATATATTATATATAACACCACTACTTTGTGGAGTTCCACCTAAGGCAGAAGTCTGGACCGTGACCCCGGTGACAGGTGAGGGATCACTGTACTTCACTGAACTTTTTCTCCCATTTAACTGTGTTAATCTGGAGTATTATTTCAAATTACTTCAAATCAAATAAGAAATCCAATCCTGAAAGCTGTAAAGCTGTCCGTTTGATCTTAACAGATCACATTTATATTTCTCCTGTTTTTGGGTGGGGGTGGACTTTGGTGTGAAAAGTGACCAGACTGTTTATCACGAGACACGACCGCGACCTGCAGGAGGAAGAAGAAAAACAACTTTGTGCACAAACAAACAGCTTCTAGTTGTGCTCACCTGGTTGGTTGGGTCTCGGTCGGAGCGCCCTGCTGGGGGCGACCCCCCTGACGATGCAGTCGAACAGGAAGCTGATCTGCTCTCCTTCTGAGCAGGTCAGGAAGAAAACACCGGCCCCTGGGAGACACGAGGGAACACATACAGAGAGTAAATTTCAGCATAAATGACCTGGAAACTGCAAAGAGGAGTTGAGAATTATGGAATAATAACGTTAAAAGTAGTAAAAAAGAACAGTGAGTAGTGTTGTACTGTAGTATATTGTACAGAGGAAAAGGTTCATTTACAGTGAGACCGAACAATATTCACTGAGTTGCAGCAAAACTGTTCTTTGAAGCATCGACAAATCTTTTTTTTTTTTTTTTATAAAGTTCACATGATGTGGATCAGATCAGCTCTCATCGTTTACCGCAGCCCACACAGAGGGGTCCGTCAATGAAAACAGGCAAAACTAATACAAATATATTAAAAAATAACATCTATGTTCTCACAAATAAACAGGAAAATCATAAAGTCAAGTCTTATTTAGGAGGGTGGCTCCAAACCAACTGGAAAGTGTTTATAAAATAAAATAAAAAAATTAAAAAAAAACACACATTTGATATACAGTATTTAGTTTGGTGGATGAGTAAGATTCACATTTGTGAGATAATTTTTTATGCATTAAAATATGCTTTCAAAGCAAAACGCAGTCCTTCAAGCTCAATAATTGAGTTTTCCACTTGAATCTTCTGAGTTGAATGAAAATGTCTTCGGTTCATCGGTCGAGTCAAAACGTTTTGTTGAGTCGGAGGAAACTCTGAATGACAAAGGTTCAGTCAAAGTCTCATGGTGGGGGCGAAAGAATTAAACTGCATTAAAATAAGAACAGATTAAGATGTTTGTATGAAAATCTTAATTTATATGATCTGTTAAACTGTCAGTTACTGCCGTGCACCTGTTTTACACACACGACTGTCCACGTTGTTGTTATGGTTTCATCATTTATTAAATGAGTACAACGATTTTAGGCTTTACTGGAATTTGCATTAAAATTAATAAATTCATATGTGTTGGAAATAAATCTGTGTTTTCTGTAACTATGGGAGACAAAACACAAATGTTGAACAAAGTTCAGTCAGGTCATCTGGATGGTTTCTTTTTTTTTTTAATTTTGCTGTTGAGACGTTTTGTCCTTCATCCAAAGGACTTCATCAGTCCGAGGCGCCACAGTCCCACAAGCAGCACACCCACTTAGTGGACCAGCCAGTTTGCTGGTGATAAAATGGACGAAACGTCTCAACAACAACAAAAAATGTCCAAATGACCTGACTGAACTTTGTTGGATTTTCTACCTGGATTATTGAGAATGAACTTTGATGACAAACGTTGATTTTGTTGATTGGATTTTATTATTTTCTGTAAATTCTGCTTTTGCTTCTTTTACTGAAACGATCTTTGAGGTATCAGATTATTTGGCTGAAATGAACAATTCAGTAATTAAACTTTAACGAGTACCGAGGAAATATGTGCATCTATTGTCCCCTGTCATGGAGCGAAGAGGGTGATTGGAAATACATGTACTTCCACCTGTGTGGCCGTGCATGTTGTGAGCGTCATAACTTGAAAAACAGGTGAGATACAGACTTCCATCTACGTGTGTGGAAATATCTTGACCAGTGCTATTCAACTGGCGGGCCCCGGGCCATTTACAGCCCATGGGTGACATAAAATTATTAATAATTTGTTTGATATCTGACAGTGTGCCAGCTGTGAGACATTTGTTGTGAATTGGCACTTCATGAACAAATAAATTAAATGATGGCTACTTTTAAAAAACAGGGCATGTTTAATTTGTGAGGAGACAATAAACAGTTGTGTTAATTTATCTTTTTCTTAATAACGCATACAAAGTCTGAGTTAAATGCAAAATTTAAACAAAATGTAAACTTTTCTTCACTGACCCATAAATGCTTAAACTTTCACTTTCAGACTAGATAAAGTAATGAAATAAAACGTTCTCTGGGTTTAAAGATCTCCTGAAGAGGATTGATCAGTGATCAGTGATCAGTCCTGAGGACGAGCTGGAGGATCAGACCTCTGAGGGTCAGGCCAGCACCACCTGCTTGGATTTAACTTCTCAACAGCTTCTGGTTGGCACGACTAAATATAAAAGCAACTCTCACACGTGCAGCAACACAACTACCAGAGGAGGTGTGTGTGTGTCTGTCTGTGTGTGTGTGTGTGTGCTGGAAGCAGCTGAGTGACAGAAACGCTGCCGAGCCAGCACGTGAGCTTCCCATGGATTTATCTGGAACAAGAAGCCTGAAGGTTGTCCAACCTCTGCAGCAAACGGTTTTATTTCCGTGTCAGCATGTGGCACTAAAACATGTTCAGCTTGTTGTGCTGCAGGGAGCAAAGACACACACATAAACCTGACGAGGAGAAAATTGTCAAAATAAAGATGTCACTTACAGAGTCTCGTTAAAAGAGCTCAAAGAAGCTGTCGGTGTGTAAACCAACAAGTATTTGCATCTGATCGTTCAACTAAAGCAGCTTCTCTTGGTCGGAGGTGCTGCTGCACATTCCAGCTGCTTACAGTCCCAGACTGGACTGGTTGACTGTGCACGTGTTTGTACGTCTCTACAATATTTGCTGAATTTGGTTTAAATAAACTGAAATGAGCACAAAATTAGGAAATTAGCCACACACAAAAAAAAGTAGCTGAAAAAGCAGAAATAAACTTAAACAACCAGAACAAAGTGGAAGGAGCTGAAATGAGCTTTAAAAAATGTGAAATTAACTGAAAAACAGCTAAATAGTTGCTGAAATAGCAAAAAAAAAAAAAAAAAAAGCTGAAAGGAGCATAACAAGCTGAAATTAATAGAAATAAGTTAGACTGAATGCAGCAGAACCATGAATAACTTGAATACAGCTGAAAGCTGAAGAAAACAGCAGAATTAGCTAAAAATGCAACAAAAAAAAAAATTACAAGTACAGTAGTTGAAAAAGTAGAGAACATTTAGAAGCAGAAAGAACACATTTGTCCAATTAGGCTGAAAGAAGCACAAATGAGCACAACAAAGTGGAATTTATCTGAAAAACCTGAAATTAGCAACAACAAAACAAAAACAGCTGAAAAGTATCTAAAAAAGAAAGAAGCTGAAATTACAAGGAGGGAGTGAAGTGAGCAAATTTTTGTTGAATTAGGTTGAAAAAGTTGAAATGAGTGCAAAAAATGTATAATTAGTTGAAAAAGCTTGATTGGCATAAAACAGCTAAATAGGAGCTGAAACAGTAGAAAATGTTGAAACTTGCTGAAAGAAGCTGAACTTAGCAGAAATAATCTTAAAGAAGCACAAAACAGCTGAAAGTAGCTGAAAAAAAGGTTTAAATTTGCAGAAGGAAGCTGAAAGAAGCTGAAGCAGAACAAAATGTGAAAGGAGCAGTAAAAGGCTGTGAACACATCTAAAGATTTAAATGATGTAAAATGAGCGCAATTCCTTTTCTATGAGATAAAAATGTCAGAAAAGGCTAAATGTTTTTAAAATGCTAAAGTTGCACCAAAACCAAAAGTCTCAGCAGGATTGTTCTGAAAGAGCCGAACGTTTGATTTAAGTTTTGTTGAAACAGCTGAAAACTGGGGGATGAGAAATGCTCCAAAAAAGAAGAACAATGATCACAACAGAGTGACAAACATTCACACAATAAAACAGCTACTGTACCTCTGTTCTTAAACAAATAAAAGAAAGTGCAGAAAAAAGAAGAAACAGTCAAAACGCTCTGGGACTTCAGCTTGTTTTTCATCCTGGCTGTATCTGCGACCTCTGAAGGAACGCGCTCATCAATTATTCTACAGAAATAAAAATCTGCGCTCAGAGAGCGTGTTGAGGATGACTCTCAGCCATGACCACACCCAGCTTTAGCTCAGTCTCTGTAAAACCTACTAGGTTACAGCCATTTTTGTGTTGGCTCTGGTGGCCATCTTGAACTGAGCTGACTTCAGAAGTTAATCAGTCATAGATGAACATGTATTGATTAATTTCTGATCGTTTCATTAAAATCTGTCCCGCTGTTCAAGCTATATTTTGCTAACAGACAGACACAGTTGACTCCAACAGATAAAGGGCAATTTTAATACAGAAAAGCAAATATAGAGTCATGATTGGAAACAGAACGAGGAAATATTTATTTCTACTTGTGCTTGTGCGACTTTCTGAATGAGCATTTTTACAACTTTCACCTGGAACTGGGGGGTTGATCTTTTTATGTAGTCGATGTAAAAACCACTGCACTCCCAAATCCTCTACTGAGCTTATTGGAGCTCTTAGGATTTAAAATGTTAATGTGCATAAAACTACAGCTTGATAATGGAACGTGTTGCACGTGACGCACACTAAAAACATAAAAACTTTAAAGCTCCACTTCCGTTGAAGCCGTGCGAGGAGCGCGACCTGCAGACTTTACGTCTGTCACTCTTCGTCTCTGCTACGACAGCAGGAGGCCACCGCCTGCTGCCCCACTGCCTGCTGGGTAATCTGCTGATGAAAGGAAGAAGGACCCTGCGGTTGGACGTAACGCCAACAGGCTGGCTGTGATTGGCTGAGAGTCCGGTCCTGGTATTTATAGACGTCTCTCATGAGAAGTCTGTAACCAGAGCCTGAAGCCTCCTGGTTATTCTGGTGGTGGCTCACACGCACAAACAGACGATGCAAGATGCGACCAGGAGCTCAGATCATCTCCAGCTCCAACAGAGACAGAGCAGAGCGTTTCAAATGTGCTGAAAAACTTCCTGTGGAAGAACTCTTCACTGTCAGCGCCACAACCTGCTGCGAGTCCCCGCCCTCAAACAGAAAGCTGCCGCTCGCTCTGAACGTTCAGGACCTTCAGAAGACACCTCAGCCCAGGCGACCACAACGTCTTCGTTTGGTGGACATGGAGACGTTTCAGCCATGTTGCTTCATAAACACCTGCAGTTTTATTTGAATCAGTCGGTGTTGGAGGGAGAGCTTGAGGAGATCTGTTAGATGTTTGAGGGACAGCGTGAGGAGATCTGTTAGATGTTTGAAGGGCAGCTTGAGGAGATCTGTTAGATGTTTGAAG
>JARVGQ010000547.1:2214744-2232483 GCA_031762355.1 Hypsolebias martinsi | reverse complement strand
AATAATAGCTATCTTTATGTGTTGTCCATGACATGGCACTGCAAAAATACAGTAAATCTACATTTGAATCTGTGAATCGCAGCTTAGAATAGAAAATCAGAAGTGTAGCGGGTTAAGCTAGAAAAAAAGTAAATAAAACACTGTACGGTACAAAACAAGCTCTGAAAATACAGATGTTTAATCACTCCAGATGTGCCTGAGTAAAGTACAACCACAAGACTTAAAAACGTGGGACAATCACTACACCTTGAAACTAACGGTCCTAAACGCTTTCGACAAAATGCTCAAACACTTAAACACAGCAACAGGATTAGTCTTTGTAGAATCACTAATTAACCAAACATTAAATCTTTGGACTGCGGACGGATCCCAGAGTCCCAGGACAAATACCTGGAAAAGGAACCACGTTTAAACTCCACACAGAAATGATGCAGTGAAGATGTGAAGAAGTCTTTGGCTGCGAGTCAACATCAGGAAAAAACACGCCCAACCTCACCCCTTTAGGATTATTTAAGGCGTAATCATGAAGAGATGAACGCAGAGATTATTTTCTATTTTTAAAATCAGTTTCACAACGCTTACCTAAAGGTCCTGTTCTGTACTTTATTGAGGGCTTGTGTGAAAACCATGTTTCTGTGTGCACGTTGTTTAAATAGAATGGGTAAAAATTATAATTCAGATCCTAAAATGAACAATAAATGTTCAATGTAGGGAGTTTCATTCTGCTTTAATGCTTCTCTAACTTCAGTGTTCAAAGCTTAAGAAAGATGTAAACTTTATAAAATGAATATCTACTCACCTCCATCAGAGACTGCAGCGGACTGTAAAGAGAAGCACAGGGACATGGATTAGGATGTTTCCCCCTCACACGCTCATTCATCCAAACAGCTACAGATGATGAGGGCCATTAAGCAGCTGGCTGAGCACGCACATCTGGCCATGTGGAAACAGACTGCGCTCATTATCGAGCACGCTTTCACATCACAACAGGTTAGCGCCCACAGTCGTCTGCAGAGTGGGTGGACTCGACTGTGAACTGGCTCTGCTTGCTCTGCAGGAAGCCTTCCTCACTGAGGTGGGGCTTACCTACAGCAGGTGTTACTGTTTGAAGAAGGTGACGGAAGGGAGGGCCGGCCCCCAATTTCACAGTGAACTGAGGTGTTTACTGGCATATATCACAGTTTAAGTCAACTTAGATCTGTTTATTTAACATCAAATTACTGGAAAAGTCACACTAAGGAACTTTGTATAGAAAGAAGCAAGAGTCTGGAAACAGTGTTACTCAAGTTAAAATTCAGTCAACATTTATTTATACAGGTTAGTGTCATTGAGTCACGAGGACTCATTTACAAGAGAGACAAGTTTTACAGACAACAATAATTCAACAAAAAGCAAAATTATCAACCTCATTTTCATTTATCAGCTTTATCGTTTCTTCGTGTCTCTCTCCACTGAAGACACTGGATACACAGCTACAAGGCATTTCATTGCATTCAGAGTTAAACAAGATTTATTTCTCAAAAAGAAACCCAGTTTTAATTTCAGTTTCTTTATCAAGTTTTCAACATGAGGTGTAAAAGAGAGATGTGCATCATTTAAAATTCTCAAGTATTTGTAAGAATCCACAAACTTAATAAGAACACAATGCACGAGATAGAAGGAAGAGCTGTTGGCACCAACTTCCTGTTGGAAAACAACATCCCTTTGGTTTTAGCAGCATCTAGCACCAGTTTGAGGTGGAACAAATCTGACTGGATGACGTCAAACGCAAACTGGTAGCTGGAAAACCTTAGCAGCTGTGTTACCTCGTCAATAAAGAATTGTATTGTCAGCACAGAGATGCAAGGAGGCGTCAATAATATTTTTACCTATATTATTACCACAACACTTTATTTATAAAGCACTTAAAACAGCAATGAGGCCAACTGAAGTGCTATTATTAATATAAATTGTAAAAAGAGTGGGTCCTAAAACTGAGCCTTGTGGCACACCATTAGTTATTGTTAAATAGCTAGATGAACTGCCACGTCTTCGTGCGAGTTAGTTTGCTGCGGCGAACCCTGAAGAAGGGAGCAGCCGAAAGAAGAAGAAAAAATATCTAGACGAAGTACCGTCGTGTGCAAAATGCAAAACAGAGAATCATTATCAGATCCCATTGTCAGTCATGCTAACAAGCACATCCTCAGACTAAACTTACTTTAGACTAAATTCATAGGTGTCTAACCCAAGCTAAAAATAGAACAAGCAGTGAAGTCAGCAGTGATTTTTATCCCAGACATGCTGAGCTGAGATCATTCAACACAAATATTATTAACGTAGCTAACTCTGGAACAATGAAACTCTGTGACTCAGAGAAAATGAAACATGGATAAGAAAGAAAGAGACAGTTGCAAGATCAGACCAGATACCCTGATGCATGCTCAATAATCCAGGTAGAAAAATATAAAAAATCCACTCTCAGATTTCCATAAATTCCAACAAGAACCACTAGGACTGGGGGCGGCTGTGGCTGAGTGGTTAGAGCAGTCGACCTCCAGTGCAAGAGTTGGGGGTTTGAATCCACCAGCAGTCACATGTCGAAGTGTCCCTGGGTAAGACACTGAAGCCCTCATCGACTCCAGTGTGTCACATCGGTGTATGAATGTGATAAAGCTCTGATTACTCTTTGTACAGATCTAGTAGATGTGGTGTGAATGGGTGAATGAGGCACAGATTGTTGTAAAGAGCTTTCAGTGTCTTGATCAGACAGAAAGGAGCTGTATAGGTACAGTCCATTTACCACTACCTGTCTCAACTGTTAAAGCTTCACATCAGTCTATAAAAAAATGGAAATATAGAAATCCACGTGCGAACGACAGCTTGTTCAGAGCATTTTAAATAAACAGGTGAAAATGACAAATAAAGATCCTTGAAAAAGTCATGAATAATGCCAGTGTTTTTCTTTTGTATATCTATGTATATCTTAATCCTGATTCTGTCAAAGTAAAGGACTTAGAAACTGTTTGTGAAGCAAATCTTGTTTTCCAACAAAGTTCAGTCAGCTCCTCTGGACGTTTTCTTTTTGTTGAAACGTTTCGTCTTTTATCCAGAAGACTTCTTCAGTCCGAGGAGCTGCAACAAACTCAGTCTTATAAACAACACCTTCTCATGGTGGGTCAACCAGTTTGACGATGCTCAGATGGTTTCTGGAGTCCGCCCTCTCCCCCGCCAACTCGTCTGAGGCAGCCATGGCCAAAGTGGTTCAGAACATCAAAGCTCATGCTCAATAATCCAGCATGATGAAGTCTTCTGGATGAAAGACAAAACATTTTAACAGAAAGAACCCGTCCAGAGGAGCTGACTTCACCTTGTTGGATTTTTTACCTGGATTATTGAGCATGAACTTTGATGTTTGGAACAAATCTCGTTTTATTTACATGTTTTTGGGACGTGCTGATTTGATGATCATCTTCTGTTGAGCTAATCCAACCCATCTACATCATGAAGAACCACAGACATTAGTTCCCAACCCTGGTCCTTGAGGAACACCACCCTGCATGGCTTAGTTTCTCTGCTCCAACTCACCTGATTCAGTGATTTAATTACTTCCACGTTCTGCAGACGCCTGACAATCATCCATTCATTCAAACCAGGTGTGCCAAAGCAGGAAAACAGCTAAAACATCCAGGATGGAGATCCTCAAGGACCAGAGCTGGGAACCACTGGATTACATGTTTCAGAGTCCCTGGAAGAGTGGACGTCGGCACAAGAAAGTGAAAAAGACTTGATGTCAAGTCCAACGATCGTGGGGGAGGAGAGAAATACCAGAGCAGAAGATCTGCTCTTTACACGGATTTAAACACATTTTTCAAAATCTCAGTCTGTTTCATGTATCTGAAGCTGACTTGTGCTGTTTGATGGGGAAGCCCACAGAATGAATGCTCAACATCTGGTGGAGATACGTTTTCTATACGTGGGCTGTGTTTTTATGAGAGATCTGCGATGTGATCGCTTCCAGACGCACTGCGGTGGAAAAGTTTGGCCCCTGGGTTGAGGCCCTCTCTCTTATATCCTCTTCACCTTCTTCGCTGCCTGATTTTCACATTTTTTTATTCTTCCCTCAGCCTCAATTATCCTACTTTTTCTTCCTCCGTCTCATTATCATAACTCTCCTTCCACTCTGGATTCCCTCCCTCAGCCCTTCCTCGGTCGGTCCAGCGGTGTTTCCCTGCTCTCTTGGCAGGTCCTGCTCATTCTTCACAGCCCGGAGAGAATATCTGGGTTTCAGACATTTCCTCTTCAAATTCCTCCAAACCAAGACTTGTATCAAACACACACATAAAGATGCATATAGCATGTAGTCTTAGCTCCAAAAGAAAAATAGCCAATGTGATTTTTCACATCTACCAATATGTGTATGTGTTATGAAGTTACGATGATGTCGTGGGTTTTATTACATTCATTTAAAAGCTTGTCAGAACTTTCCAAAAAGGATATTTTTAGATGCAAAAACAAAATATCACAACATTAACAATTCTAACAAAATTAATGCTACATAAAAGAAAAAAAAATCTACCACTCAAATATTTTATATATTTATTGTTGCAAGCTGAAGACAGAACATGTAGAAGTGCTGCTGGGTCCTTAAATAATATAAGGGGCTCTTTTGATCCATCAGATATATACAATTTTTATTTCTATTTATTTTGTTTGTTGTGCATTTTGTTTATTAAATTCTGCAAATAAATTGCAGTTAACGTGTGAAGGAAAGGCGGTAGAGAGAGTTCACATCTTTACTAAAGCGGTAAAAAGAACACTACCACTGTAGCTTTTTAGCTAGCACATCTGTATTGCACGTTGCTAGCTTTGCGCTACGTCAGTGCCAGCAGTTGTCGGGAAGGGGGGGAGGGTCATAGACATAAATACGTAGTTGTGTCCTTACTTGTAAACGGTGTAATTGTACAATGAGGCCAGCAGAGGGTGCATGAGGACTACTTCATGCCACTTGAATAGCAGCACAGCCAAAGCAGGGAACGATAGGTTATATTAACTGATTAGTAAAATAAATCAACAATATTAAATTATCTTCCATCCTCCGACCCGCTTGTCATTAGCCACGTGCCTCTCAAGTTAGCAAGCTACCAAGGTTGTAAAACTTTATCCAGAACCACAAATCTAACGTAGAGATAAAATATATCAGTGCTAGTAAAATTATCTTTATGTCCTCAATGAAATGCATCGTTTGTCTGAAATCTTTACTTATCTGCAAATAACAATAAACTCTGCTGCCGTCAACACTAATTAGACCTTCACCGTACAAGACTGACTGTTTAACCAATGAACAGAAAAATGTTTCGTTGTTTAATTTATATATTTGTAACACACTTGATAACTTTATGGTGAATAGTGGAGGATAGAAAAAGTGAACACACATCAGGAAGACTAAGACTTCAAGAGTTTGAACAGGTTTAAAAGTAGCTGTTTATTTAGATTCTTGGTGGTGGACAAAGATAAAAATTTTGGCCAATATATCGGTTATCGGCATTAGCTTCTCCTCCAAATATCGTATCGGTGAAGGCCAAAATTTCCATATCGTTGGGCTCTAGTCATTATCATAACTTTGGCTAAAATTAATATTTTGCTAAATCTTGTGATATTTCGGCTGATCTCGCTTGATCTGTTAGCCCTTGGCGTATATGTTGTGAATAGCTGTCGGCCACTAACGCATCAGATTTTAGCTCAGCCATTTTTTATGTAGGCTGAGGTCGATTACCTGTGTCGGCCATCTTACACTGGGCTGACTCCATAGTCAATCAGCCGTAGCTGTACATCCAGTTATTACTCTGAAAGGTTTATTAAAATCTGTTCCGTGAGTCATAAGACATTTTACTAATGGCACAGAGTAACCAACCCCCCATACATGCACAGACATGGACCAAACCATTACCAGTAAGCTAAAACCTTTTGTCGTCCACACAGCATGACGCCAGCTGAAGGAGAGATGCAGCTCTGCCATTCGGAGGATCAGTATTAATACCAGCTGGATCGTGCAGCGCCTGAACAAATTCATTTGTTCTACTGGATGAACTAGTTTCTTTTTGTTTCCAGGAGCCTGAACGTAAACTGGCTCCTTGTTGTCACATGTTGGTGTCTGTGTGTGCAAGGAGCGGTTGGCCACAGCGCAACAGGTCCCAACGCTTTATTAGCTGCGACTTGTCAGGAAGGGAGTTATAAAGTTTTTAAGTCAAGTTAAAAATAAAAACTAAACACAGGGAACAATTTACAGCTGTTAATACGACAGTTATCATAATACTAATACCTCACAGCAATAAAAGTCATTTTAAACAAACTCAGGTTTCCAGAATGTGTCCTGTGTGTTTAGATGAGCGATGGAAAACTTAAAAAAAGACAGGATGGGACAAAGACAGGGCAGCAGCACTTAACAAGGACAAAAAACACTCATGTGTGGAAGAAATGATGAGGGATAACACAACTTCTGCGCTCGCACACACAAAGGCGACACTGTTTGCAGCTCGGGAACGTACTCGTGGCTGCAGCTCTTCACCAAACCACCACCTTTGGTAAGGCATGAGATCCTGCTTGTACAGAATAAACAAGTCAGAGATGGCTGAAATATGGAAGAGCTTTAACATCTCAGCTCCTGGAAACCCTGGCATCACAAGGAGGAGACCACACCTATAACCGAACAAATGGCACACACACACACACAGTCCCTAAAAGGTGAGACTTTCTGGCTGCACGCATGCAGACACACACTTCCAGCTGAGGAGGAAGCCGGAGGACAAACATTCTCTGTGTGTGCGTGTTTACTTTTGAATGTGAGGTGGAATAGTGGCTGCCATTGAGGAGACGGAGACATCCTGCCAAAGAGCAGCAACCGTGGAGCCACTTACCGTTAGCGTAGCTCAACTCGGAGCGAAAACCGTGAGACGAAAAAGCCGATTAGATTCTAAAGCTGAGGATGAGGTCACACAGGTGTGAGCGTGAGGGAGGATGCAGTTTTGAAGTTTCTTGAAAAACAACAGGAAAGCACGTGGCCAACCATAGAGTGAGTTCAAGATCCGCCACCTCCCACAGGCACATTCTGCAGCAGGTTTGAGGAGGTCTCTCAGCGACTACCACACCACAGTTTAGGTCAACCTCTAGAAACTTGACTGAGTTAAAGCTATTTTTATGATGGCTAATGTCGATTAGCGTTGGCATCCATCTTGAATTGGCTACCAACAGTTACTGAGTTGCAGACACACATTAGTTTCTGAGTTTCATTATGTTTATGAGATATTTTGCTAACAGACAAATATGCTGTGCATCAGCAATGAACTCAGAGTGTTTTGACAAAGATCTTGTGCGATGTGTAGTGCTCATGGTTGAGTATAAGTTGGGGATGACTCTCAGCTACTACCACACGAACTTTGAGATCAATATCTGTAGCATGACCAGAGTCATAGTGATTTTGTCTTAGCTGATGTCACTGAGCTGTGGCGGCCATCTTTAGTTAAACTGACTCCAACATAAGTTGAAGGTGTTCATCCAGTAGTTTTCATTTAAATTTAAATTTACTGGCAGGCGATAATAACTCAAACTAGAAAGTTCCTGGAGAAACTCTGACGGGGACTGCCACATTGCAGCCATCTTAAATTTTTGATGTGACATTACCGAGTGTTGGGGTTCGCTCTCAGCTACCATCGCTCCAACTTTCAGCTCAAAATGGCCAAAGATCAATGACATCTACTTTATTTAGAATGTTGACTTATAGTCAGTTTTGAATTTTCTGAGGTGGCTGTGGCAGCCATCTTGATCCAAAATGGCTCCAACTGTGTCAGAGGCTGTGAAGAGTTGTCAGTGAGAAAAACGCCGTCTTTGTTTGCAAATGACGTTGCCATGGTAACTCGACATGCCAACAAAAGTAACAGCGCACATCGCGGCGGCGAGTCGGTCGTTTTGATGTAAGGTTTGTGGAGGGACACGTTGCGGTTCGGGCTGCATTAAAGCTGAAGGAAGAGCAAGGTGGATCATGATGGGTGGCTGCTTTACTAGACGGTCCCTGATGAACTCTTGGGACATTTCAAGTGTTTCTCACAGCTAAACGTTCCTGTCTGGAGGCTGAGGTGAACCCTGAGATCTCCGCGGTGCACTCAGGGATCACCGTCCTCCTCCAGTGATGGGGACGAGTCCAGATCCTGGTTCTCGCTTCCTTCCTGCTGCTGTCGAGCCTCGCAGGAGATGTGACTCAGAGACACTTGGCTTGACGCCTGAAGCAGCGCACCGTCGCACAGACAGAGGAGCAAGCACGACGTGCAGCACCACCAAAACATCTGCTCGACCACATCTGTCCAACTCACGACGACGCGCCCAACGGAGTGATCTGCACAAGAAGTGACTCACTCGGGCTTCCATTGTCTTCATGCTGCTTTGGTTCCTCATTGTCATCACCCCCCCGCCCCCCCATCACACGCACACAAGTTGCAAAGTACAAACCTTATGGTTTACAAAGGCATGAACCAGGCCACTATTTAGTTGATCCTCCACTAACTGATTACTTGGAAAAGACAGAAACGGAGCCTGCAGCAAAAAGAGAATCCTTGTTTTACCTGTGCACACCCTGCATCGCCTGCCAACGTCCGTGCTCTAAAAACAGCTGACGGAGCTCGTCTGCTTCTTCCCCGAGAGTCCCAGCCTGAAGATTTTATCTACTCCAACCCCTTTGGTTCATCTCAGCTACGGCGAAGGAATCCCTGTCTCCCCGTGCACGTTTGCTGCAGGTAATAAAACTCAGTTTATTCCATCTGTTCCCGTCTTCCTCACTTGAGGTGAGTCAAACATCACTGGCATGTGACGTTCTTCTCAGGTCCATCCTTTTCTAAAATTTGTGTGAGAAGACAAACCAGGCTCCCGCCTGGCAACTAGTACGAGAGCAGCAGAGTTTCTGCGGACGATATGAAGACACCGAGTTTCTCTCTTTGCACTGACCAGAAGAAAAGAAAGAAGTGCTTTCTCCTCCAGTGCCACAGGTGACGTGTTGTGTTTTACTCACTGTGCTGAAGTTCCAGACCCGCTTGAAGGAGAGCCTCTTCCTCAGGCTCATCCTGCGCTCCTCTCAGAGGAGAAACCCACTGACTCCTCACTTCATCATGTCTGAGTCATGCCCTGACGCAGACGGAGCTTCAGGACTCATCTGAAGCAGGAAATTCATGCAAACAGCTGACATGGATGCCTCAGTGTCGTGCACAGCCCTTCATGAGCCGAACTATCAGCTAAAGTTGTTTAAAGTAACCAAACCGTGTCTTATTAATGATCTTACAAAACTGGACTTCCCTCTGTCTCACACACTCCTTCATGCACGGAGCTGACACACTGACGAGGAAGTTCCATTCTCTCGCAGTCACACACACACACATACACACACACACACACACATAGTTTCCATAGTGACACGCCCCCCTCAGGCTGGAGAGGGGGAGGGAACAAAGGTCAGTCTGCCAATCACACGGCAGCTCCCCCTGTACCTCTCCACCCTCTCTCCTGTTCAAATCAGCTGGACAGCTTCAGGTACGATCATCTTCAACAACAACTGGTTGTTTTTTTTAAGAAAAATAATATTAACTGGAGAAACTGATGCAGTCTGGATGCTTACTGCTGAAGAATTTGATGAAAACGCTGAAATGTAGCTGAAATGGAACAACAAGCCTAAATAAGCAGAAGAAAGCAGAAAGAACATGTTTCCTGAATTGGGTTGAAAGAAGCAGAACTGAGCACAAGAATTAGGAAATTAGATTAAAAAAAGCTGAAAATTAGCAAAAAAAATTGCTGAAAGTAGCTGAAAAGGCAGAAAGAAGCTTAAACTACCAGAAGGAAGCAGAGAGAGCTGAAATGAGCTTAAAAATATGGAAGTAGCTGAAAAGCTCAAATTAGCCTAAGACAGCTAAATAGTAGCTGAAATAGCAGAAAAAGCTTAAACTAGCAGAAAAAGCTGAAATTAGCATAAAAAGTTAATTAGGCTGAATGTAGCAGGAATTACCACAAAAAAATTTAAATTTATCTGAAAACAGCTGGAATTAGCTAAAAATGCTAAAATGTAACTAAAAGGGTAAATTAAGCTTAAAATAGCAGCTTTCACATACTGGATAAATTATAATGATGCTCTTTGAAAATAATCATTGGATGTACATTTAATTTTATTTTTATTTTCACTTCACCTTAATTTAACTATTAGTCATAAAAACTAAAAATAAATTCTTATTTACAGCCCTGGTCTGGCACCAACAGGTCCTTGTAGGGTCAATGGAAACAATACATTTAGATAAAACAATAAAATATAGAAGTCAGTTACAAACAAGGAAACACTAAATACATTAACAGTTCATGTCAAAGTTAAATTACTACAACATTACTAAGCTTGAAAACATTTGCAAGTATCTTTGAAAACAGCTTTTAAATAACATTTAAAACTATAAACTGAGCCCAATGAGGTCAGAGCTAAAGTTTTTGAAGCAGATTCCAGTCAGATGGAGCAGCAGAACCAGACCTGGTCTTTAGATTGTTCACCACAAATACTGAGAGGATCGGCTGTTCTACTTCCAGACAGGTGCTAGTTGCAGTAGATGAGTTAAATATGGAGGTGAACAGCTACGTCTTATAAATGAGGGTAAACCAATGAATTTCATGAAGAGTAGAAGGTCATTTAACGAGAGTAGAGGTGACCATGATGTTCTACAAGGAGCATTTGTAACACATCCAACAGCAGAGTGATCAACTGTGTCCAGTGTACGAAGGACAACCTTACAAGCATGTCTGTAAATGATGTCTCCATAATCCAACATAGGGAGAATGGGTTTTCAACAATGGTGCGTTTTGCAATGAAGATCGATGTCTGTACAGATAACAAGTCTGGCGTTAACCTCAGATTGTAAAACATCAGTAAGATGTGAAAAGGACAGAGCTCCATCAATCCAACTTCACAAATATTTATAAACTGTTACATTTTCTATAATATCACCGTTTACAGTGGTGGAGTCCACCGAGGTGGGTCTGGTTCCTCGTCCATGAGCAAACCAAATAAATTTAGTTTTCTTTGTATTTAAGTACAAATTTAAATCAGAAAAGAGTTGCTGGATTTCAAGAAAACCACATGCAAGGGACTACAAACTCATCCAGAGTAGAAACAAAACCATATAAAATAGTGTCATCAGCATATAAATGGATGCAGGTCTCACTAACAGAACGTGAGATATCATTTATAAATATGGAGAAAAGAGTTGGACCAAGAGTGGAGCCTTGGGGTACACCTGACATAACCAGAAGAAACTGTGAAATGTATTTTCATTTTTTACGGCTTAACCATTGAAGTCAGCTCAGTGGTGTCCACGGTTACACTAATCAACATTAGCCAACACAAAAATGTCTATAACCGTCCGTTTAGCAGACGTTGAGCTAATTTTGGTGTGGTAGTTGCTAAAAGTCTTCCTCAACACCTTCTTTGAACAAAAACAAAAGATTTAAGGTCTCACAGTATTGCATGAGATTGAGCATAAAGTCATTTCCAAGGTTTGACCAAAACAGCCTTCTCAGGATAAGATGAACCTGGTTTCAAACGTCTGAGGGACAGACGGCAGGAGATGTGCATTCCTTCAAGACTGTTCAGTCTTTTAACTTTTAGGACCCTTACAGTAGATCCATGTTGAATCAATGTTACAAGACAGTTCAGCAACATTCAGGATATTTTTTTAAGTCTGGTTAAATATTAGTTGAGCTACTGTGTCCATTTCATAACAGTAATTCAATTTAATTTTAAGAGCAGTGAGTTTCTTCACGTTTTCTTCATCAGAACCATCGTCTGAAGCCAGATCGCTCCCAACGCTGGGCCGTATTGTTGTTGAAGTTAATGTTAACCTTCCACGTCTCTGTATCGTAGCAACATCAGCCGAGGATCCAGCACTCAAGCACGCCGCACACTAATATACACACACAGAGGCCGAAGCAGCTGCCAACGCACTAATGAGCGAAGCTGCTGGTGTGAAAACAGGCGGCCTGATGCAGCTCGGTTTGCTCAACAAGAAAACGTTCAAAAACTCCACTTTGTTAACATTTTAATTGTGGCATTGCAGAAATGCTCTGTCGTCGGTCTTATTTATTGAAAAAGTCAATAAAATTATCATCTGTTTGTCAAGTGATAGTTTGATGCTGCGTGGAATAAAATCCAAAGTTTGAGTTGGCTATCGTTACATCCTGATGAGCAGAGAGAAGAAAATTGAAATGAAGATATGCAAAAGAGAGCAATGATGTGTTTGGAAACTGAGCCATCTCTTCAGTGCACATTAAAATGTGTATTTTAAGCCATTTCAATATAAAATAAGAATATTTCATGCGTGGAGTCATGTTCTTTTTTTATCGTCTGATGAAGAGTTATCTCTCCTGCTGCAAACCTGAATGACTGAATTTACATTTATGTGCCTCTGATGTTAATCATCATTCACATAACAATGTTTTAAATTAACTGTGTATTTATGTCTGCACAAAAATAAAACAGATTTAGTCAGCTGTTTGCATCGTTTGAACTCTGACAGGTCCTTGTCCAAATAAAAAGCCCTGGAAGTTGCTGACATCTTAAATAAGAAGCTATTTTGTTGGTAATTATTAATTTTTCAACAAAAAATTGCACCAATAAAACTCAGATAAGAAGCTGTTGGATCATAAACAGAGGGGACTGCCTGTTACGGTTAATGAAGTGAGGACACACTTTATAAAATTACACAAAAACATCAAACAATCAATGTAATTCTGATAAAGTGGGAATTAAAGCAACATTTCTTAAATCACATAGAAATAACAGAAACAGTGGTGACAAGAACATGTTTAGCTAGATATTTTAAACACATAAAAGTGCAGCATTTGTTTTAGCTGTTTCTAAACATACCTCAATTTAAACTCGGGGATGGTTGATGTTTAATGAAACTGAACAGCGCCCCCTGCTGGTGACATTTAATTAAACACTGGGATTATTGAGTAGAAGTAACAGTTTTCTTTAAAAACTTTTTAAAATAATAATATTCAAAGCCAATGTTTGTGCCATTAGGAGTTAATAAATTACAGAATAAATCCAGACCAGTTCTGGTCATTTAAGCTTCTTTCTGCTTTTCAGCTGTGTTTTATTTATTTTATTTATTTATTTATTTTTTAGACAGTTTCCACTTTTGTGCTTTTCTGCTTCTTTCAGTCTAACGGGGCAAACATGTTCTTCCTGCTTTGTTCTGTTAATTTAAGCTTGTTCTAACTTTCAGCTACCTTTTTTTAGCATTTTTTTAGCTAATTTCAGCTGTTTTCAGATAAATTATAAATGTTCATGGTCATTTCTGCTACTTTCAGCTTAATTAACTTTTCTCTGCTAATCTAAGCTTGTTGTGCTCCTTTCAGCTTTTTTATTTTATATGTTTCAGCTTTTTCTGCAATTTCAGCTACTATTTAGCTGTTTTATGCAGATTTTTGCATTTTCAGCCAATTCCACTCTTTTAAACTCATTTCAGCTATTTTCACTTCTGTGATTTAAGCTTTTTTCCTGCCTTTTCAGCTACTTTTAAGCTAATTTATTTAGCTAATTTCTGCTCTTTTTTTTTAGCTAATTTCCAAAATTGTGTGCTCATTTCTGCTTATTTAAAGCTAATTCAGCAAACATGGTTTACAGTATAAATCCATTTGAGGGTTTGAGCTGCTAAACAGCCAACCCAGAGTGGTGGTGAGTCCAACAACAGCTCGTAGATATCTAATCCTACTTTTTTTATTTACTTGTAGCAAAACAAGCCAAAATACATGTTAATGTACACTTTAAACATTAATACATTAATATTACAACAAAAACCAAGGTAGTTATTGTCCCTATTGGTAAATAAACGATGTATAAACACAAATGAAACGATTAAATCCCTTTTAGTCTTCGTTTGACTTCAGCTTGACTGTAACCTGACTCCATGCCAAAGGCAACAACTCCCGCTGGGCTTTTCCTTCAATCTGCAGGAAATTCCTTCTCATCTTGTATTTCTAAATTAAGATTTTAACCTCTCACATCAGCCTCGCTTCAAAGAAGCCAAAAATGAGTCCAAGCGCTCCAGAGACAGTCAAATAAAGATGGTGAGCGTGGGTTTCAAACGTCTGTTGACAACAAACACAAAATGTTCTGTTTTGTAGTGACTCTTGGATTATTGTTGGATTGCATTCCATTTGGTTTTGTTTTTTAATCTAATTTTAGATACAACTTCCACACTGTTCGTTGCAAGTGTTTAGATCAGATCAGTGCAACCCTGCTTGGTAACAATTTATTCTTGCTATCAATGAATAATCCAGATTAGAAGCCACAGTTTGATGTTCCACCATCAGACGGTCCTTCATAAAGAGGATCTGTTCCACAAGAACCTCCAGCAGGAACACAACCTTCTGAATCACATGTCAGGAACTTCACATGGTTTCTATTAGGGCTGAACAATTAATTGCATTTGCAATAATATCGCAATACGATAAAATAAGATTTTCTAATCGCAAAGGCCGCAATTGGACTGGTCATGTGATTTGGTCACATGACTTGCGAGTGAGCGGATTGGAGCAAAGCAGAGCATGGAGCGGGAGAAGTCAACACTTCATTTTAACCGGTTGCACAATGGCGTCAGGCTCGACAGAAGCTGACAAATCTTTCTTTTTTCATTCAACCTTCATTTAGACAGGTTAATCCCATTGTCTGAAAGTTTGGTAGCACGTCCGTTGGTTGGAATTATTTTGGCTGTAAAAAAGACGACGCTGCACAACGACATGTATCGTGCTGAACCTGCCTTGCTGCTGTTGCTAGTAGCAGTACAAAAAAAAAGCAGTAAGTTTAATTTTTTTTATATCTAATTTTTATATTTATTTATTTATTAACTGTCATGAGAAGTTCAGACAGTAGTTAGGAAGTTCACTTAACATGTTTATTGTTATGTTTATGAAACAAGAAAAAATAGAAATGGTGAAAAGAAAAGGCAAAGATTTGTTTGCTTTATTGTAATCTCTGCTTTAAATAAATCTGACATTGTTTATTATAAAACAGATTGATTTATCGCTTCTGTTTGTTGAAAAATACTTGAGATATTTTGAGATATTTTAAAAAATAATCGCGTTTTTAAATCACAATTGCAATTTATAGAAAAAAAATTGCAATTAATCTAGATTATTTTCCAAAATCGTTCAGCCCTAGTTTCTATCTGCTCAGACTTTTTACTGGATTCTGAATACTGTATATGCAAGGTCCACAAAGTGCAGGCGAACAATCTGATTCTAATCATAAAGATGAATTTTCCAAAGTAAATTTAGAGAAATGATTATTTGATCAAATCCACAAGTGTCTGTGTCTACATGGTGCGCACCAAAGTTCATGCTTAATAATCCAGGTAAATAATCCAACAATGTTCAGTCAGATCATCTGGACGGTGTCTTTTTTGTTGTTGTTGTTGTTGTTGTTGAGATGTTTCACCCTCCATCCAAAGGGCTTCATCAGTCTGAGGAGTCACAAACAAACTGTTTCCCCACTAAGCAGTACACTCTTGCAGTTACCATCCAGTTTGCTGGTTATAAGGTGGTGCAAATTATGCTAGTTATAATTATACATAATGAAAACGTAAACATAATAATAATAATAATTATTATTATTATGGTTTGCTATATTGTTTATTATTATTATTATTATTATTATTATTATTATTATTATTATTATTATTATAGGCTATATAATAATTAATTTTGCTGCAGTCATGAAAGTTTAACTTCTGTTCTAAAGTAAAATAGGAACATCCTGAGAAGGTTTAATTTTTTAGTTGCAGTATTTATTGTGTAAATGTTTATTATGTATTTATTGTGATCCTGTTTATATTTATTTTCGTTACATTCAACCATTCTGTACATTTCTTTTTTTTTTTTCTCATAAAATGAATTGAGCTCATTTTTCATCATTCACATCTTTAGATCTGGTTGCAACCTTTTCCTGCCCCTTTCATATTTTGTTCTGCTTCAGCTTCTTTGTACAAATTTAAACTTTGTTCAGCTAATTTCAGCTGTTTTGTACTCCTTTCAGATTCTTGTGCTTCTTCTAACTTCTTTCTGCCAATTTCAACTTGTTATGATCCTTTCAGGGTTAGTTTCAGCTTTTTCTGGTACAATTTAATTTTTTTGCTAATTTTAGCTTTTTAGCTAATTCCACATTTTTTGGCACTCATTTACACTTTTTTCAGCCTAATTCAGCAAAAATTTGCTCTCTCCACTTTCTTCTGGTAATTTCAGCTTCTTTCTGCATTTTTAGCTGCTTTTCAGCTGTTTTTTGCTCATTTCAGGGTTTTTTTTTTAAATTCCCACTTTTTGCTAATTTCTGCTTCTTTCAGCCTAATTGAGCAAACATGTTTTTTCTGCTTTCTTCTGCTAATTTAAGCTTGTTCTAACTTTCAGCTACCTTTTTAACCAAGTTCAGCTGTTTTCAGATAAATTAAAGTTTTTTGTGGTAATTTCTGCTAATTTCAGCCTAATTAACTTATTTATGGTAATTTCAGCTTGTTATGCTCTTTTTTTGCTTTTTTCAGCTAGTTTCAACTTTTAATGCTATTTCAGCTACTATTTAGCTGTTTTCATGCTAATTTTAACCTTTCCAGCTAATTCAACATATTTTAGCTCATTTCAGTTCTTTCCACTTCCTTCTGGAAATTTAAACTTCTATTTGCTTTTAGACTTTTCAGATTTTATGGTTATTTTTGTTTTTGTTTGGTTTTTTTGTTTGTTTGTTTGTTTGTTTGTTTTGCCAATTTCTGTGCTCATTTTTGTTAATTTATACCGAATTCAGGAAAAATGTGTTTTTTCTGCTTTCTTCTGCTAACTAAGGATTGTGCTTTCGACATTTCAGCTGTTTTTAGTAAGTTCTTCAGCCATAAACATTCACAGGGCATTTTCACAGGAAATACAATTTCTCCAGTTATTATTATTTTATATTTTTATCGTTAACTACATAATAATATTTGAACAGCCAGAGAGCTTACATCACTTTACAGATGTGATTGTTTTAAAACAGTTTAGTCAGATTAAACCTCGTGGAGTTGTAGGTTTGAGGCTGTTGGTCCAGCGGTTGTTGCTAATTAGTTGCTCGTTACAGCTCTGGTGAAGGAAGATGTCCCAGTAATTAAAACCAGCATGTTCTGGTTGGCAGCAACAGAAGAAACGCCGTGCGCAGCTGGGTGGGATCAGCAGCCGATGCTTCATTACGCTGAAACTCTTCTATTAATTATTTGTCCTATGATTTATTAAAACGTTGCACTGCTTTCAGTGACTGTTGCATCTTATTTTATTCAGCACGACTCAAATGTTGAGCATTGTTTGTAACTCACTGGAGTTCCTGATTCGATGGATGAAACTCAAAACCACGTGACAGGATTTGGTTTGTGCACAAACGGTGTTTTCTGCTTCTTTTTCATTTATTTACACAACACGTCAATATGCCCCCAAAACCTACACCAGTTCAACAGGTAGTAAGGGCTGCCACCAAGAAAGAGACATCATGAAGACTAGGCCTGTCACAATAAACAATAAATCAATTAATCGCATGATAAATTACAATTATCGACCTCATTTTCATTTATCGCTTTATCGTTTCTTTGTGTCTCTCTCCTTCTACTGAAGACACTGGATGACAAAAGGCTCAACTCCAGTGTTCTTCACTGACCCCTCCCTTTACCATTTCTCTTT
>JARVGQ010000547.1:2141656-2152195 GCA_031762355.1 Hypsolebias martinsi | reverse complement strand
CTATAGAAAGTACACCTGGACTATAGAAAGTACACCTGGACTATAGAAAGTACACCTGGACCTGCCATTCTGTGTCTGTTTCTCCTTCCTGTCCTCTCAAACCAGCTGGTTGCAGAAGATGGCCGCTTGTCCTGAGCTGGTTCTGTTGGAAGTTTCTTCCTGTTCAAAGGGAGTTTTTTCTTTCCACTGTTTCTCTTGTGCTTGCTCAGGATGGGAGACTGTGATGAAGTGACAACTTGTTGCACTCTGGTGCTTCCTTCTTTAGATAGATAACGTTTATTAACTGGTTTTTATGTTTGTGAATGTTTCTCTAAAGTGCCCTGAGACGACTTCTGTTGAGATTTGGCACTGTATATATAAACTGAATTGAATTGATTGTGTAGTTGGACAGATGAGCAGTACCCACATCCAAGTATGTCAAGGTATGGATGTACCTGTGTTGACCTCATTGCTTTTCTTCGGGCTCATTGGGGAAGGGTTGGGCTCAGCAGCCTCCTTCTCCTTGCCTTTCCTTCGGATAGGACTGAGGGAGGGGGTGTTACTGAGAGAGGGAAGAGCAGCCTAAAAAAGAAGGACAGGAGCATAAAAACTGAACTTGAACCACAAACATTATGTTGAAACAAGCTGTAGTGAGAGGAGGATGACTAGCAGAGCGAACAGTAACCTAAATCCTTATCTGCTTTAACCAAAAAATGGCATTGTCTCTTCATCAAGTTCACCTTCATCGCTGGTCCTGGTGCTGCGTCATCCAACACATGAGCACAGATGTTGAGAACCTTCAGCAGATGGGAGAACAGCTGCTCCACCATGACCACCAAAGAGCGTTCTGACAGCGCTGGCCAGGGTTCCTCCATTTTATTTGGAGCTCCACTGATGTTCCCACCGCTGCCCTCGTCCTCACCAGCCCAGGGGTTGCGCAAACATTTAGGGGCAACAGCTAGGAACAAGACAAGTAGTTGTAGTTGCAGTTACAACAGAATTATGAAAAACTGTCTTCAGATAACACACCGGCAAGCAGGTTGCCAGAAAGCAAAAGTGCATCTTGATGAGCTGAGAGATCCAGGGGAAACCAGGCGGAGGAGAGTAAGGACAGCACCATGTTGGCAGCTCCTACAAACAGGGTGCGTCGCTCCGAGTCGGGTGCAGATGAGGTGGTGGTTGAAGAGGCTGGAGTGTTGCTCGTCTGTGACAAACTGTAGAGCAGACGATCAAAGGCAAAAGGAAGAAGAGTAATTTTCTACATCAAACCAGAACTACGATGTTATTGAATAAACCGTATAAGCTCAACAATAAAAACAGCTGTATCGTCGGCATAGAAATGCAAGGATGTGTCAGAAATGTACTGAACTAAATTACTTATGTAGATTGTAAAGAGCATGGGCCCTAAGACTGAGCCTTGTGGTACACCATTAAATATTATATATTAAATAAGCATTTTAAAATATTTATTTAATATTAAAATACATATTAAATAAACCATGAGTGTTCACAAACCTTAGGGTTCTGCCTCTGCTGCGGTTCAGACTAGAGCGGGAAGAGAAGTTGCTACTAGAGCTAGCATAGCCACAGAGCCAGCCTGTGCTCCAAGTGCCAACTGGAAAATTTGATGCCAGGAGGCACAAAGCCTCACAGCAGCCGAACTGCAGAAGACAAAACAGTAACTAAATATGCTTTTCAAACATAAGGAAGAAACGTGAAGTACAGCTTTTTGCTGAGAACTTACAGTTAGTGCTTTAGAGGTGGAGGACGTGAAAGCGTGGGAGACTTTAGTTACAACTCTGGACAAGTTGTTTTCCAACGTGACGTCAGACACAGAGGTCGAAAGGTTGTAGCCTCGGTACGTCCTGAAAGACGAGCATTGAGGGAATTAAAAAAAAACTGCTCTGAAAATCTCTGAGGAGTTTAATTAGGAAATTTCAGCAAAGTTTTTGGTTTAAATATGTTCTCTAAATAAGAAAAACAATTTACGGCTTGAAAAGATTTGATGAATATAAAACACACAAAACATCACTAAACTTTTTACTCGACTTTAAAAGCTTTTAGGTGTGGCATAAGGCATGTTGGAGTATGCACAGATCGATTTCACTCACAGGAAATCCTTATATGGCATCATTTCTGTTTTAATCTTTCCCTCACATCCTCTCTGATGTTTCAAACTGCACAGATCCGAGACTTACAGCGCTAAGCAATTCTGACAGGTTAAATATTACAATTTAGCTGTGATCTCACTATGTTTTTTTTACAGTTGGTGAAATCAGTTAACCTTAAGCTATTATTATTGTTACAAACTCTGAGTTTCATGCCACTTAAATCATAATTGACAAGCTCCAGACTGAGCCAGGGCACAAAGAAATGATTCTTAAGAACGGACAGTTATTCTCTGATCCATCAAATAGGTCATGTGTCATAGCGTAACAAAAACAATGTATTTGTCCTGATGCAGCTCAATAAACCAGGAGGATAAATAGAACAAGGTTGAGTCAGGTCCTCTGCACTTTCTTCTTCTTCTCCGGAGGATCTGACTCAACCTTGTTAGAGACCTAATATTTAGAAATATGTAAAATTAAGTGATTTATTTTGGTGCATGTAAAAGCTTTGTTAAATTTCTGTTTGGGACATGAAATGGAGTGAAACCGTATTTGGTTTCAAAGCAGCTACAAAAACAAACAACCTGTACAAACGCTCACGTTTATATCGCTGCAATTTAAAGACTTGGCGCCCTGAACTAAGCAGCTTCAGCTAACGGGAAATAAGTTCAGTTCACTTGTTTTTACAATCTTGGGCTTTCCACAAATTTAGAGGAAATATACCTGAATCAGACTTCCTGTTTCTGAAGCTGTGCGCTCAGTGGCAGCTACACTGTCAGCGAAGTGCAACACACTTTAGCCAACTTGTTTCGGTTCTAGATGTTTTTGATGCAAAAGCCTCTTTTGTGAGTACCTTGTGATTGTGCTAACTGTGAACTGAGAGGGGGGTTGTGTCTCGTGCATGAGCAGCTGAAGGTAAACTGAACTCTGGTCCCGGGTTATTGCCACCACTGGATCTGCTTGGCCTTGATCACAGTCATAGAACAATCTTGGAACTAGTCTGGTAGACAGAAGAGCAAAGAGACGAGGGATGAAGAACACCAAACCTGCAGAAAAACTCTTGAACATCAATAAAAACAGTGGCACTGTTATCTCACTTCTATGTTACTTATGATCACGCCAATGAACATACAAAAGCAAGTGTACCGGCTAACAGCAGACGCCGCCACGTGTCGTACTCTTGGATCGTCATCTCCCAGCAGACGTATAACCACATCATTCAGAACCCGGTCCTGCAGCTGCATTTGCTGAAGGAACGTGATGTGATTCAAAAGCACAGTGAGCAAATTAAAAATTGAGCTAATAAACAACACACTGTGCACAGAAAACCTTATGAGAGAACTTACTCCAGTGTAGTGATGATCTCCTTTGTGCAAAGAGTCAGTTCTTCTCTCCAAGAAATTGACTAATCTGAAAGACGAGGACGATGCAGAATCATGCGTGAGACGCAACGGCACAGCATTAAAGCTGCGTTTCTAAAAAAAAAAAATACTGAAATATTTTACCTGAAATCTAAATCAGCCAAAGTTTCCAAGAGCTCAGTGCGAACAAGCCAGTAGGAACAATCTCTGAGAGCAAAGAGGTCGATCACCAACTGAAGGCCGAGGTCACTCAGAGTGCTGCTGCACAGCGTCATGATGCAGTGCTGAAACACACACACACACACAGAAACAAACATCAACAACAACACAGACCACAGAGAACCACCAACAAAACAGACCCAGCTTACCCTGACTGCAGAACAAGCCATCTTGCAGGTGACGGAGGAATCATCTTTTAGAGACTTTTGTAGTAAAGGCACCAAGTCCACCAGGGACAGAGGGTTACCTGGAGAGGAGACACCTGTGGTAAGCACAGTTTAAAAACATCTAGATTTTCAGCATGTCGGAAACAAGATTAGCACCACGCTAACCTGTTGCACTCTGCACACTGGCCAGCCAAGTGTGTATGTTGTAACGCGTTTTGGTTAGTGCTGCTTGTATAATAGCTCCACAGAGGATGGCCGTGGCCCCCCGGATCTGCGGGTCCCCGTGCTCAGCGAGGCAGAGAACATCGCTGATATATTGTCTCTCTGCATGAAGAAAGGAAAAAGAAAACGGCATGGTCAACAAGCCACTGCCAAATAAAAAGATCAAACATAAACTGATGGTGGAGAGGACCAGAGACCAGGTCCAAAAAGTACATACAGAATACTAGTGACTACACAAAAACAACTCCATTTGTTTGTTTCTGAGTGTAGGACTGCTTGCTGGACTATAGTTGTACATTTTCAAATGCAACCCCTACAAACAGTATCCATTTTTGTGCAATAAAACCGCTCTGTGTGCTTGGAGGGCTCTATTGCTCACTTCCTTGTAGCAGTTCCTACTAATGGTAATGCCCCAACTATTTTTTTTTTGTTTAACTTGAGCAGCTTTTAAGAATAAAATCAAAGACGTTAAGTAATGCATTAAAAAAGATGTGTGATAGAAGCTGCAAAGTGACCATTTAAAAAATATAGTTATTAATTTCCCCTCCAGTTAATAAAAACAGTGGAACCTTTATCTTCTACTATTTAACTGACTCCATATTAGCAAGGTCAGAGAAACATGTAGGCTTGCATTACTGCAAATCTGGAGTCTTTGGAAATATTGAGTTCGACAACTGTCGACTAAAACCCGTCTTGGAATCATTTAGGAGCCTGTCAACCTCATCCAAATCTCACTTGTTCCTCAAACCATGACAAGAGTTCTAATCAGCAACGGCACCTTCTGATTTAAAAAAATAATAATTTGATTTAATGGATAAAATAGTCCTAGTCGTGTTTATAAATTGTTTTCTTACAGCACATTTTTAAATGTTTTGGCAGCCTTTTTTGACCCTACCTTCTGCTGGAACACCTTTCGGTGACTCCAGGTAGAGGGAGTTAAAGAAAGCTTCAGGATGCAGAGCTGCTGCTGCTCCAATGCAGCTGACCGCCAAGGCCTTCACGCTCACTCGCACCTCTTTATCTGGGATTGGATCTAAATAAACAAAAACAAATTACACAAAACAGAAATGTAAAAAAAAAAATACACAAACGACTAAAACGTGTTTCAAAGAAGACAAAAAAGTGCTTTGTCTTTTTATTTAACCTTTATTTATACAGGTAGTCTCACTGAGTAACGAGGACTCATTTTTGAGAGAGACCTGTTTCAGACAGACAAAATCATTTCAACAATTAAATCAATTAAGACACCATAATAATTAGAGCCCGACCAACATATCGGTAGGGCCAATACTTTAGCCCAATATAGGCATTTGGAGACCGTGACAATGGTCCCATTACGCACCAGTATAAACACTTGTAATTTTCTCCCCAAAAATGCTGGAACCAGCTGTGTCCTTAATTGCAAATGGTGTAATTGTACAATGTCTCCAGCAGAGGGCGCATGCAGACTACTTCCAAGTCATGGCCATGCTGCACACTTGACTCGCACCTGAAGCAGGGAGCAGCTTCACGTAATGCGTAGAAAATGTTGCTGAACAGAGCACGGTAAGTTTATTTAAAATGGTCTGTAAAATAAATCAACAATAATAAATTATCTTCAGTCCTCCAACCTGCTTGTCATTAGCTACGTGCCTCTCAAGTTAGCAAGCTAATGTTTAGATAGCTATTGCTTGTACAACTTTTTATCCAGAACCATAAATCTAAAGTAAAGGTAAATATATATCAGTGTTAGTAACATTACCTCTGTCATCCTCAATGAAATGCATTGTTTGTCTGAAAACTTTACTTCTCTGCAAAGAAATAAAAAATAAACTCTGCTACGGACAATATTAATTAGACCTTCACCATGCGACTGTTTAAACAGTGAACATGAAAGACGTTTCTTTGTTTAATTTATATTTTTGTAACATACTTGATAACTTTATGGTGAATAGTGGAGTATAGAAAATGTGAACACATGATAGGAAGACTTGTAAACCTAGAATGAGTCTGCGACGCAGACTATACGCAGAGTCTGTGTGTAGGGTGGATCTGATTAGCTTTGCTTCATGGTCGCTAACAGTTGCTCTAAATAAACAAGCCCTGCTCCACTCACCGTTTACTTAAGATTCTTGGGACTGGACAAAGCTCAAAAAATTTCAGCCAATATATCGGTAATCGGCATTAGCTTGGCCTGCCCAATATCTGTATCTGTGATAGGCAAAATATCCATATTGGTCAGGCTCTAGTAATAAAAACAATAAAATCAAAGTACCAGATAAATTAATTTGTTCCTTCAGTAAAACAAGGTAAATATTAAAAACAACAACACATGTGCTTATATTTTTCTAGTGGCCTAAAGAAATTAGGGTGGACAGCTTCAGCTCCTGTTGCAAGGCGTTCCAGATTACAGGAGCAGAGCAGGAAAAGGCCATTCTGCTGAGTTCAGTCTGGACTGAGCGGATGCTTAAGGCGATGGCCTGAGAGCGACGCTGTGACTTCTTGCATTAAGCTTTTACACAATTACTTATCAAAAGCAGGCAGCCTTACCCACTTCATACTTCACATTTTAAACAGTAACTAGTACTGCACACAGTTTAGTGGCCACTCACCATTTTTTTGCCCTGTCAGAAGAAAGGAAGCTGCAAGAAGTCGAACACAGTGCACTAATGGCTCCAAGTTCTGGTCTGTGTAGTGTCCAATCGGGCCCTTTATTCGTGATGGCTGACAAATGACAAGAAACACATCAAAGAACATACAGGAATTTCTATTTTTGATAATGTATTAATTCATATTACCGGTAAATGCATTTGTACCATCTAACAAAGTTAAGTCAGGTCCTCTGGACAAATTCAAACAAATAAGAAAAAAAATTAAAAAGGGTCATCCATGTTTTTATGTCTTTAAGACAAATAACTGATAGAATTCATTGGGTTTCATGGACAAATATAACTGTGTATCATCAGCATAACAATGAAAATTTATCCCAAGATGTTTAATAACTTTACCTAATGGAAGCATATAAAGAGTACTGGTCCAAGCACTGAACCCTGAGGAACTCTGTCGTTATCACTCAGCCACCTGCGAATAGCAAGCGGCCATCAGGGCACAAACAACCAGTTGTTAGGCTGATGCTCCTCCTTGATCATGTGAACAGCTAGGTCTGGATGTCAGCAGTAAACTGGTTGATCCACTATGAGAAGGTGCTATTTATAAGACTGAGCTTATTGCAGCTCCTCAGACTGAAGAAGTCCTTTGGATTAAAGACGAAACATGTCAACACCTTTTTTTTTTTATTATTTTGAATCCATCCAGAGGACAAGACATAACTTTCTTAGATTTTTCTACCTGGATTATTGAGCAGCATCAGGACATTCATCCTATACGTTTACTGGCGCAAGACAATGGAGCAAGAGAAGTGCATGCACATCTTCTAAAACTACAACAAACTTATCTATTCTCTTACTTATTCTTTGACCTATAAAACATGTTCTCACATGCAGCAATAAAACAGAAACAAGTAGCATTTACTGATTTTAATTGTTGTTTAACTATAGTTACAAACAGTAGCTGCTAGCTGGTCGGCCAGCATTCAGCTGTGGAGACGACGTAAATTTAAAAAAAAAAAAGAATTAAAAAAAAAACTTGAGTGATAAATTAAAAGCACAAAATATCAAAGACAAAAAGCAGGAAAAATTATTTTTAACATGATCTTTGCTTTTATCTGCCCAGGCCAGAGCTCATATGCATCGGGCAAAAGTTGAAGTGCTTAAAAGTGCTTTGCAATATTTAGAACACCAACCAGCCGCACTGGCTCTCAGTTGTTGCTTCTGGTTGTATAACAAGATGGTGCCCATGCAGAAACCAAAAAAAAGGACATTTGTTTGGATGAATTTACCTTGTTGTCAGGTTCGGGCTCAGCTGGTTCATCCTTTGGTATGAAGCGATCCACGCTGCTGTCTGAACCCTGCCTGTTGTGGCCTCGTCCTTCAAAAAGATGAGGCTTGCTCAAAGCTGCACACGAGAGAAAAATATATATAATTATATCGTTAACATCTTTAAGAGATTGTTTCTAAAGCTTTGTAAACAAACACACCAAGTGCTGACTGCAGGAAAGGCTCTGAGGGTTCTTCTTGAGAGGAAGGTGCTGCTCCTTCATCTTCATCCTGTAGAGTTCCTATCTGCATCCCAGAGTACTGGCTTTCACTGCCGTCAAGGACCTTGGGTGCACACACAAGAAAAACGTCTCCATGAGGGAATAAAGCTCGACTTCGTAACTGCATAAGATAAAAATGTGATTCTGTTGGTTTGAAAAGCAACTGCATGCAATAATTAACACGTTTCACACAGTGTGGATGAATTTGCTAACGTTAAAAGAACAACACAAGAAACAGCTGAAGCTGTAAATCAGACAGACATTCTGGTATCTAAAGGTTTGCTGAATCATGCTTGGATCAACTCAATTTACAGCACATCAGAACACAGGAGGAAGCAAAGGAGTTTTATACAAATGTGGTCCCCACATTACAGACAAAGAGCAAACTGCACCAGAAAGTTCTAATGAAAAGTCATTTCCATTAGAATGTGTCTAAGCTGCATTAAATGTGACTTGTGTGTCAAGAAGTGTCGCTCTGGTAACAACAAACAAAGTTCACTTGAAGAATTTAAATACATTTTGCTTCATTTTGTAGGTTTGTTTTTTCACAGTAGCTAAAGTCGTTTGCAGAGTGTTCAAGAGGAAGAGAGAATCTAATCTAAACTACAACAAATTAAAGGTAGTATCTCACTGGGCTGCAACTGTTGGCGACTAGCTGGACATCGAGCGTCACTCGAAAAAGTCTGGAAATGTTCAAGGGGGTCCTCACGTTCTTTGTGCGAGCCGCAGAGTCTTGTAGTGTTGTCACATGAATGTTTAACATGTTCAAAAATTGGCACAAAAAAATAGTTCTCACAGTCAGAGTCCTTGGGAATGTCTCAAACTCATCTCAAGAGCACTCGAGCTGGACTTTGACACGTCCAGCTCTCTTCTAACAGGACATACGTCCAGGTATAAAAACTGCATTTATTATTAAAAAAAAAAAACATCTAGTGGTGGTACAAATACAAATATATCAAGTTTTGCCAAATTATCTTGAGGAGATCAGAAGTTATGTTCTGGACAAGCAAAGACCTTGTTTTAAGTTTGACCTTCATTTGTGACCTTGATCATGAAGCAGGGGGTGATGAAAAGCGTTTGCATCACTCTGTTCAGTGAAGATGCAAATGATGAGGAAGTTTCATCAGATTATCTTGAGCAGATTAGACGTTATGAACAGGACAAGAGAAGGTTTAAATACAGAGACGTGGAGGTACGGATGTAAATATACATTAATGCGTCTACCTTTTGACAGGCGTATGCAATTTGTTTCCAAATCTTCTTATTTCAAAGTAAAATTTAGTAAAGGAAATTAGAAACATATGCAGCCAAGATGGGTGCAAAGAGAGCAGCACCAGGTCAAATGTAGGAACCGAAACACTGCAGACTTGTGCACTTGAATACAAAATGATTTTTAAAATCTAGTCATACAAAACATGGCTTGTTCATCACGTGTAGCAAGCCTCTTAAGTTTTATTTATTTATTTATAAAATGTATTAACTTTAAAATACAATACAAAACAATCCCATAAACGATAAGAATACAAAATATAAAAAAAATGAAAGGTAGCAGAAAGAAGAAAAAATCTTATTACCGTATATCTGCCCCTTTTTCAAACAATTAGTTTAAACGATAATAATCTTTAAGTAACAAGTTCAAGTAAGTTCAGTGAGACGGCAACTACTTTTTCTTGCAGTTATGAGTAGGCCTGTCATGATAAAAAAATTGATTGGCTATTTATTAATTGTCTCAGAAATTATTGTGATAAACGATAATATTGTTTGAAATTTGACAATAATTAGTAATTACTGTCAAATTTAAGATGAAATGTCAATTTGGTTTGTGTGTAGCAACTTTGACAACTGGATGGCTAGTGAGGGAGCGAGCAGCATGTCTCCAAGAAAATTGGAGGGAGGCCTCTTGACGTGACATGGGCTGTCTCTCTTCGGTTCTCAAAATGGCGGACGCTCGGTGAGGTTTGAGCTCTTCAGCATTTTTCACACAAAGATTTTAATAAAAATCAGTAAACACGTTCTCAGCTTCTTTTTGCAGAGAAAAACAAACTTTTTACATGAAGGCACGAGTTTCAACTGTGAATTTTGGAGCTTCGACAAGACGGAGGTTTTGTCCAGAGGTCGGCCTGTTAGCTTAGCTTCCCAGCTTAGCTGCTTTTAACAATACCAAAACTCGATTTTTGGATGTTTAAAACTGATTTTAAATAGAAAAGAAAAAGGGAGGGGTCAGTGAAGATCACCAGAGTTGACTCTTTTGTCATCCAGTGTCTTCAGTAGAAAGAGAGACACGATGAAACGATAAAGTTGATAAATGAAAATGAGGTTGATAATTTTCATTTATCATGCGATTAATT
>JARVGQ010000547.1:1960755-1970900 GCA_031762355.1 Hypsolebias martinsi | reverse complement strand
CGCAGGAGCGTGCACGGGAGGACTTTAACAAGAATTTAACAAGATTAACACTTAAAAACAATTATTTGTTTGCTCAACTTTATAGTAAAGGTGTGTCTCAGTTGAATTTTTACTTAATAAAAGGACTAACAATCGAATCAGCTGCATTTCAAAAGTATTCGCTGCCTCTGTGCTCCAGGAGCGCACAGTCAGGGAGGAAAAGAGGAAGGAGGAACACTGCTTGTTTCTTCAAAATTTAACAAGCAAATCACCTAAAACAGTTATTTGTTTACGCAACATTATAGTGAAGGTGTGTCTCAGTTGAACTTTTACTTAATAAATGCACTGTAATGGTCAAATCAGCTGCATTTCACCGGGACGGCAAAGTGAAATGAAGCTGATTTGACAGTTGCTCCAGGCAGTAAGCAGAAGGAAGGTGGCAGGCTATGGCAAGCTGATTGCGTCATTAATAGCTGGTGAAGATTCTCAGTCATCCAGGGCATGGTAAATTCCTAAAAGTTCAAGACCAAAACAATAAAGTATAAAGTACAATAAATAAAGTCCAGTTGTTTTTGTCTTGAACTTTTTTAAATTTGTCATTATAGCCACATTTACCTGTTACATGATACAGCGGCATGCCATACTGCTCGAGTGCCATCTAGTGGCTGAAAATGTTACTGTTCATTTTTTTTCAGTTAGAATGAAAACGGTCATGTCTCAGACAAAAATAGGTTTATAAATACGGGGAAAAAAATCAAATATGTTGCTTCAGCCTATAAGTCACAGGTCATACAAATTATGTTAAAAAAACTGACTTATACAGCGAACAATACGGTACCTTCTCAGTGCAGGTGATGGGCAGGTTGCCAACAAAAACCGTCCTCTTGCTTTTAAAAGCCTCCTCTTGTTTTCTAGCCTTCTGCTGTTGTCGCCTCATCACCCAATATTCCACATCGTTCTCTCTGTCCGCCCTCGAGTCCCTCCTCTTCCTCTTTGCTGCTGCTCTCTGCTGCCCATGCTCCTCCTCGTCTGCATTTTGTAAACTGCTCTCCCTGAAACCAACAGAGAGAAAGAGGTGAGGAAAGAAAGGACATGGAACAGGAAGTGTTAAAAACAGAAGCATTTCTCCTTTCTTCACCTGCTCTGCAGCTTCTGATCAGCGGCTGACGTCTTCCTGAGCAGCAGCTTCTTCTTTGGACTTTGTTCTTCTTTCACTTCGCAGCTGCTCTCTTGCTTGGACTCTTTCGTTATTACCTTCTGTAAATAAAAACGATGTAAAACTTTAGCCCACCTCCATACGGTCATAAACAAAGACAGGGTGGAATCAGTTGTGTTTCTGACACTTGAGTATAGATTTGAATGATTTTACAACCAGGTAGCAACAAGATCATATAAAATATGCCATGATATGTCCAGCCCTGCCATTTGAACATCCACCCCTAGTAATTCATGTGTCCTGGCCTTGGGTCCTGTTACACAGACGGCAGATGAAGATATGCTTTACCTTGGGTGCAGGCTGAAACAGAATAGGTGCAGCTTGTGCAGAGGTTCTGAACAAAGCTGACAGTGATCCTGAGGCCCCAGAGTTCTGCTGGGACAAACTTCCTGACACCTGACCCACTGTGTAGTCAGCTGACTGTTGCCAAGGTGATGATTCTGCACTGGTCACAGAAACACTGCAATGAAAAAGGTCAAGTCAACAGAACAGGCAATCAAATTAAGACTGTGCAATATTAGAACATCTAAGGAGTGCAGAACATCAAGATCAGAACATGGACCAAACATGGCCACTAGCAGGAGATTGTTAAAATCACTGCTCCAAACATGGTCATTTTATTTATCTGCCTAACAATGGGCACTTCTTTGGTTGAGGGTATTTATATAAACCATACATAATGTACATGTACACAGTAGTCCCTCACTATTCGTTTTTCATGGACTCGCTCTGCCGCGGCTTTTCAAAGTAAGATTGGACATGACACACAATTGGCTGTTTGATGGATGAGCTGCACAACGGCATATAATTTTTATTTAAAATAAATTAATTTAAAATGATTTATGAGACACTTCCTCCTGCAGCTGATCTCTGCTCTGCAGAAGAGAATGGGCAACTACTACTACTTGTACTACTATTCCTTAGGTTTTTCACTTATCATGGGGCTTCAGGGTACGGATCCCCCGCAACAAACGCGGGACTACTGCACCTGTATATACAGGTACCGGTATATGTATGTAGGTCACAGAAAGTGCTACTGGGGAGACACTGACATTGGCTTTCAATGGCAGCTTTCAATTTGGCAGTTTGCTTTAAGTGCTTTCCAACATTGTGTGTGCGTGTGTGTGCGTGTGTGTATTATCTTTTGTCAGCTCTAGTTAAAAACTACATTATTCAGATCTTTCAAACCTGGACTGAATTATTTTGTACTTATTTGTTATTCTACAATTAAACACCATTTGCGATTTGTGAAACTTTTCTTGTGGTTCTGAAAAATTCCAAAAAGGGCCACATGAATGTTGTTTTGGCATCTGAACCGTAGAAACGGTCCAGATGAAGTAGTTTCCTAAATGCACTCAGTACTGTGTCATGGGTCAGATGTTTATGGCTGCAGATTTCATTTCTTCTCAACAACTGACTTGGCAATTGTTTTTGTACCTTCCTGAACCACAGACACTGAGCTACCACAGCCTCTGTGTGGAGCAGAGAGCTGCCATCTGGGGTGCCCGGGGAGCAGATGGTGGGAGTTAAGGGCCTTGCTCAAGGGTCCAGAGTGGGACAAATGAGGGTGGAGGCAGGTGTGGATGTTTTAACCTTTCCCACCCACATTTTGATGTTGTCGGTCCGGGGAGTCGAACCGTCACCTTATAATCACTTGCTCACAAACAAAAAGTATTAAAATTGTCTTTATATAGACTTTCACAAATAATCCACATGAACAAATCCAAAATTTTATTATACTGACTCTGAGTCTAAAACAATGTCTGTTAATGGTCTAAATTAAATATTCAATGTCCTAAAACTGCGTTGGATTAATTGCTGCTTTTCTACGGAGTCCAGGTTTTACAGGTCCAAGTCTTGTTGTTTTTGCACTAAAGCTGATAAGAGACAGTAAAAACAAATAAACTGTTGGATTAACACGTTAGTTTAGCGAACAGCTTAAATCTGAGGCTTCGACTGAGAGTAAAAAAAAGTTACATTAAATCCGAAGTGTCTGAACAAAAAGGTGAGTTGTTAGCAATTAAAAATGACCAAAACAACAATACTGTATGTGTAAGTTCAATCGGGGACTAGTGAGAAAATAAACAAACCTGTGTTGAACTTTCTTCTTCTTCATCGTGGTTTAATTCAGATTACTGCACCGTCGCGCGAATACGACTGATCGACTGTCTTTTACATTAAAACACAAGTGTGAGAAACATAAACACGATCCTCTACAATTAAAACTTCAACGATGCGTATACTACACACGCTTCGTTCCAATTTTATTCCTGTCCGTTTTCAAAATACGTCCCCATGAAACAATTTGATTGACGCACAACTGTTCCTGTACGCTTTTCCACAACCAATAATTTTTATATTCTTTAAAAATAACCAGACTGACCATACGTTACATTAAATGTGACTATTTGCCACTAAACTTTATACTTAAATGTTCTAATTAAAAAAAAAGAAAGAAAAGGGCACAAAATGCATCTAACGGAAACAAGTGGGACACCAGAATGTGTCACTTCCGGTTTCCATTGTCCAGGAAATGTCTGGTTTGGTCTGTTTGGAGATTTTGACACAGCAAAAGCTACATTCGTGAACTGTTCATGTAAATAAAGTAGTAACGTGCAGGAAAAGGACTAAATATAACCAACCTGAACCAAGCGCATGCTAGTTTGAGACGTTTAAATTTTTAACTGCTGAGCGCCGGGAAATTATCTTGGCAGATTTATGGGAACCGAGCACACGGAGCCGGAGCTCCCGGCGGACCCGGTGGGCAGGCGGGTGTCCTGCGGCGGGGAGCGGGCCACGGTGCGCTACGTGGGCCCGGTGCCACCAACTCCCGGTGAGACCTGGGTCGTCTGTCACATTTTACATCTCAGGTCCTGGTTATTGATTCAGGTTCACAAATTATTGATTCAGGTGCACAGATTATTGATTCAGGTGCACAAATTATTGATTCAGGTGCACAAATCAGAGGAAAGTCACAGTCACAAGGTGTTTCCTGCCATTCAGAGGTGGAGAGGATGTTGTTTGTTTGTTTGTGCAGCACTTTGCCTTGTTGCTGTTTTAAGTACTCTATCAATAAAATGGTATGGTATAGGATCTATTTCTGAAAAAGAAACAGCTTTAATTTCAGTTTCTTAATCCAGCTTTCAACGTGTGGCCTAAAAGAGAGGTGTGCATCAACTAAAATTCACCCCAAGTATTTGTAAGAATCCACAAACTCATTAGGAACACCATGCATGGATGAGATAGAAGGAAGAACTGCTGGCACCAACTTCCTGTTTGAAAACACCATCCCTTTGGTTTTTATCAGCATCTAGCACCAGTTTGAGACGGAACAAGTCTGACTGGATGATGTCGAATGCAGAATGTAGAAGCTGGAAAACCAACTGTTCTAGCTTGACAATAAACAATTGTATCATCAGCATAGAGATGTAAGGATGCATCAGGAATGTTTTGACCTACACTACTTATATCAATTGGAAAGAGAGTGGGTCCTAAAACTGAGCCTTGTGGGACACCATTAGTGATGTTATGTATTATAAAGGCCAGTGGTACGTTGCAGTCCAGCTGAATGAAGAAACGTGTTTAGTTTGTCCTCCAGCAGTCTGAGCCTAAAGCAGCATAATAAAGAGAAAGGTCAGAGAAACCAAGCCAGCCCTAACTATAGGATTTATCAAAACTGAAAGACAGAGTGTCGTCCTCATGGACAGAAACTGGATCTGGTTCAGCAAGAGAGGAGCCTGATAACTGAAAACTCTGCTTCCCATTCTGCCTTTAGAACCTCTAGGAACCACACGTAAACCTACAGTCTAAGACTCCATGCGGTGTAATTTTGTTAGGGCTGTGGCTCGGTGTGGAGTGGGATAACCCTGAGAGAGGCAAACATGATGGCAGCCATGGAGGAGTGCAGTATTTCACATGCAGGTAGTGCTCCACACTTTCTTTCAGCTTTCCTTTGTGTTGATTTATCTGGAGATGAGTGTTGTCTGTCGACAGGTTGATCATTTCTATACTTCACTAACAAAAAGAATAAAACAACGTAAAGATTTGTGTACAATGAAAAGACACTGTCATTTTTTTTCAAATAGACACCCTAAAGGAGGTTCCTTTGTGCGCCCAGCGAAGGCAAGTTTTGGAGTGGACTTCTTGACGGCTTTGCGACGCACCTACGAGTTTAACACCGAAGGAGTGCTGAGTGAGGAAATCACCATTTCCTCCAAAAAGCTAGAGTGGCTTGCTGTTGAAGCGCGCAGGTACTGTTTCCTGTTTGGATCTTCATTAGGTTTGTTTTTCATTTAGGTGGCTGCTTTTGTGATTATAACAGCTGGAGTTACCTTAATGAAAGTCAGCTGAGCCTGTAGATGTGTCAGAACAAGAGTGATATTCAAAAATTAAAAAAGAATGGTCATTAATAGACTTAAGGACCCCACTGTGCTCTTTTTTTGCTGAGACGTGAGCACAGACCGTGAGGATTCTTTGCTTTCACAGTCAAAAGCTGCCAAAATATCCAAAAATATTTTATTTACCAAGTGCTTTTGAAAACCAAAACTCAGTAAAAGTGTTTGTAAGGTTACTGAGTGGCTGATGTGAACCCAAATGTAACAGATTCTTTAGATTCACACATTTTAGAAAAGATGATCAACAGCTAAATCTGATCAGCAGAAATTTATCAAGAAGCTGTTGTTCTGTGAAGTTTTGACGTAAGTTGTTCAAACAAACTTCAAAAACTTTTGTGTTTGCAGAAAGATGAATTAGAACGAGCTCATGAATGATTTCAACCTGATGCATAAAGAGTAACTTTTCATGATGTCTACAGATTTGAGAGTCTTCCAGCTGTGATGCTTAACCGCCAGGAGGTGAACGGACCAGGAGCTCCTGGAGAAATCAGGAAAACAACTCCCAGTATCCTAAACTGCATTTTAAATCAGCTGCAAAGGTATTTTATCTGTGTTTTTATTTATTTTATTGTTTGTTCCTGGCAAAACCCCAAAATCCTTCTGATTTTTTTATGCTCCCTTAACGTCACGGTAACATTGCTACCTTTCTATCTAGTGTTTCAGAGGGGTAAATCAGTTGTGAGGGAAAAGCACTATGAATGTGTTTACTGATTCCATCATTATCATATCATAAAATAAAAACTAAACATGAAAACTAAACTGCATATTGGACCACCAAGCCACACGTGTACACTTGACCAACAACGAGCCTCATGTTCAGCTCCCTGGTCTGGAGGCTCTGTGGCCTGACTGAAATAAATAATGTCAAAAAATATTTTTGGGCAGACTAACGGGTGTAAAGTGCCTTTTTTTTTTTTTTAAAGGCCATAATTCAAATATTTTGTCACAAGTAAAAGATAATGGATGGATGGATGGATTAAAAAAAAACTGAAAATTTTATTTTTATTTTTTTATTTTTACTAAAAGCCCATAAAGAGTTAAAATTTAAAACTGCATCATTTACTTTTTTTTTTTTTTTCTGGCTGAGTTAGCTCTAAAAAGCTTATTGTGAAAAACAATATTTAAAATTTGTATTTTTGGCAATTTTGTAAGATGGTCAATTTATTTTCCTTCTAAAGAACTGTAATGGTCATAAAAATAAAAGACCATGCAGGGGTTAATATTCATTTTTACTATTCATTATATCCACTATTCTTCTGTTCCTGTCAGAATGTTTAGTCGTGCTAATTCTGTAGTTTAAAAAAAAAAAAAAAAAACAGCAAAACTGTGATTTCATCAGAACTGTTGTGCTAAGACTTGGTAGATCAAACACTTTAGATGAAATGTGAAACAAAAGGCTGCCGCCTCGATCTGTCAGTTCCACTGTGACCTGCATGAAGATGCTGCAAGACTTTCGTTCTGCGCGTTCCCATTCTGCGAGGTTTCTTTCAGCCATGTGTGTCCGGGTATTGCGCAACAGTCCTTTAAAAACGAGCAGTTCCTTTGAGATGACAGAAAGACTCAAAACAACAGAGGTTTGCAGTGGGTAGCCCTGTTGGGTGTCTGCTGCAGATGTTCCCAGGCTCTCACCTTCCTCCTGGTCGCAGCTGATCAGGAGCCCTCGGCTTTCTTCAGCTCGTTGCTTCTTGCCAAAACATCTCTCAAGTGCTGATGAAATCGGGGTCTGGATATCCTGTTGCTGCTGAGCAGTCCCTTGCAGTTTCAAGGCCAGGTGTGATGCAGTTATTGCTCCAACCTCTGAGGGATGCAGCAATCCAGACCTGATCCAAGTAAGACTCCAGATGTGTGCCACTGTAGGTGGGAAGCTTGGCCTGTGCTCTGACTGCCCTTGGCTGGGTGGTGGACCACCCCTTGTGGCAGCAACTGCTCTGCTGAAGGTCCCTTTGGTATTGTCTGGCAGTGCCGTTCTCTGGCGGTGGGCGGGGCTTGACAGCGGTGTTTCTCACAGCATGGGCATGATCTCCAGGTGGTGGGCGGGGCTTGGCAGGAGTGTTTTCCTGAGCAGGAGACTGCTTTTGACAGAGCTTCGGCCCTCCAGGAAACGCTGCATGTCCTCAGTGATCAGGTCTCGCAGAGCTTCTACCTCCGTTTTCTTCAGAGGATTCATCCCACTTCTGACGCCAGTGCACCGTGGCAGCGCGCTCAGAGAGATGTGCAGCTCTTGTTGTAGATCAAGAATCAACCACCAGATGGCGTTTTATATCCTGCCCTAGATAATGTTACTAGGTAATTGAATTGTTTTTTTGTTTATGAATGTTTCTGTTCAGTGTCCTGAGACGACTTCGGTTGTGACTTGGCGCTTTAAAAATAAACTGGAAACTTGAAATTGAACCACAAAATGTCCATCTGTGAAGCAGGTGAGCTACAGGAGCAGAAGACCTCATGGCGTTCCACTCCCGTCTGCTAAGAAAAGGAAACAGGCTACAGGTCACACAGGCTCATCAAAATTTGAGAACTGGAAATTGGAACAACATGACAGGTCTCAACACTTTCAGGATGTGGTGGAACCAGAGATCGACATCACTGATGTAAAACTGATAAATCTGCAGGAAATGCAAACTGCTATCGTGTCGACATGAAAGAAAATATCTGCCAATGTTTCCAACAACGTGTTGAGTCTATGACATCAGTGGTGGAGGAGTTAAACTTTACATTAGCAAAGTGTAATAAGTGGCCAATGAATATATTTCGCTAACAGACACACACAGAGACCTGCTTGACCGTTGGCGTGCCTTAACAGCGCTGATCAGATGTTCAGTGGTTGGACCTCAGTGGGACGCTGTTGTCCTCTTGGGAAGAAGTGTCCTCCATCACTGAGCAGCTGGAGAAGCTGGAAGGACTACAGCTCAGGTGCAGCTTCTTCTGCATAGTTTCCATCCTTGGCTTTTTACAAACTGAACACTTGTTTTGTATTTTAACTTTTTAGCAACAACAGATTAAAATTACCCTCAGACCCCTCGGCTCACTCTCGGGCTTTCTCCAACCTGAGGGTCCTTGCTCTGAACAGCTGCATGCTTACCTGGCTGCAGGTAACTACACTCCACACACCACAACATCTATAGATTTACTCACCACAGAAAACAAATGCTTATATATCATTTTAATTAGTTTTAGAATATTAATTCTTGTAAGATTTTTATAGTTGACCGGCAAAGGTGATAATGTTTTTACTCGTGAGTGTTTGTTGCACTAATGAAATATGTCATAAACTAACGGATGAATCATAATAAGACTTGCAGAAATAATGATGTTCTTATGGTTTCAGACTGTGTCTATACTAGTCCTGTTATGGTGGTGTAGAGGCAGGGCAGCCGACTCGGGACCCAAAGGTTCTGGGTTCGATCCCCAGTCATTACACATCTCGTGGCGTCTCTGAGCAGGACACCTCATCCCCAGTTGCTCCTTGAGCACTTTCAATAGCTGCTCACTGCTCCACCTGGTGGTGGATGGGTTAAATGCAGAGACAATTTCACCATTGTATGGGAACATACAGTACAATGATGACAGCACATAACACATTATTATTATTATTATTATTATTATTATTTTAATTTGATACAGTTGAATGTGAATTGATTTCAGCGTCCATTGTGGGTTTTCCTTCTTTAACAGGAATACAAACAAACTTGTCTTTGTGTGCAGTTTGAATTACACCTGTATGTACAATGTTATATTGTTGAAAGTGGAACTCAGAAAATGCTGAATGTTTGGTTGAGCAGCAGTATTACTGTGGGAGGCTGTTCTTTAAAGTTTCCAGAGGGCTGAATGTCGTTCTGTTTGTCTGGATCAGGTTTTGGAGTGTGCAGTCATGTGGCCTCAGCTGGAGAATCTGTCTTTAGAGAACAACAACATAACGGAGCTGCACAGGTACTCCTGAAGTCGTCCGTCTGTTTTGTTATACTGCAGGATTTTTTTTACGCACATCACTGAAGAACCAACCTGTGTTTGTGTATTTGTCTGAACCGTTGAAGGCCGGAGGGAGGAGTACTGCAGACACTGAAGTATCTCAGTCTGTCCTGTAACCCTTTGGTGCAGGACAGCATCCTCAGTCTGTCTGCTCTGCCCAGGTACCGTCAGCATCACTCTGCACTTTGATCACTAAATGATGAGGATCAAAACAACATGTCCGTGTTGCTATAAGCAGTAGGGGATTACCGTAATTTCCGGACAATTGAGTACACCTGAATATAAGCCGCACCCACTAAATATTAATAATAATAATAATAATAATTTTGTACACACATAAGGCGTGCTTGTCTCTAAGCTGCAGGTGTTCAAGTTGTAACATGAGATATTTACACAGAAAGATTTTTTAAACTTTTAATTAAATACATATGGGTAACATACAAAAATACTGCAGTAAATGTTTTTTTCTGAACAGCGCCGGTAACACGGCTGGTAAAAAAATACATACAGGTGGTCCTCGGGTTACGACCTACCCGGGTTACGGAAATCCGGACTTACGTTTGCCTCCCAGTGACGTCATCACACCTCCC
>JARVGQ010000547.1:1922793-1933921 GCA_031762355.1 Hypsolebias martinsi | reverse complement strand
AGTGGTGCTTGGAAGTTTGTGAACCCTTTATAATTTTCTATATTTCTGTATAAATTTGACCTAAAACATCATCAGATTTTCACACATCTTGAAAATCGATTAAAAAAACCCAGTTAAACAAATGAGATTAAGACATTATACTTGTAATAATTCTGATGTCTCAGATTAAACATCTTCAGAGAAGACAGACGAGGTAACGTCCATATTTACTCCTGTAAACACAGAATGCTGCGTGTGATGTCACGGCCTCTACAAATAACGCAGGTTGCTTTAGGGTCACAGATTGTTCCCACAATGTCACATCTAAATTACATATAAATTATTTTATAATTTCAAATTATCCCTGCAGCCCAAAAAGGAAGAAGTGGGTAAAATATAATTATATACAACCTCACAAAATAAGTGAATCCTCATCTTACAATGTCAATATACAAATGTAGTCAGCATACTGTAAACATGAAAACATCCAAATAAAACCACAAATAAAACAACAAATAAAAACACTAAGAAACAGTCATATGTTGTAACAAGCACCAGATGTAAACTCAACCTGTAAAACACAAACTATCATGATAATGAATCCAGCATGAATCTCTGAGTTAACCAGATCCTTCTTTTTGAACAGTGAGATCTTTACTTTCCACTTGTTTCAGTAGATGATAATGATAAAGACAGTTTAGTCAGACTACGTCTGTCACATGCTCCATGTTTAAAAAAAAAAACTTGTTGGCCACATTCTTTAAAACCTCACTCCCAAACTCTGCTTCTTTGAAGTGAGAAAGCTCCTCGGATGAAGAGCGAAATGTTTTCTGTTACAAATAGTCCAGTTGTTTCTGTATTGAACTTTTTTTATTTTTTGTTTTTTCATGTCCTGGATGACTGAGAATCTTCACCAGCATGTTGGCCACATTATATTTGTTAAACATTTGTTAATGTTTTTGAACCCCTAAATGTATTTGAACAAGTACTGTAGTGATAAATACTGAGCTCACTTATCTGAAAGTTGTCCAAACAGAATGGCTCCAAAAGTGACTCCGAGGAAGAGGTAGGTGGCAAGAGCTTGATTGAGATGTTTGTCCTGACAGACCAGATCCCACTGCAGACACACAGACATGTTAAACACTCTAACATGTCAAACTCTCTAACATGTTAAACGCTCTAACATGTCAAATGCTCTAACATGTCAAACACTCTTAACACCAAGCTACTCACAGTTTGAAAGATGCTGATAATCGTGACAGTGACTCTCACTCAGTGTGGTGCATCAGCACTTGTTTACATTTGTACACTATGAAAAGACATAGAAGCACTTTCTCTCAGTTTGATGTGAAATCAGTCTAAACATCCCCTTTTTTAGGACAGTTTCCAAAATTATTTCCATCCATCCATCCATCCATCCATCCAGCCATGATCTTTTAAACCGCTTGGGGGTCACTGGTGCCCATATTCTGCTATCACTGTGCAAGAGGCGGGGGACACCACCAGTCCATCACAGGGACAAATGGACAGGTCTCCAGTCCATCACAGAGACACATAGAGACAATTTAGAGTCACCATCATTCTAACGTGCATGTTTTTGGTCTGTGGGAGGAAACCAGAGTACTCGGAGAAAACCCACGCAACACGGAGAGAACATGCAAACTCCACCCAGAAAGGTCCTGGACCAGGATTTGAACCAGCAACCTTTTCGTTGAGAGGCAACAACTGATCCACCGTGTCTCCCCAAAATAATTTCTATTGGTTAATTATAATTGTTAATAACGTTGCTTCAATATTTCCACTTTTTTTCTCATGTGATCAAGTTCAAGTCAAATTTATTGTCGGTCCACCACATGTGGCACCTGAGGTGGAACGACATTGTGTACACACAATGTCCCAGTTATCAGTTATGTCTTGTGGAATGTTATTGGTTTATGTTGTTATTTTTAAAGGTGTTGTATAAATAAATTTGGTTTGATAATGTTTTTTTTCCTCGAGACCATCGGTTTTATGAAGTGCCCCAGTCCCTCCAGTCAAAAACTCAAAAAACAAACAAAAGAACCATGATGGTGCCACCTTTGCACTTCCTAGTTGATTTGGTTCAGGCCCCCCACCCCCATGACCAAACTGATGAATGTTAGCTTCATCGGGCTGCAGGAAACATCTCTGATATGAAGGTCTCTGTCCATGTGCGCCCTGTGTGAACTGCAATCTGGATTTTTCATGGTGCTCCTGTGACAAAAGTTTTTCCTTACATGCTTTTAGACCTCCAGTTTGCCAGACAGGAATTAAAAAAAATAATTAAATCTATAGTTCTTGGGTCTTTGTGTGGTGTTTAGTCTCCACTGTTGTCATTTCTAAGAAAACCAGATGTGTCAGTTTTTTACCTCGGTGGCAGTTGTAGAGACAAACTGTGACCGGTCGTACTTCCAGCTGTGAAGACAGGGTACGGTCATGTTGGTCTGGCTGAGGTTGCTGGTCAGCGGGGGGTCGTAGACCTTGCAGGAGCTGAAGGAGCCATCGTCCTGACGGGGGATCCTGAGGGCAAGCTCATCCTGGTTGGACTCCCAGCTCCCGTTCCTTTCCTCCTGGTCCCCCAAAGAGCAGCGGTGAGGAGGGGTGGCGGAGATAAAGTTGTGCAGCAGAAAATGAAGGGGCAGGATGGCACGAGGCAGGCACAGGATGAGCAGGACCACGGTCTGAAATTTACAGAAGCCACCAACTTCATGCAGGATTTCTTCAAACCTCATGGTGACAGAAAGGCAGAACTGAGATCAGTGTCCAGTCACAAGTTTCACTGGGAGTCTAATCTGCCTCTTAATCTGTCATGGCTTTATACAATCACGTCTTCACGGCTGGAGGGACAACCCAGTCAGAGGGAGGCTCTAACAAACCGAATCTTCATGTGCTGTAGCTGCACGAGGTAGACACGTCAATCTAAAGACGTTTCTTCCAAAACAAAAGTGTATTAAATTATATTTCTGTGCTGAGCTTGATTTTTAGTAGCGGTAAGTAACTCTGAGCAGTTTTTAAAGGAATGCACGTCGCCTTTCGTGCCAGAGTTCAAGAGTTTGTTGAGGAATGTGCTGTGTGCCATCAAACCTTAAAAATAATCATGATCCCGTGTGATAACATGACATGTCCTTCAGATATGTGTTGTGAACTACTCTCAGCTACTGCCACGTCAGATTGTAGCTCAGCATCTGTGAACATTTGTTGACTTATATTTCTGTTGCTGACCACTCAACTTGTCCCAGAACGCTAAGACTGACGTGGAGGTCATTTTAAATTTGACGAAACCTTAAAAGTCACACCCTGGGTTTTGGGGGAGTGGTGACAAGCCTTTAAGCAGGTAAAAAGTTTGAACCCCTGGATGGACGACAAACATTTGGGTGGGAAATGTGAAGCACCCACACTCCACCATCATTTGCCGCATTCTGTTTTGAATCAAGGCTCTTGACCAGCCTAGCTGCTCATGGGCACCTCGGATGGCAGCTCTCGGCTCCACACAGAGGGCTGTGGTTGCAGGAAGGACATCCGGCGTAAAAACAGACGTCGAGTTGCCGAGAAGCGAGCGGCCAAAAGAACGGAGAGAAACAAGAGGCAGCACAAATCCTCATCAAACATCAAATTTACTGTTTCACTTGTTTCAGCGCTTCACACGAGCTGAAAATAGGATGAACCGTGAAATTTAATTTATGCGTTTCTTGTGTAATGCAGCTCATGACCAAATTCTGTTCTGGACTCAGTCATGAGGTAAATGTTTTGTTGAAGGAACTAAAGGTGTAAACTGAGCCAGATCTTTGCCAGAACAGGATCCAGGAACTCCCTTATTTTGACAGGGTGCGTTCCGGCAACTGTTTGCTCGAATCCGATAATTCTCAGGCTGATTAATAATGAATTTATGAACAAACATGACTGCCTTGAACAAATAAAAACTAAATTGGATATGTAAACTGGAAATAATTACATATAAACACATTTTAAACACAACAAGCTTCCTAATGTCACATCAGCGCCGTCGCATTTCCACTTCTACTCTTAAGAAAATCTCCACCGCCAAAAGTTCAAAGTCATGGGCAATTTTATATAAAAACTAGTGCTGTCAATCGATTAAACATTTAATCAGATCAATCATACTCTGGGGCAGTGATTAATCAGATTAATCACTATGCTTAACTTTGTAAGCGGAACAGATCGTGCAGTGACAGGCCACAATGCAACAGTGTAACGCGCTGCTGTGGACCTTCCTCTTCTTCTTCTTCTGATTTTACTGGTGGTTGGCAAACTAATTTAAGTGCATTACTGTCCCCACTAGACTGGAAGGTGGATCTGGAGAATAACAGGTAACCCTGCGCAGGACAGAGGCCTTTATAGGTCAAACTAGGTACTGCAATTAATCTGCATGATGTAATATTAACGCGTTACTCTTTTAACCCATTAACGTTGACATCCCCATAAAAAAAACACAAAATTATAATTAAAGTTTTGCACTACACATACGTTCTTATGTTATCTCTTCTAAGTTTTCTAAACTTGCACTAAACTGCTATGAGCCGATGACCTCGGCTCATAAAGCTCGTTGTCGTGCAGTCAGAGTATTTGAAGCTTGTTGGAGCAACCAGACCCTTTTCTGAATTGAGCAAGAAGATTGGGAGCAACTCTGTTCTGTTCCTGTTTTAAATTTTGACCTTTCCATTTTATCATTGTATTGTATTATATGATTGTGTAAAGCACTTTGGTCCTGTTGGGTGCATAAAGTGCTCTATAAATAAAGTTGGTATGGTATGGTATTGGTGAGGATGTCAGATTCCAAAGATTTTTGGACTACACTGAGCCTCGCTACATCGTCCCCAGTCAGAGATATTTTTCTGACGTAACTTTACCCGAGTTACAAGTCGTCATTTCTGACGTCATTGAGAAGCTAATAGCCGATAGCACTTGGGTGAGCTTTACCACAAACATTTGGACGTTGTGTTAGCCCCATTAGCATGATTAGTCTTACGGCACAATAGATAAAAACTTTGAACTTAAAAAGGCTGTCCTTCATGCACAAGAGTGCAAAGGATCCCACACTGCAACTAGGAACCTGGAACAAGTCTCCACAAGTGAGACAGCATCGCAGGTGACACTTTTCATTTATTATAAGTTAAAGTGCTATGCATGTCATGTGGCCGTTACTGAATATATGTCACCAGCTCTTACAGCTGTCGCACAATTTTTGTAGCAAATAAGCCTAAATAAGAGTGTTGTGTTCTGACAAAAGAAAGAATATAAAATAACGGTATTGGCTAAATAAGTTTTAACATATCAGCATATCAAATATCGGCCAAAAATCCAATATCCTGCATCCCCTAGTTATAATATGTTTAGGTGTATTCCTGCAGGGAGTCAGGGGTAGGACAAAAAGCCTTCAATTTGATGCTAATGTGCAGCCATTAAAAAACACATAAAAAACTTGCTTATGTTCCTCAACAATAATGGCAATCGGCTAAGACCTTAACAGCAAAGATGTGAAAAATTGTATGATTAAAGTAAAAAAAACAACAGGCTGTTAAATGCAACAAACAAAGCAATTTAAACGGTCACTTTTTGAACACTTACCATAATCTCAAGGACTTGTCTGGGCGGAGGGGCCAGTGGGCTCTCATCCGCTTCTGGAACGGCTATTTTAGCTTTCTGGATCTCTCTCAGAAGGTAACCTGCTCACAAAACACAGCTGATGGTGTGCTTTCAAGATAATCACCACATACGCAAGAGCAAAATCTTAATCTCTGAGGGACGATTGCAACGAAACCCAATCAGCAAGGGAGCCTCTGACTGCTGAACAAACGGATCTTTCAGGATGCGGGTGCGCATCCCAGGTGGAGCAGGTGCTCTCCTTACCCAGAATCCTCTCCATCTCCTCGCATCTCTTGATTTCGCTGACGAAGCGCCGCTGGAACGAGCTGACACTCGGGTTGAGCTGAAACCAGAGGCAACACAAGTCAGGGTGGCTGCAGTGATCACCATAAACCAGTAAATACATGTGCAAACACAATTAACAGCGTCTGAGGGGGTTCAGAACATCACCTGATGCTCTGCATGTTTAAATGAGGGTAAAGTTTTCATTACAAGCATGTATATGCATGCATGGATGGATGGATGCATGGATGGATGCATGGATGTTTGGAAAGATGCATCATCAGCATCTCTACTTACATCTCGGAACTCCACCAGCCCCAGCTCCCCGAGCTCACTGATGCAGTCATATTCCGATCCAGACTGCAGAAACAATTGCGCCAAGCACATCTCCTCACTCCGAAACACCATTTTTAATATCTGCCAGACAGCCAGACTCTCCTCCTGATAATCTGTTAGCCTCCTGATCCTCCCGGAGCTGTAGCTAAAAGAACCGCATGGTAGAATATATATATTAAAAAAAAAGCGAACCACGAATTAACTTCCTCCCAGGATTAATTACTGTCTATTAATAATTTCTTCATCATGGGTCTGAGGTGTCGCTTCGGTTTGCTTCCCCCTAAGTCGCATGACTCATTGAAAAAAAAGCGATTTACAAACAAAGACAGCGGCGTCTTGAATTATTTTAACGACAACAAAAAAAAAAAGAGGCGTCATCATACCCTCCTGCTCCTGTAGCCTCGTTACCTTGATACACCTGTCATAACCCACACGAGAAAAAAAAAAAACAACGCGACGCTAAATGGAAATAAGCGAGCAACAAGCTAACATAAAAATATATATATATGTTATCGACCCGCCATGTTGACAAGTGGAGCTAACCGCTGCGTCTCGTGCTAAAAACGAGCCCGGTCAGATTGAGGCGACGGCCTAAATTGACACACATTGTGTCCGCGGGTTGCCAGATATTTTAGCATACTACGAAACAGCCGTTGATTTAGAGCGGTGTATCTTGCGGCTAAATAGAGATGTGAATTAACATAAAGCGGTTGGGTGAAAAAAAAATACTAATTATAGCTGAAATTAATTCGCCCTACTCTACACTAAACCGACTGTATCGGTGATTTGGGGCATCTAAACAAAAGCCCACACACGGCTCATCCAATTAAACAAAGGGAAGACTTGAACAACAACAAAATCTAATAATTAAAAACATGTCAAGGATCTGAGTAAATATTATTTTAAATTGAAAAATGCAAACGCGAAAACTTCATGAAGTTTAATCTATTTAAGTTTTGCGCGATTTTTTTTTAAAGGCGTTTATATCAAATCTGGCAACTCGCGTATTTTCCTCCCCGGTGTCGTGGCTGAACAACGTGACCATTTGATTGACAGTATTCTGAGATAAATCTCCAAGTACGTATTTTTGCGTAAAAATGGTAGTGTTTACTTTATATTGCAAGTAGTAACAGAAGCATTTTTAAGGAGACATGACAACTATGCTGCTCAGAAGTTTATTTTTCAAGGGAATCATTGCAAAACTGGACAACTCATCCCACAAAGGAACTAAATCACACAGTAAATTTTGTAACATCATTGGGTTAGCTGCTCTTAAAATAAGTTTGTATGCCAAATTTTGTGTCCAAGTGCCATCTACCATTTGCGTTTTGTTAAGAGCTGAAGTGAATGGAAATAGGCCAAAAGTTTAACTTATACTACAGTTGTTTACCTACAGACTCCAGCTTCCAAGTGTTTTCAGCTAATTCAACCAGTGCTTTGTTTGCATTAAGTGCAGACCCACATTTAAGAAAGGCATTTAATAAATCAGAAAACTCAAACTGCAGCATTTTATATAGTCTAGGATAACCTTTTTTAATGTACAGTACTTTGCATTTACAAAATACTTTTAATTTAGCATTCAGATGATTAAATAAATATTTGAAACACATTATTCAACAAAAAGCACAGAACACTTGAAGAAAAATGTCACAGAGCTTTAATGAAGATGTACCAGAACATGAGTGCTCTCTTTTGGTTTATGTATGATTTAAACAACCATTCATTCTGACTCCATGTGTCCTGTCCACTGAAGCTAATTTATTTGCCAACACCTACAAGCTCAGTGCAGTTTTTGTTTGCATTCAGAGGAGCTCATTCCATTTAATTTATATGCAAAGTAATGCAGTTTTCACCCTCAGCTCAGTTTTTTTTTCCTTTAAAACCATTCCAGGAACAGCAGTATAAATTTGTCCAAACTCTAAATAGTCCATAAATAGGATAAGAGTAATCAATTGTGTGCTGAATTTTACGAGTCTTTTCAATGGAGCACATTAAATATATGATTTGTCCTTTCTAAGTCCTCAGACTCTGAGCCAGACTGTTGAGCTCCTGTGACAGAGCTGTCACTGTATCCAGAATCCGCTGTTTGTCCTTGTCGTCTAACCGGGCTTCACATCGCTGAGCAAATTTATCTGGATGCCACAGAGTTTGTTGCTTCCGCAGAGCTTTACGAAAGGCTGCCACATCCTTTCGGTCCACACCATGCAGCATCACATCCACCATCTCCTTGACCGTCCCTCTTGAAGCTGGCCAAGGGATGTCACTGTAGCTCAGTTTTGTGATGCCGGATGCAGAAGCGCTGTTAAACGTAGCGGCACACCTCTCCTCATACCGACGCTTCTTTCCCTGTCGAGTCTCTTCCTCTTTACGTGCAGCTCGAGCCAGGTACTCCTCGTGCTCCTTCTGCAACCTTTGGTGCAACTTTTTATGGCTTTCCTCTTCTTCTCCCTTTTGTTTTTTGCTCCGTTTTTTCCAACTAGAAGATGACCTTGCGAGTCTTTGAGCTTCAGCATGTTTTTTATCAAAGTACTCTCTTCTGATACGATCAGCCCAGTCCCCAAAGTCTTCCTCGTCATCATCAACTGGTAGATGATTATCAGCTGTGAAAGAAAGCAGCAGTGGTAAGTTTCAAGTAGAAAAAGGCCAAATTAAATTGAGCAAATAGTTCAAAACTCACCATTGTATGCTCCAAAGGTCTCAAAAAATTCATCCTCGCATTCATCAAACAGCTTCTCCATCCACTCCTTCTCAGGGTCCACCTTATGTGGACCGCTCATGTCTGCGGTCTAAAGAAAATGAAGGAAGATACATGGAAATGTCAATGAATAAGTATAAAATATATTCACAAACATCAGATGGACAATTTTTAAGTTTTCAGGAGGTCAACAAACACTATCAAATAGGAACTCTTACAGAAGAAACATAAACACAAGTTTATGAGAGCAAATAAAAAATAAATAAATAAATAAATAAATGTAACCAGGCAAATTGCATTGACATCCAGACCTCTTTTGCAAGGGCAGGCTGGGCCTGAAACCAGGGATTGAACCCAGGACCTTCTTAATGAGGCCATAGTGCAAACCACTAATCAATTGTGTTGCAAAAATTAGTTGTAATGATCAGTTTCTGGGTTTAGGAAATAATCTCTTATAGATTTAAACTTACAAATGTCAAAGAAGGAAGATAATTTAGAGTTTCTTTACTGAAAAAAATTCTTAATAAATCCCTAAAGATTAAGATAACTCAGTTTTAGTTTTCTTTTATTATTAGTTTTCTTTCATATCTTACAGAGGCAAGAGTTTTTTGTGTTTCTGTCTATTGTGGAAGTTTTATTTTGCCGTTATTGAAGACAGGTTCAGTCTAACTCATGGGGGCTGAACATTTATCCCAAAAAATGCTCAGATGGCTGTAATATTTATGTATTAACCTTTTCTGTTTAGTAAGCAAATCTAATGATCACAAATCTCTTGCAGGAGCAGCCTGGGCCTGAAGGCTGCCTAACAGGGACACTAAAACTTTATTTCGACTGCTCCTTTCTTCAGGTTGAAAATGCAACATCAGGACAAGACCACGGCACTGACCATTGAGCTACCACTGCCATACCCAAATGATAATAAACAACAACAACAGAAGGATTTTTAGTACACAGTATTAAGAAAAGGACAAGTTGCTCAAAACCCAAACAACACTTAATTATTTCAATCTGCCATGATTTAGCCAGAAAATCCACCCAAGTCAATTATTAATATCTATAATAAACTAAACCCAAACAGATTCACAAAACCAGGCACTGAAATTGGAATTTGTAGTGTAGTAGACACATATTTGTCCACAGATTAGTTGTAACTCTAGAATAAGAAGGAGCTTCAAACCACTGTTTGTCAGTTTAAATATTAAAATCTAGAGTACTCTGTTTACCTTTGTATGTTTCAGCCAGTTCAGCAGGTCTTGAGGTGTGACTCCAGCTCTGTTTGGCGCATTTAAAGCTTCAGGACATGACTTTTTGAGAGGCACAACCAGGTCATCATAAACTAGAAATCATAAGGGGAAAAAAAACAACAATAATAAAAACAGGAGCATTTACAAATCTAACTCAAATAAAGCTGTTCCTCACCCGTTTTCCCGTGTTTCAGGGCCCTGTTGGCTGCGATGTGAAGCGCCGTGTCTCCTCTCCGGTCCCTCTGAAGAACATCGGCTCTGTGTTTAAGCAGCAGCCGCAGAACAGCGTCGTCTCCCAGGGAGCAGGCCAGGTGTAGCGGGCTCCTCTGCTTCTTTCCCCGGGAGAAGTTCACATCCAGGTCGCAGTGCTTCCGCAGGTACGATTTCAGTTTCAGAAGACTCCCTTCTTCCACGTACCTCCACACTCGATCCTGTCTTTGGGACACCATTCTACAGAAAACCCCTTTGGGTTTTTGTGGTGTACAGTATTCCTTTTAGCTAGGCCTTGGGCAACTGGCTGCTCCGTCTGTTTAATAGTTCCGTCTGTTAAAACAGCGCCACAATTTAAGTTCCGAGGGCAGAGTGTTTTCAAGGATACCACAAGGTGCCACTACTGACCGTCGTTATCTAAGTAAGAACCATCAGTTAGTGGGTTATATAAGTTTTTAACCTAAACGGTTGTTAGAAATTAAATAGACTAAAACACTGTAAATTAATTAATCAAAAGTCTTGTGGTTGGAAATGACTTAGCAAACAGAGCTTACAAGCAACAAACAGGGACAAAAATAGTTCAAGTTCAAGTTGTGTTTATTTGTCATAGGTGAACACAAGTTTAACAGTACAATGAAATGCTTAGGATGAGAACTGATTTGACTCGCTAAAAAAAAAAAAAAAAAAAAAAAAAAAAAAAAAAAAAAAAAGCAAGCAAAAAAAAAAATACCAAAAAAGTGAAAAAGTAAATATGATTCAT
>JARVGQ010000547.1:1906483-1916977 GCA_031762355.1 Hypsolebias martinsi | reverse complement strand
TCTTCCTCCCATTCTGCTGCTGGAAACTCTAGGAACCACAAGTAAACCTGCAGCCTGAGAGTGAAGTGCTCTGTTAGCAAAATATGGAACAATAAGATCTGTAATATAAGATGGAGCTAGGTTATTGATGGTTTTGTAGGTTAGAAGTAAGATTTTGAATTCAGTTCTGGATTCGACAGGGAGCCGGTGGAGAGAAACTAAAACTGGAGAGATGTGATCTCTCCCAGTAACTCCAGTTAAGCCCCCTAATACGCGTAACATGTAACAAACAGGCAGCCAAAGAATCTTGTCCAGTGCCGTCACTGGTCAATCCAGAATCTGTCTGGTTAAGTGGTGTCACCACGAGGACAATAGTAATTATGTGTTTGTGTTTTTAGAGTATGGCGCTCCAGACAAAGGCCAGCTGAAGAAGCCGGAGCCGTTTGCTTTGAAGAATCAACTGTTAAGTGAGTCCTGCCTCTTTCTGCCCTTCAGTCGCTTCATATCCTGTGTGCACTGCTCAAGATGTTTGTTTTCTTTGTTTATGATTTGTTTTTGTCCATATTCTTCTTCCAAAAATGCTGGAAATGCCAAAATGTTGTGCTGTGCCACATCTATTTTAACAACCGAGTTAAATACAAAGAAAGTTCAGTCTTTGTTTGGTTAAAGGTTTTCTCAAAACACTTCACTTCTTCTGTTACGTTAACTTCTGTAGCCCATAATCAAAGTTTCATGGTGACAGGGTCGGTGGACAGTAGAACAAACAGTGACAACATCTCCAGAGAATCCCCCACTCCTTGTTTCATTGGTCCACTGCGACCTGTTTGGTAATTGGTCAGATTATTATTTTTTTAACCAGGTAGTCTCATTGAGTCACGAGGACCCACCCCCAAGAGAGTGTGAGCGCCCGGGTGTGACGAGGCTAAATGTTTTTGGAGGCAGGAAGCTCGTTAGTCTGTTAAAAAAAATAAAAAAATCCATAAATGAGCCACAACATTATTCAAAGCCTGTGAAAAAATTAGCAGCTTATAGACCATTAAGTACGGTAGTTGGCAGATAGACTGGTCTGCCCCAGCTACTGCACAAATAAATAATTAAATAAAAATAAATAAAAAGAATTTTGAAATTTTGTAAAACCATAAAAGAGCTCAAACCTTAAAAAGTCATTTGAATGTGATATTTTGATTTCAGGCACCGATCACTTAAAAGACGGACTAGTGGACAAAAGTATTGATACAAATGGTTTTTCAGCAGTTCTGGTGGTTGATGTTTCCTCCTTCAGGAACATTGCTTGTCATAAACAAACTTGTTTTGTACACTTGAATGAGATATAACAATTTTTGTGTTTGCTAAAGTTGCTCTGTCAGCCATCTTGAATCAGGCTGAAGTCATTCAGCTGTAGACGTAACTTTTAAACCCCGTTTGGTGACTCCTGAAAAGTTGTATTATTGTTACTGACGTGAACACACGCTCAGTGAATGAATATGATTCTGGTACCAGCAGTGTCCAACGCACAACATTGTTTTAACACACGTTGTCTTCTTGTCTTTTCTCTCCAGAGATCACGTTTGTTTTTCCTGACGACGCCGGCAGGAAGCCTGTAGAGAAGAAACTTCCAGGTAACGAGCTGCAGTGAGGCCTATGAAGGTGGAGAACCCCCTTTAAATGTTGTTGTTGTTGTTGTTGTTGTTGTTGTCTGCAGCCTTGATGGTCGTTCAAAAGGTGAAGGGGCTCCTGTACAGACTGCTCAAGGTTCCAGCAGCCGATCTTCAGCTCTCCTACACCAGCTCCAAGGTAACACAGGTCCATCCACGCTGGACATCAAAATGTTGAGTTGTTGTTGGGTCCGAACAGGAAATACACGGCGACCACGCCTCAGCCGAGGTCACAGATACTGAGCTAAAACTTAGCATGGTAGTAGCTGAGAGTCATTTGCTAAGTCCAGTCCGACCCGTCTTCTTCCTGCAGATCATCTCGTGGTGTTTCTACTCGTGTTTAATTGTTTGAAAAGAGGAACGTGACGCCTTCGGGTGTTTGGAAATAGAACCCAAAGTTGAACCAGCGTTGTCATCTTCACCCATTTATTTAATTTATTTTTTATTTGTGCTTCTGGTTACCTTACATGTTAACTAACCAATCAGAAACTTCCATAGCCATGACATCATCTCAGTGTATGTAAACTTATGATTTTAAAGAAAGTAATAAAAGTATTTCTTATTATCAGGGCATTTAGCACAAAGAGTTAATTCATGGATTCCTGACTGTTTTAAAACAGTAAAGTTTAGTCAAATCGTGTTTAGTCACATGCTTTTCTTTTTTCCAAGTTGTTTCAGGTTTTTTTTAGTTCTTGGTTTTTTTTGTTTCCAGTAGGTTTGGGATTTTTTTATTTTTTTATTTTTTGGGTGTGGGGGGGGGACAGTTAGCTTTCGCAACTAGTTTTGGGGTTTTTAGATATACTGTATATATATTTTTTATTACGTATAATTATTTTTGCGTTAACTTTTGGTGGTTTTGTGTTCAGTTTTAACGTTTTTTCACGTTGTTTTTTTTTTGTTATTTTTTTGAGTAACAGATTTTTTTTACAAAGTTTGGAGGGTTTTTGCATAAATTTTTAGTTTGTTTTTTAATTGAAGTTTTGGATGTTTTTCGCGTTACGTTTTAGCTTTTTTCTATGTTTTTTTGGGGTTATTTTGAGAACGTTTTCGTTTTTTTTTTTTTTCTTGGTAATATTTTGGATTTTTATCACGTTGACATTTGGGGGCGTTCGTTAAATTTTTGTTTGTTTTTTTTTAGTTTTAGATTTTTTTGGGTGAAATTTTGTGTTATTTTGAGTTACATTTCAGATTTATTTCAAGTTATGTTTTCTTTGGCGTTAAGTTTTCGGTTACATAGTTAATTTATTTTTGTGTACACTGTGGTGTATGTACCAGTAAATATCTGGTTTCAACTGGATCTGTTGTTACTGGGAACAGTGGAGTTGCAGAGAATTGCTCAGTTCGTAGTGAAGGTTGTCTCTGAAGATTAATTCTCTCTCCAACAGGCGGAAGGGACAGAGTTTAAGCTCAACGACGACCTGAAGACACTAGACTTTTACTCAATTGAGGATGGAGACCAAGTTCTGGTGCGCTGGTCCTGATCCGGACCAACAAGATGTGGATCTTCACTCAGACCTCAGACTGGACATTAGTCCTGCTCCACCCTCCTGCTGTCCTGGGGTTAAAGTGACGCTGAGGCAGCAGTTTTGAAACTTCCAACATCTGCATTTAGCTTCGTATAAACGCAGTAACGAACAACAAATATTCATGTTTACTTTGTAAACAAGATGCAGATGAAGCACAGCAGAACATGAAGCACGGGAATGAAATGTAGGAGTTGTAAAAAAATAGCAAATAAATAAAAATGTAAATATTTGACGTTTAAGAAACAAGTTTTTTTTTTTTTTTCAATCCCCTGCTGGTTAGACAAAGACTTGATGTGTGACTGTGGCTTTGGAACAAAAACATCAAATTACGAAGAGGTTTGGGTAGTTGAACTTTTTTGGATGGGACTTTTTGACCCAGTCATTAAAAATGACAATAGTCCAGCCTGGCAGGGATAAAAGCTTGGATGAGATTAGATTAAACTTTATCACTACACAATAAGGCAACAAAATGCAGTTCAGCCTCTAGTACAGTACCGGTAGACCCTCGATACTTCACAGTTTGACATTCGCAGGTTTTCAACGTAAGACCGTGCACGACACACGACTGATTGATGGAAGATGACATCACTCACTGAAGCTCCCACGGCAGCAAAGACACATTTAAATCACAGGAAGTCTCATTAAGGACACGATCCTTTTGGTCCAGGCCAGTTTCAGTCGTTTAGTCAAAGAACTTTTGTTAATCCAAAATGAAACAACTTATTTTCATTCACTGATTTTTAGTGAACTTTTTTTAATGTTTTATTTCGATTAACATTGTTTCACAGAGATTTTCATTCTCTGACCGAAGGGTACTAACTAATTTTTTTGCATCTGTAGTTTTACCTTTACAGTTTCAATGTTTTCTTTAGGGGCGGCATGTGAGGTGGGAGAGCTGCTGCCTCTCAGAGAGAAGGTCGCTGGTTCAAATCCCGGCCCGGGACCTTTATGGATGGAGTTTGCATATTCTCTCAGTGCATGCGTGGGTTTTCTCCAGTTTCCTCCAACAGAACTCAGTTGGGCTGACTGGTAACTCTAAATTGTTTCTAGGTGAGAGAGAGAGTGAACGTTTGTCTGTGTCCCCGTGATGGACTGGAGACCTGTCCAGGTGTCCTCTGCCTCTCGTATAGTGATGGTTGGACATGGGACACCAGTGACCAAAAAAGGAAGACACAGGTAAAGCTAATCGATGGATTGATGGTTGGATGAATGGACAGATAATGGATGGATGGATGATGGTTGGATGAATGCACAGATGGTTTGAAGGATGGAAAGATGGACAATGGTTTGATGGATAAATGAATGGATGGATGGATCATGGTTGGATGGATGAACAGATGGTTTGATGAATGGATGGATATTCGATGAATAGATGGATGATGGTTGGATGAACAGATGTTCTTCAGGGTCTAAAATGGATCTGGAGGTAAGCACGATGATCTGATCAGAGAATCTGCAGAAACATTTTGTCTAAATGTTTCATTCTCTGCTCAGCAGCTCATTCAACGTGTTTTAATTAGTTAAAGGTCGTCACAACAAAGGATTTACTCAATGTTCAAAACAGGAACAGACCAAGATGCACTTTTTCATTTGATCTTCATTCGTTTAATTTCAACAGAAAACTGAAGTTTACCTTTGAGACTCGAAGCAGAAGCAGCTGCAACAAAATGTCGCCAGAACAAACACCATGAACAGAAACACGACAGAAATAAACACTTCAAACGTTTTGGACTTTTTCATATCGTTTCAAAGAAAAATAAAGAGAGAACGAGAAATTTGTTTTTTAAGTTCAAATGTTACTGAAGATTTACTAACAGTTTTCTTTCAAAACCAGAATCCTATTTAAAGAAACATCCTGATGCTGCTCAATGATCCAGGTAGAAAAATCCAAAAGGTTAAAACATCTGGACAGATTCACAAAATAAAAACTGGTTGAAACAGTTTGGCTTTTATCCAAAGGACTTCTTCAGTTTGAGGAGCTGCAACAGTCTTATAAATAGCATCTTCTCATGGTGGATCAACCAGTTTGCATGTGAACATCTAGTTCTGGATGTCAACAACAAACTGGTTGATCCTCTATGAGAAGGTGATGTTTATAAGACTGAGTTTGTTGCAGCTACTCAGACTGAAGAAGTCCTTTGGATGAACGACAAAACGTTTCAACAAGAACGTGTCCAGAGGACCTAACTTAACTTTTTAGTGTTTACCTGGATGAGCGTACATCAGGACATCCCAGAAGACGAAGATGCGAAGGTGAAGAGTTTTTGTAAACATTTTCTGTGGATAACAACTTTAAAAGGAACTGTGCACACTCTTGCAGCCAACTTGTTTGAATTACACGAGCAGATTTTAAAGTCACTGAGCGATTAGTTTCACTTTAGCAGGATTCAAGATTTTATTTCAACAAGTCCCGTCTGATGGAACAACGTTCATTACGTGGAATATAAAATAAAAACACCAGTCCTGACCAGTGTGGTCACCATGGCAACCACAATGTGTCTGTCACTCTCTGAACGCCAAGTTAACGAGAGGCACGATAAAATAAATAAAAATAAATGTCACTGTGTGAAAACTGAGTCTAATCTTAAAAAACCTCCTAAACCATGAGTGGCAGATGATCCATGTTCACGTCTGAATCTGTTCTTCAGTGTTTTGGAGCAGACTGAACAAATCGAAGTGAATGTGTGGAGGTTTGGGTGCGCCCCCGTCTTTCTGAGCAGCTTCAAGAGAAAACTGAGTCCAACGGCAGCGAGAGACTGACGGGGCCAAAGAAGACGAACATCCAACAAGTCCACGTTTAATTTGAACCTAAGAGAGACGTGGGACTGAGAAGTTTGAGTAAAACTGTTCAGGCAACTCAAAAAGTGACGAGACATCAGTGGAACGTTCCATGGAGGAGGATGAACGCCTGCGGCAGCCCCCCAAGAGGACAGCTCAACCATACAGGGAAAAATCTGTCTGTCCCTCTGTCTGTCCATCCATCTTCTTTATCTTCTTTCTTTTCGGATCAGTGGTGCCCAATGTCCAGCAGTCACTGTGTGAGAGGCAGAGGACACCTGGACAGGTCCAGTCCATCACAGGGACACCTGGACAGGTCCAGTCCATCACAGGGACACCTAGGGACAATTTAGAGTTACCATCAGTCTAACATGCATGTTTTTGGTCTGTGGGAGGAAACTGGAGAAAACCCACCACCACGGAGAGAACACGCAAACTCCACCCAGAAAGGTCCCGGGCTGGGATTTGAACCAGCAACTTCTTGCTGAGAGGCGGCAGCTCTACCAGTTGTCACCGTGCTACCTGGAAAATTCGGCAACTATATATATATATATATATATATATATATATATACACACATTTTTTTTTTAAATATAATTGTGAAAAGTGATAAAAATATGAAAATGCCAGTTCATTCATGTGAAGTCCAACTTTCATGAACTTGTTTGACCTTTAAACGATGTTTCTACTGTGAGGTCTGAGCTGTGGAGCTCCAAACAGGGCTTTAACCATTATTCACCATAGATCACCATCATTTCTTTGGCAACACGGTGGAGCAGTGGTTAGAGCAGTCGTCTCCCAGTGAAAAGGTCGCAGCATTGCCTCCTGGCTAGAGGCCTTCCTCTGTTTACGTCTCAGCGCGAGGGTTTCCTCCCACACACCAAAAGCGTGCATGTTAGGTTAATTAGTGACTGTGTCTCTACGTGTCCCCATGATGGACAGGCCTGTCCAGAGTGTCCCCCACCTCTCACAGTGACTGCTGGACCAGAGACACCAGCTGCCCTGAGACCAGGACAGAAACAAGCGGGTAAAGATGATGGATGAATGATGGATGGATGGATGGATGGATGTTGGACCACTACCAACAGTCAGAACAAACGATTCCCAACCGAGCTGCACGTGGATAACGTGCACGTTTTATTTTAAAGCTGCACAACGAGACACACATTTTAAACAGAACAATTAATGAACTGTGGCTCATTGATTCACTTTGATCATCCTGAGCTGCAACCTCACACACACACACACACACACACGTTTGTTTTAATATCGTTATGGGGCCTTTCCATTGACTTTCATTCATTTCTATAGTGTAACTCTGACTTTACCCCAAACCCAACACATCCTCAATTCATACCTTAGCCCTAAACCTAACCCACCAATGGGACTTCTTCTTATGGGGCCTGGGCTTTGGCCCCACAAGGAGCAGTTGGTCCTCACAGTGTAGTATAAGTTGGAAAATGGGGCTTACAAGGTAGCATAAACAAGGACACACACACACACACACGGGCTAAACGCTGCAGGGGTTCCTACAACAGACTCGGACGTCTGAATGTTACATTTCCTACTTTAACTCTGATCCTGGACGTGAAGTGAAACTGCGTGAAGTCGTGAAGCTGCTCTCTGAAGTTTTCTGGCTGAAACGTTTCGCTCAGAAAAAAGATCACGTGTTTAACTAAAACATTAAAAGGTGAAGAGTAGTTCAGGGACGACTTGATGAAGTGATCAAAGATCTCCAACATGAAGCTCCTGCAGACCGAAGGTCCGTCAGGCCCTGAACGCCTCATGTTGACATCATCTGTTCGGTGTTTCCTGTTTACCAAAAACTGTCCAATCACGTTTCAGCACCGATTAGCATCACAGTACCAGTTTCAGAAGGTTCAGCTGGAACCATCATGTGGACTAGAACCTCCTGCTGAACAGACGCTGTGGGCTTGTCGGCTCTGAGAAATTAAAAATAAAACTTGTAATATTTATCCTTGAGGTGGAGTTAGTGCTAAAAGCAGAAGACGACGAGTCTGAAACCAGGACTGAGACTCTGTGAGGTCAACGTGGATCAGCTCCACTGGACTCTGGACCTCAGAGTTGTAGCGTAACAGCCCGTTAGTGCAAAACCTGTCCACAAACATGAGCCACGTCACGTGCACACACACAAGCACAGATTCCTGCAGACACAAACTGTGTAAAAGCCTCTCAGTCAGCACGAGTGGAACAAGAAGAATAAATAACGTAGGCAGCTGGATGTGGGCGGGTCGGACCAGGTCCAAGAACATCCGACACGTACGAGAACCTTGGTGTCAGTCCAGTTCATCGTGTTCCACGTCTTCACCTCCTGCAAACTTTATCAGAACCATCTGCTCAGAGGAGCCAAGAACGGGTCGGGGAGACGAGCCGGACAGCAGAATAAAGAACATCTGGTGAAGGTGATGAAAGGCAGAACATTCATCTTCATCATCCACCAGAAGGAGCAAGAACAAAAGCATCCAGGTGATTTGGACCAAGGGGGGGGGGGGGAGCGGGCCGATGTCCAGAACTCCTCTGCGTGAGTGAGAAGAGCCGCCCGTCGGCCTCATGAAGCTGCTGCTACCTCTGCTCCTGCAGCATCTGGCGAAAGTTATGCAGCTGATAGATGCTGGTGGACAACCTGCAACACACACGAGACGTTTAGCCGTTAAACACTGGAGACACGTCAACACTGAAAGACAGCTGAAACATTCTGAACATGAGCAAAACCACAGCTAAAAGATAAAACCAGGAGAACCACAGCTAAAAGATAAAACCAGCAGAACCACAGCTAAAAGATAAAACCAGCAGAACAACAGCTAAAAGATCAAACCAGCAGAACAACAGCTAAAAGATCAAACCAGCAGAACAACAGCTAAAAGATAAAACCAGCAGAACAACAGCTAAAAGATAAAACCAGCAGAACAACAGCTAAAAGATGAAATCAGCAAAACAACAGCTAAAAGATAAAACCAGCAGAACCACAGCTAAAAGATAAAACCAACAGAACTACAGCTAAAAGCTAAAATGAAGAAAGAAACAAAAGCACTTAACTATAATAATAACTGAAGTTACTGAAGTGGATACGTGTTTTATCCAGAAGAGGATTAGGGCCACGGTGCTATCATTTTTTTATTATTTTTTATCTTAATTCTGAGATTAAAGTCAGAATCCATTTACCGGTAACTAATTCTGACTTTTTCTCAGAATTAAGGGGAAAATAATTTTTGCACCGTGGCCCTAATCCTCTTCTGTAATTTCAAGACTACAACATTTTCAAGAATTGAAATAAATTTCAGTGCAATGGTGAAACTGTCAAGTTAAATAATCTGAAAAGTAACATTTACACAATGATTCTCATCATTTCCTGATCTGAACGTCTGAATAGCTGAATGGCTCCAACAGCTGAAGCTTTACTCAAAAAATCAAAAAAAAACTGTAAAGACAAAAACTTTAGCGCTGATTCAGTCTCAGTGGTCTTCTGTGTTTGCGTTCAGAGCCTGCAGGTCTCTGTGGAACAGGAACTAAACCAACATTTAGTTCTGCGTCCCTGCGCTCAGTACCTGCCGAAGGCGTTGATGAAGGCCACGATTTCCTGCCGGGTCAGCTGGAAGCCTTTAGAGGGACTGTGCTCCGGCAGGTTCTGGATCTCCTTTTCAGAGAAGAGGATCTTCAGAGCTGTGCCCAGACCCTGAGTCTGCACAAAACACATCATCAGGAACAATTAGAAAAATATACAGTTTGTGGATTTTCATCATCTTGATGGAGAAATTGTGTTCAGATGTTTGAACCAATCTGATCTGATCTGATCCAGACAGAAGAAACTCACCTGCAGTTTCCCCCACAGTCGACACTTACTGCAGCCAACACAGTCCATGATCCGAGAGATGTTTTTAAAATGCAGCCGGAATTCCTCCTGAATGAAAACATGGTCAGAATCATGAGCAGAAGAAGACCATTCCAGCTGCTGTTTGAACAACGTCACTTCCTGTAGTCGGCATGAAAACTGCACGCTGCCTCCAAACCTGCAACATGTGGCATTGTGCTGTGGTCAAACTGCACGTTTTAAAGTGGCCTTTTATTGTGGTCAGCCTAACGCACACCTGTGAGGTAGATGGATTATCTCTGCAAAGGAGAAGTGCGCACTAACACAAATTTAAATCTGTGAACAATATTTGAGAGAATCCATCATCTCATCAAGTCTTAGATCTTTGAGTTAAAGTGAAAAGTGTTGAGTTCATGGTTTTGTTCAGTGCAGTGGCACAGTGGCACGAAGGACCAGGACCACGATCCCAAACACACATCAAGGCTGGTTTAAAGACTAACATTACATTTCTGGAATGCTCCATCGTCACCTGATTAAAATGTTGCCAATTTGATTAAAAGTCATATTTATGCCAGAAAACCAACCAACCTAAATGAACTTGACCAGTTTTGCTGAGAAGATTAGTGGTATGCAGACATCATCAAGACTTAAACAAGAATCTAAAAAAGCTAAGTCTGGTCCTCTGGACATTCAAAAAACAAAACAAAACAAAGCAAAAAAATTGTAG
>JARVGQ010000547.1:1738540-1750454 GCA_031762355.1 Hypsolebias martinsi | reverse complement strand
CATGCTGTACCCCAAATACCAACACAATAAATCAAATGCGGGATAACAATTGTATTGTACAGCAATCGTAATACCTTATCATTCAGAAAATCCCGTACTTTATATATCACAGCCATAGACTTAGAAATTTTCGTTCTTACCAAATTAATGTTTTCCACGTCAGTTTATCGTCAATAACCACTCCAAGAAACTTTGGTTCTCTCACTCTGCGTATTCCCGACACCATCAATTTTGAAAAGGTAATCTTCATGTTTTTTTTTTTTTACTAAATATCATATAATTGGTTTTTTCGACATTTAATGATAATTTATTTAATTTAAACCAAGTTTGAATTTTTTTCACACTCTATCTTCATTAATTCGAAAATCTGATTTAAATCTTTACCCGAAAAAAGAAAGAAGTATCATCCGCAAATAAAACACACTTGAGGATACTAGACACCTAAACCTTGTTTTTTTCAGTGTAAACACCATAACTTTTGTTTTTTCTACTTAAAGCTCCATTGAAAAGCCCATTTTTCTATTTTAACTATCACAGCTTGTTATTTACTACAAATTCTGTATTACGACCTCTTTTCCATACGGCACCATCATCTGCAAACAGCGAACATCCCATTTCCTTCCCAATGTCTGTAAATATTTATCATTACTGAAAACAATAAAGGACTTAACACGCTTCCTTGTGGTGTTCCATTTTCTGTTTCAATTTTTTTATAATTCTTGCCCAATTCTGACTTCTATTGTTCTATTTGATGGAAAGTTTTGAATCCATTTAAGCCTTTTTCCATTCGTACACGATCTGACATAATTTAATTAATAATCTGTCTACCCACGTCACGTCATCTGCTGTCTCTACATGAAAAAATACAGAGACTACACTTTCTTTATTGATTTGTGCTCTTCTGATTTCATGCTCTAAACACAATGTTGGATCATTAGCATTCATCCCTTTTCAAAATCCATTCTTAATATTTAGATTCATACAATATCTAAATAATAATTTAATCTATTATTAATCATTTTTTTCATCATTTAACACATATTTGAAGTTAAAGCAATAGGTCTATAATTGTCCAGGTTTGGCTATTGGAACAATGATCGCCTCCTTCCAGCTCTGGCAGCTCCCCTTCCTCCCAGACTTTATTGTAAAACTCTAATATTGTGTTTTTTGATGTTTCTCTGAGATGTTGGATCATTGTGTACCAAATGTGATCTTTACCAGGTGCTGTATTCTTCATTTCCCTGAGTGCATAGTTCAGTTCTGCTTTTGTAAACAGTTCATTCAGTAAATTATTTGTTTCTTCACTATTTTGTAACAAATCGTTGTATTTTAGTTCTGTGGCTTCCTGACCTTTCTTTCCTTCTTCACTGATGTTACTTGAACTATGAATTTTATTAAATGTTTTTGCTAATATTTCAGCTTTCTCTTCATCTTTTATTGCAGTTATGTTATTCATTTTTAATACTGGATATTCATATTCTTTTTAATACTATTCATTATTTTATTTTCCAAATTTACTCCGTTTTTGTTTCTTTCCCCACCGTGTCACTGAATTTCCTCCAATATTCTCTCTTTGCGTTCTTAATGATTCTGTTTACCATGGCTTGTTTTCTTTTATAATCAATTAAGTTCTGATAAATTGGATTTCTTTCAAGTACTTTAAATGCTTTATTTCTTAACTTTATTATTTTTACTACATTCACTTGTCCACCATGGTACGATTTTCTTGTCGTTTCTGTCGTTCTCCTTTCTTTATTGATTTTTTTCTGCAGCTCACAGAATTACTTTACAAACGTAATTATTTATATTATTTACATCCATTGTCATGTCGACTTTTTCTAGACTATTTTGACTCAAATATCTAAATTCAACCCAGTCTGCTGTCACACTCACAGACACCAGCCAGTGAGGTTTTTTATCAGTCTTTTTTTATTTTGTATTTTAGAACACACACACACACACATACAACAAAAAGCCCTCCCATACCAGATCAGCTACACAGACATGCATTAAACAGGCACTGACAAACTTTCAACATAAGACACAAATGGTGGCCAAGTGTCCCAAATCTCTCAGCAGATCTTTCCAGATGACTTCTCTTATCCAGTGTTCATGTGCCGAGGGATGCAGATCAAATTCCTCTCATGCTTGCTGAAGGATGCATCCACAGGGACCACCCCGAACAGTGAAATGAAGGTAACAGGTAAACAGTGTTTCCACACACAGAAAGGATCAGAAATAGATTGTCAGTAGGTGCAGCTTTAAGTCCACAATGTGTGTAAGAGCTGTAGATGAAGTGACGCAGGAAGGAGGGTGACACGTGCCCTCACTTCACGCCACTTGTTTACTGGTTTTACACTCGTTAAAGCAGCTGGTCAGTTTATTGACCAGCAACAACTTAATATATTCACCCTTTAATGATGAGAACTCAAGTCTGTTCATTACAGGGAGTTCTGCACCAGAACATGAATGTTCATCTGAATGAAGAGACCAAAGGTGACTTTGAAGTTTTATTACAAAATAAAATTCAAACTAAGAATAAAAAAACAATAATAAACACCATAAGTGATAAAGGATAATAATTTGTAGATTAACCAGTTATAAAAGTCATACATCGATAATGAACAGTCTGAACAATAATTAATGGGTTAAGGATTAATTCTTTTATCTAAGGCTAAATGAGTTCTTTGAACAGGAGTTATTTTGGTTTTTAAACGTGCACAAATTTAGATAAAGTTTAACTTTTTAATAAATAGTTTACTTTGAATTTTGGTGGAGAAGTTATTGAATGTGACCAGATCAAGTCATTTATTATCAGTGCAGGCAGGAAATGATTGATCGAGCTGCATCAGAACCAGACCCAGACCCAGAGCTGCATCATGTCAGCAGGTTCTGCTCCTTACCGGGTCAGCTGGAGGGCTGGGGGGGGGGGGGGGTCACTCGTCTTTGTTGTGCTGGTGGATCAGACCAGGGTACAGATACAGGACCGCTGAGGAGAAGGTGTGAGGTCCATCACCAACCTTCAGCTGGATCACACTTTAAGTCTTACAGTGAGAAAAGCAACGTTCCATCTTCAAGAGTTACTGAAACTTCTTGTTTCTAACAAAGTTGACTGCAAACATGTTTATTTGCTCAGGAACAAACGAACCTCAGACGACCACATCAGGAGGGGGACCAGATGTGCACCATCAGCTCTCAGACGTGTTTTGGGGATCTCTCAGATGTTCTGACTCCCCCCTGAAGAAAACATCTTCCAGCTCAAAGAACCAACAACAAGACTCTGAAGGAAAAATTATTTCCTGAAAAACAGAACAGAGAAATATCTTTAACACGTTAAAATATTCATGATTTCATTCTAATGATTGAAAACAATACTTAACATTTTTTATGTTCACACTTATCAAATAAAACAAAGTTCATTAATGATTTGTTTGTTTTTTTCTTAAAAGCGTTGAAGAAAAGACTAAACACTGTTCAGATTGTTGCTGGCGCTGAGTCCAGGACAGAGAATGTGTGAAAACATTGTTCAGGTTTAAAGCAGCGTTAAAGAACCCTGGTGAGTCTGGAAGACAACCCAAGGGTCAGAGGTCATATCAGGGGAGCATCTTCATGCTACACCACTGTGAGAAGGTGAGGTCAGTGAACAAGGCCAAGCTGGTTCTGGCAGATCCTGATCATCACTCCATGGTGAGTTCAGGCTGTTCCTTCTGGACGCAGGTACCTGCAGCCCAGATGTGGAACGAACAGACTGAAACTCATTCATCCCTGTAGAGATCAGACTTCTCATGGAACAATGATGATTTCTGTTATTTAATGTCTCACTTGTGGATGTTTTCTGTGCCTGCTGACTGTGAAACAAACTGTCCCCTGGGGATAATAAAGATTCTTGAACTTGAAGGTGCCATTTATAAGACTGAGTCTGTTGCAGCTCCTCAGACTGAAGACGTCTTTTGGACAAAACACGAAACATCTCAAGAAAGAAGAATCCGTCAAAAGGACCTGACTAATCTTGTTGGACTGACCACAGAACAGTTTCCCACTTCACCTCAGTCCACTTTAAATAAACTGTTGGAGCAAATCTCTCCCACCGACGTTGGTTAAGAACCACACTCAGACACAGAAGATTTCTACCTGGTATTTAATGCAAGGTCTGATTTCAGGACACAGGTACATGTAAAATGTCCACACAGTGAAGACCCGTCACATGGATGAGCTTCAAGCCGTGTTATCTGCTCACCTTGTTCTCACCTAACAGAGCGCTTCACTCTCAGACTGCTGGAGGACAAACTGACCTCATGTCCTCTCTGCTGCAGTCACATGCTGAAGTGTCCCTGGAAAGACACTGAACCCCTCAGAGCCCCATGTGTCCCATCAGAGTCTGGATGTGATCTAAAGCTCTGCTCAGTCTTTGTGCAGATAGAAGAGAGTGATGTATGAATGAGTAACTTATGGCACAGATTGAGTTGTAAAGAGTTTGAGTGTCTGGATGAGACTGAAAGGTGCTAGATAAGTACAGTCCATTAATCTTTTATCAATTCTACAGTTTGTGTTTGTAATTTCCATTTTAACATGTTTTTGTCTTTCCTCCTAAAGAAAGTTTACCTGGACCTGCCATTGTGTATCTGTTCCTCCTTCCTGTCTTCTCAAACCCAGCTGGTCCTCGTCCTGAGCAGTTTCTTCTGGAGCTTTCTTCCTGTTAAAAGGAGTATTTTCTTTCCACTGTCTCCTTTGTGCTCGCTCAGGATGGGAGACTGTGACAAAGTGAAGATTCGACACAATCTGCTGCTTCCTCAGATACAGAACTTTTATTAATTTATTTTTTTTATGTCTGTGAATGTTTCTGTTCAGTGCCCTGAGATGATTTCTGCTCTGACTTGGTGCTGTAGAAATAAACTGAAGTGAAAAAGTATATCTCAGCTCAGCCAAGTTCCCAGAGTTCAGGGTTGTCCTTGAAGCCTGCTTCTTACACAGCAATCTCCGTCCACACAAACATATGGTTCATGGGCAGAGACGAGATGCTTGGACTTGTTTTGGACTTTTTCTTCTCAGAGCAGAGGGAACGAATGTTCCCAACCAGAATAATACAAACATCCAAAAATTCTCCGACATTAACTTTGGTAACGTTTTTTCTGTGTGGCGTTCAAATGTGGCATCTTCTTTGCATGATAGAGCTTTAACCAGCACATGATGTCATAGTGAATTGTGTTTACAATGATTTCCATGAGCTGTTGTCAGTTTCGGCCACCGTCTGTTGTTCCTCTATCAAAGAGTGGAAAACATGGCTGTTCAACTCTGAAGCCACATTTACCACAACAGACCCACAAACCACTGATGCCAATTTAATTTAATTTAATTTAATTTAATTTAACATCATCATAAACTGAACCACCACCTCAGAGGCTCAGGTGATCCTCCTCTGTGAACTCATGTTCACATGTCAGTTCAGTAACTTCTGTGAATTTGTGTTTCTCATAATCTACTCTAAGCTTTTGTCCGAGTCAACACAGGGACCGTGTTGACTTTTATGTAACAGGTTCAAGTGCTGCCAAACATCTGAGAGGGCAAACAGAGCGAGACGACGGGTCTTTATCTGCTCCACGGTGAACTTCAGTCATCAGTTCACAACTCAACCACTTCAGTTTCACAGAAAACATGAAGCGTGCACGGCCCTCCTTAAGAAACGGGGGTCGGGTCAGTGCCACCAACACACACGTGACCGTTGGCAGATGTTGGAAGTGAAGGAGGAGCGTTCAGTGACGGCTTTAACTTCTGCAGGACAGTCTGTGATTTGTACAATCAGCTCCAGCTCCCATTGGCTGAGAACACAGACAAGCCTCCACTGAAATCATCTGATAATGTGCTGATACCCCCGATGGTCAAGCAGATAACTCATCCAACAAAGTAAATAATTACTTAATATTACGGTAAGTTTATGGCAGCTGTAAGAGATGAAGAGAAATCTGCTGATGCAAAAAAAAAAAAACCTCCGTGAACACAGTGTTAAATATATTTAAAGAGAGGAAATGTTTTTTTAATGTAACTTTTGAGAATCTTTCTACACCAGAGGTTGAATAAGATTCATCTTCACAGGAACTCTTGTTTTTCTGCGTCTGCCCTCTGAGGTAAATTGAACACTGATTGACAGTTGGTGGACTTTGATTTAACCAGAAGTACACTGTGACGCGTTATAAAAAAGAAACGTCACACAGAAAATATATAAATACCAGGCAAAAGATCCTTTGTTTCCTCTCAAGGCCCTTCATGGATTACAGGCTGGCCTTGTAGGTCCAGCACTGAAGAACACGGCTGTGGAGCCCTAAACTCATGTAAGTACCCTCAGCTGACTGCGGCTGGAAGATGAAGGATTAGGAGATGAGGTTGATGTTTATGGGAGTCTGAACCTGATATTTGTGGGACTGCATGCTGTCTGCTCAGTTACAGGAAACATGGTAGGTCTTAAACCCTCAGATGTTCCTCCTCCTCTGGGAGTAAAGATGGCCAGCGCTGCAGCAGCAGCTTGTGTGGCCGACATCGTCACGTTCCCTCTGGACACAGCCAAAGTCAGGCTGCAGGTACCTGCTCAGCCAGCGCCTTCACTATAAAATGACTACAAAGCTTCTGCATCAGAAACGTCCTCAGATTGTTTAACGTGGTGTGATATTTGACTGACGCAGCAGCTTCACGTTCAGGCCGTCAGCTTCCCTGAACCAGATCTTTAAGCTGCACAGGTACAGGCTGCTCTGACCTTGAGTGCAACTCTGCAGATACAAGGAGAGAAGAAAGCAGTGGGGGGCATCCGCTACAGAGGAGTGTTCGGGACCATCAGCACCATGGTCCGAACCGAGGGGCCCAGGTCTTTGTACAACGGGCTGGTGGCGGGACTGCAGAGACAAGTGTGCTTCGCCTCCATCAGGATTGGCCTCTACGACAGCGTCAAAAACTTCTACAGCGGAGGCAAAGACAGTAAGAGACCGAAGGACAAAATAACAGAGAATGATGAAGAAACGTCCCACTAACACCCCCATTTCTCCAAATTAGAGCAGAAGAGACGTGTCATCAGAAGCATTTGTTATGTGGGGGGTGGGGGTTCTGCTCCAGGAAACTTTGAATAAAGTAGATGTCATTTCCTGCATTCTGCTGTATTTTAACAGGTTGTTAAACATCTACATCTGCCTTCATAAGTAAACACTTGATCCAATAACTATTTTAGAGAGCAACAAGAAGTGACCTGACCAACAGCTCTCCCTGTGTGAATGGAGCACGCTCCACTTCTCGATGCTCCTAGCTCCTAACCAGGGCTTGATCTGAGCCAGATCCTGCTGGAACAGGATCTGGTAACTCTCTTATTTTGACAGGGTGTGATCCGGTAACTCTCAGGTTTACTAATAATAAAGTTATGAACAAATATAACTGCCTTGAACGAATCAAACTTATGTTGGATATGCAAACTGAAAATAATTATATAAACACTCATTTTAAACAACTTACGAGCAGGCAGCGTTTCTGCGTCTACCCTAAAAGGAGTGTCGATCTAACCGGGCCGTCACACGCCGTCATGCAGCTGCCTGGAAGTTCACATGTGGAGTCGGACGACGACGACCAGGGACGGTTCTGTCGGGGGGGTGGGGGGGGGGGGCGGGGGTGCTTGACAGTTTATGTATGTAGATACCTGCAGATGTTTAACAACCTGTTGATTTACACCAAAACACAGGAAATCTAATCTACTTCATTAAAATTTTTCTGTGGAAGGACCCCAGACACACACACACCCCTACACACACACACACACACACACACCTAATTAATGAATCAACTGATTGTGTTTGTTCTGCTCCAGACAGTGTGCTGGTACGAATCCTGGCTGGCTGCACAACAGGTGCCATGGCGGTGTCCGTTGCTCAGCCCACAGACGTGGTGAAGGTTCGGTTCCAAGCCCAGATGAACCTGAACGGGTCGGCTCGACGCTACAGCGGCACGATGCAAGCATACAGACACATCTTCCTCAACGAGGGCGTGCGAGGCCTCTGGAAAGGTGCTTCGTGAGTATGAATATGAGCGACGCGCCGTAGAGGTTTTGAAACGCACGTTAAACGGATGATGTCCTTTCAGGAATGCTGCCCAACATCACAAGGAACGCACTGGTCAACTGCACGGAGCTGGTGACCTATGACCTGATCAAAGAGGCCGTCCTCAGACACAAACTGATGTCAGGTACGAGCTCTGTCACGTGCACGTCACGGCTTCCGATTGGTCCAAACTCCTCACACCCACTCACCTGTTCAGCAGCTGATAACAGCGCTCACACTCACATGCACACACAACTTGTCAGCGTTCAGAGCATGTTTTTAACCCCTTCAGTGCTGTGAACACTGTGGATCTGGGCTCAACAACTAACATGAAAGTCATTATGTAACTAAACCAAGTTGATCTGCGTTCTCTTTTAACTTTGTTTTGTTGCATCAAATCATAAATGTAATAAACAAAACCCAAACTCAGAAACAAAACATTAATAAATTAATATATTTTTGGACTCATTAGTGGGTGGAGTCAGCCGTGGCCCGCGGGCCTCCACTTGAACGTCCTCGCTGTAGATACTTCATATCGCTCTGTTCTACAGATAACACTATCAGCTGATCTGCGGCTCACGTGCGCCTTATCTGTCCACAGACAACCTGCCGTGTCACTTTGTGTCTGCGTTCGGCGCAGGCTTCGTCACCACGGTGGTCGCCTCCCCTGTAGACGTAGTGAAAACGCGGTACATGAACTCCCCACTGGGCCAGTACAAGAGCGCCATGAACTGTGCCTGGACCATGATGACCAAAGAGGGACCCACGGCCTTCTACAAAGGGTGAGCCCGACGAGCCGCCTCGCTTTACGTTACAGCTGAACTCTGAACCTGCGGTTTGACGCTTTCCTTTGGTGCAGATTTATGCCCTCGTTTCTGAGGTTGGGATCGTGGAACGTTGTGATGTTTGTCTCGTTCGAGCAAATCAAGAGAGCCATGATGATCACGAAGAAGAGGATTGAGGCGACAAACTGAGCTCCCCGAGTCCAAGTCCGACTGACGGTTGTGCCGCTGAGCAAACACTGTAAATCCTTGTTTTAGATGTTTTCCTTAAACGCAGCCAACACAGTTCAGCCAGGTCCGCTGGACGTTTCTTTTTGTTGGAACATTTCGTCTTCCATCCAAAGGACTTCATCAGACCGAGGAGCCACAACAAACGCAGGCCCATAAGCAGCACTCTCACATAGTGGGCCAACCAGTTTGATGGTGATGCTTTCAGGAGTCCGCCCTCTCCCCCGTCGACTCCTCTGAGGCAGCCATGGCCAAAGTGGTTCAAAACATCAGAGTTCATGCTCAGTAATCAGGTAAATCCTGGTCCCTGAGCATGAACTTTGATGTTTGCTGACGTGAGGCGGTCATGGTCAAAGTGGTTCAACATCTCCTGAAGCTTGAATCAGGATCTTTTTCACTCAACCTTTATTTATACAGATTAATCCCACTGAGCCTCAGGGACTTGTTTACGAGAGACATGGATATATAATTTATTCTGAACCACTTTGGCCATGACTGCCTCACCTGTCGGTGGAGAGGGTGGACTCCAGAGCACCATCTGAGCACCATCAAACTGGTTGACCCACTATGTGAAGGTGCTGCTTATAACACTGAGTTTACTGTGGCTGCTCGAGCTGAAGAAGTCCTTTGGATGAAAGATGAAACGTTTCAACACAAAGGAACCATCCAGAGGACCTGACTGAACTCTGCTGGATTTTCTACCTGGATCACTGAGCATGAACTTTGATCTTAACAAACGTAGCTTTATATTTAACTGCACGTGTATGAGACAATTTTATTTTTTATTTTTATAATACACAAGCCCAGTGAAACCACTGTGAAAGTTAAAGTACAAAGTTGACTCTGTGTACATGCACCTGTGCCAGTGATGCATGCTGGGTAGCCTAAACCAGTGCACATGTACAAAATGTTTCTGTAAATCCTAAATATAACTTGACTAGTTTTACAAATGCGCTTCTTGTTTCTCGACTTTTCGTCTCGACGCACAAACACAAAACGTCTTTCAAGTCAAACATTGATTTATTGACTTTGAGTAAGATGTACAAGTCTCACATTCTAAATTAAATCACATACAATTAATAAAAAGTTCTGTAGCTGATATAAGGAATATAAATTAATGAAAACTGGGGTGAGGAACCATTTTTGGGTTTCAAGTCACAAACACAACATGTTAATGAGTGAAGGTGCAGAAGTTGTAAGAAGAGCGTCAGCTCAGTTAATCCATGACGTCTACACATGATCCTGGGCAGGAACACTGACAGAACAGTTAGTTCAACACAAGAGCTGAAGGAGTTTTCTTTAGGACAGGTTGATCCTCCAGTGTTTGGAAGCTCCTCCATCGTGAACCAGAGAAGGGTCATGTCAGAGGTACGAGCTGAGCTGCGTGTGGGAAACCTACATCATCACTAATGAAAGACTAAACACAACGAAGCTTTCTGTTTGTGAATCAGCCGTTCTCCTGCACAACCGTCCAACTCCTGCAAGGACGCAGCGCGAGCAGGAGGTCAGAGGTCAAAATGGTGAGAAGACGTTAACGAGAACCTGCAGTCAGCGAAAGAGCCACGTCGGGGTCCTGGAGATGACTTTTGACCTCGTCGTGGAATTTCTCTCTGTAACAGTTGAACTGCATGATGCTTTCGGGTTCTTCAGCGACCCAGAACCGATCGAACTCGTACACCAGGTAACCTGCAGAAGGAAAGGCGGACTGTGAACAACGTCACGGAGCAGCAGGACGGTGGGATGTGGACGACTCACAGTAGAGCTGGTGGAAGTGCTCGAGCTCAGGCGTGCCTTGGACTGTGTTGTAGAAATGTGGTTTCAAGGCTCCACTCCTCAGTAAGCTGTAGGCCATCTCCGTCAGGTTGATCCCAACTATAGCATACGAGTAGCTAACGTACCACACGTTAATAAAATCTTTGGTGGAACTTGGAAATCTTACATTTCAGATGCAACTCCAGTTCAAAGAGGCTGAACGTCTCTTACCCAAGTCTGGGATGGTTTGCATGAGACAACACCTGACGAGCTTCTGCAGCGTAGTTTTCACTGAAAAACCTGCAAACAGAACATTTTAAAAAACATTCAGCATTTATGAGAGTAACCTTTTATCACCGTGAAGATGAGGCAGCAAATAAATACACAAACAAAAACAATCTGAATCAATGTGGAGCATCGTCCATGCATCCACGTCCTGCGCAGCTTCATTAAAGAGCTCGTTTTTCATCTACAAAAAGCTCAAAACAATCATTTCAAACTACATTTATTGAGACATGACAGTTTATTAAAATACAAGTTACGGTACTGCAGTGTGTGGGGTGTAACTTCATCAAACTGTCAGGGGTTCTGGTCAGAGTTCATGTTTTTAACGACTATGGCTGAGAACGTTATCCGCCCATGAACCGTGTGTTTGGAGACAGATCTCTTGTCTCTCAGAGCTGAAAACATAAATGATCTGATCCTCCGAGCCTGGAGCTGATAAACTAATAAAACAACTCTCGCCCGCTGCAGATTCTCGTGACTGGGCTCCGTGCACGTAGAACGTCTGAACATGTGTGAAAACCTTCACCTGTAGACGTAGAGTAGAGGATGTTTTTATCAAACATAAACAGCTGCTGGGAATTCATGTTTTCATCAACTTTCTGTTTCAATTCAATCGTTTTCTTGATTTTGATGCATGTCGACAAACCACCACGCAGCTCCGAGACTGATGGGAAGTCGAGAGCCCCCACAAAGACAATTCTTCAGATGCATGAAGCCCTGGGAGGAAATCCAGGGGGTGAGACTGGTCTGGACAGCCCTTTTGGACATCCGGCGATGGGGGGGGGGGGGGGGGGGGGGGGG
>JARVGQ010000547.1:1638478-1650509 GCA_031762355.1 Hypsolebias martinsi | reverse complement strand
TCATTTCATCTGGACCAGTTGAAACCGGTCCAGATGAAATGATTTAACCTTCTTTTGTTATCTATATTGAAGCTCCAACAAAGTTAAGTCAGGTCCTCTGGACAGTTTCTTTTTGTTGAAACATTTCGTCCTTCGTCCTAAAGACTTCAACAGTCCAAGGAGCCACATCAAACACAGTCTTATAAATATCACCTTCTCATAAAGGGTCAACCAGTTTGATGTGTTCAGACGTTTCTGGAGTCTGCCCTCTCCTCCGCCGACTCGTTTGAGGCCGTCATGTCCAAAGTGGTTCAAAATAATAAAGATACAGTATTCTGAACCACTCTGGGCATGAAAATTGGCCACTTTGGAAAATTGCTCATACTTGCTCTTATTTTGAAAAATAAACAAAAAAATATATATTTCTAATACTAATTCAGTTCTGTACTAAAAGTCAATCTGTAAACTGACACAAAATTTTACCTAAATTTACCATAACTTGCTTTTCTATTAAAAAAAAATTTTTTCCCCCCAAACTTAAAAGTCCACTGCTTGAGTAGACGTTCAAGTTCAAGTAGGTTTATCGTCATTTCACCACATGTGGTACATGACGTGGAACAAAATTATGTCCACAGGGTCTCTCAGTTACACCCAACAAAAATATAAAGTGTAAAAACAAACAGTAAATAAGAATCTAATATATAAACTAAGATATACTGAGATATTCACCTTCTGGTTTACTTCAATCGCATGCAGAATCAGTGTTTGTGTTTGTGTATTTGTGTGTACAAATCCAGACCTGGAAGGGTTTCTCGTAGACTTCCTCCATAGCAAGTCGTCCATATTCAGTGAAGAGCTGAGGAAGAAAAAAAAAACGTTAAGAATTAAATCTTAATATTGTCACAACAATAAAAATGCTCTTTCCATGCAAAAAATAAAAAAATTAGACAAACAACAACACAAACACTTAAAAATCGTGGTGCTCGTGTTGGATGTTTGTAAGTACTGTACTTGCTCAGTATTGTGCAAGTGCACACTTGAAACCATTCAGACTTCAGCTCACACAGAAGCTTGAAGTTTAGAAGATTTAGAATGTCACTTTGGTCAATCTGATCATCAAGTATAACACCAACTGACAAACCTTCGTGCACACAGCAGTATTTGTGCTGGTATTTTGCCTGATACTTAGAGATTTTACAGTTGGCAGACCTGCAGTCATGTCCAGTTATAAAATAACATGAACTCTGCATCAGTAACAAATGTAAAGGCGTTTAGCCCTTTCCTGTTTTAGAACAGGTTGGACGCAGTTGGGACCAAAAATGGAGTAAAATCCAATCGTTCTCCTCCCAGCTGGCGAGACGGACTGTAACTCAGCACAGACCTGTCCCAAAACATCCCAAGAACCTTATATGGACCTGATCTTCTGTCAGTGGCAAAGATCACACTCCCCATGCCCGTCAAAATAAAAGACACTTTGTTCAGCTTTGACTTGCATTAAGTTTTAAATATCAGAGAACATAACAGAGGAGGTGGCAGGTGTTGCTATCTAAATAATAATAATGTAAATATCAGAGAACATAATCATAAATAAAATAAAGTCTGACCTGGAGGTGTTGAAGGTCATCTTCCTGGACATTTTGGGATAAATTGTACACCTGAAATACATTTAAAAAAGAAAAAAGATATGTATGCATGCACAGGTTTATATGTTTGTGTGTTACAGGTTAAAAAAATCTATTTTCCAAGCCAAGGTTCAAACGTGCTGTGATCAGCTGATCGTGTGCTGTTGCTGTTCGTGTACAGTCTCAGAAACAGGCTGAGGTGCGTCCTGCTCAGTTCAAACAACTAACATCAAATGGACAAACAGAAAACTGTCAGACGGCTTTACGCCATTTTATACCAATGTTGAAAAAAATACCTACAGATCCAGACATTTGATTATATGTAACTAGTCATGTAAACATTCACTCCTTCAACTTTCAGGGTTTTACATAAAGAGACATAATAAAAATAGTCTATTTATACCAGGTTTTATAATTACTGAAATCTAACCTCAAGTTACAAAAACAACTGACTCCAGTTATTTTTCGTTAAGTATAAAAAGTCAAGATGGAAAGCTGTGCATGAGAAACTAAGTCCACTCTTGTTGCTTTATCTCAAAAGTAGCAGCTGATCAAGAGGTTGTCAGGAAGTGACGCCCTCCATGTCTGGCCGTTATAAAATATAATGTTGGATCATTATTATTGTTTATCGGTTAAACATCAATATCTCCTATAATACATCTTTCAAAAATTAACCGCAGGGTGAAGCAGTGTCATTTGTATTTTTTTCTATTTTGCTCTCAACTCTTGGTTTATCTTAAAATTATACAAAAGTCCACATTTTAAGTTTAGAAAAAGTTGTTTTAAATAACACAAAAGTGACAATTGTTACTTTTTTTTATTTTTATTTTTTCTTCTTATCCACTGCACCTAATTCTTCACTTCCTCCTTCCTCCCTCACTTGCTGCTTAGCTGAAATTAAATCCTGGTTTACGTCTAACTTCCTTAAATTAAACAGTGATAAAACAGAGTTTCTACTCATCAGCACTAAATATCTAAGGTCAACAGTTTCTCCCTCACCATCGACAGCTCCTTGGTTTCTCCCTCCCCTCACGTTAAGAGTCGGTGTCATTCTTGACAGCACTCTCTCGTTTCACTCTCACATCAGTAATATCACCTGGTCTTCATACTTCCACCTTCGAAACATCAGCCGTCTCCGTCCATCCCTCTCCTCGCACTCTGCTTCCATCCTGGTCCAAAGTTTGGTCATTTCTCTACTTGATTACTGCAACTCTCTCTCCTGTTTGGTCTGCTGCATAAATTACACCGTAAGCTTCAAATGGTTCAAACTTCAGCTGCCTGCATCGTTACCAAAACCCCTTCATTTCACCACATCACCCCAGTTTCACAGTAACTTTACTGGTTTCCAGTCACTTTCAGAATTCAATTTAAAATCCTGTTGTACACATTAAAGACCATCCATAACCTCGACAGTCCCCATCGGTCTGATCTCCTGCACATCATCACCCATTCACGCTCCCTTTGTTCTTCCTCTTCCATCCACCTCAACGTGCCTCTCGTCCGCCTCAGCACCGTGGGACACTGAGCCTGTTCTCACTCTGCCCCCCAGCTCTGGAACACTCTGCCCCCAGACGTCTGTAATGTTGACTCCCTTCAGACCTTCAAATCACAACTCAAAACTCATCTGTTCAAGTTAATGTTTTGATTTTTTCTTTTTGGTTTAGTGTTTTTGTAGCCATTTTGTTTGTTTTATTTTGTATTTTTAATGTTGTGAAGTGTCCTTGGGTGTCTTGAAAGGTACTAATAAATAAAATGATTTTTATTACTATTTATTGTTAAAACTACAAAGTTGAAAAGAAGCTAAAAGAAGTTAAATACTAGCCAAAAGCAGCAAAACATTAGCTGAAAAGTAGTAAAAGTCTATTTAAAAGCTAAAAGTAGCAAAAGGCCAGAACAGTGGTTCAAAACTAAAAACAGAAGATGTCCTGATGCTGCTCAATAATCCAGGTAAAAAAAATCTAAACAGATTAATTCTGGTCCTCATTCAAAAAACAAACAAACAAACAAAAATGTAGAAATGTTTTGTCTTTCGGATGGAAGACGAAACATTTCTACATTTTATCCTAACTGTAGATAACCTGTAGAAATAAAGGTTGAATAGATGAATACAGCATACTATATGCTCGTCATAAAACTACAGTATTATACAGCAGTCTATGCTGTACAAATGTTCTGTGTGTGTAGGAATTAAATTATCTTCAGTGGTCCAGAAGTTATGGGCGGGTCAAGAAAAGACTGTTTTTACGGGACAAGAGAAAGTTGACGGATGGACTGACAGACGGACGTAGACTAAACTATAAAACGTCCACATTTCAAGAGGCGTAAAAAAACAAAACAAAGAAAGTCAAAAGCCACACCACCCATTTCCTGAATAACATGTTTTGACATATGGAGTTATAAAAACTACAAAGTACATCCTAATAGTTAATAGTTTATCGTATGTTAGCACACATACTGCAACAACAAACACTGTCCCTTGAACACGGAGGTACTTCGCCTCTTGTCACAGAGGTTGTGCACGTGACTGATTACGCTCACCTTGTTTGTCATTAAGACCAAGTTGTCCCGCTCTGTTTTTGCCCCACCCGAACACAGCCCCGGACAAGGACAAGGCAAAGCTGTGGTCTCCCCCTGCAGTTATCTGAGCCAAGGGGATCCCTGCCAGAGACTTCAGGGGATGAGGGGACAGTTTGCTGGACTCTCCTCTGCCCAGGCCCAGCTGCCCGTTGGTGTTCTGGCCCCACGTGAACAGCTGCCCATCTGGAAGAGCGCACAGAGCACACTCGTCTGTGTGTGCGCATCACATTCAGCACATTTTCACAACTGAAGAACTCAATGTTGCTCCAAATTATAGTGTCAAATACAAAAAAAAATTAATGCCAATTGCTGGTTTTCATTCTCGGCAGCAAATCGTTTTGATTTCTCTCTAAATTCCTTCATGCTTTTAGAAAAAGACAGACTCATCACTGCTGTCAAATGCTAAGAAGACACAAAACCCTCTGAAGTACAGTGGAGCCTGAAAGTTTGAGAAGCTTCACAATTTTCTTTTTTGTTTTTGGTCACAGACCACTCCACAGAGAGTGAATGGTTGTTTGTCTCATTTGTCTCCATGTGTCCCTGTGATGGACTGGAGACATGTCCAGGGTACCTCTCGCACAGTGACTTCTGGATATGGACACCAATGACCCCCCATGGCCCGAAAAGGAAGAAGAGGATAAGGAAGGATGTGTGGATGTATTTGTCATACCTCTAGAAAGTGCCATGCAGTGCTGGTTCCCACACATCACTTGGGAGATGCTGTGATCACACAGTCTTTTCACCAGCCTGAAGTAAACACACAAAAAATAACTTTTTTTTTTAAACAAATATATAATTTTTAAGCTCTTTTTGTAAAAACTTGCATGAGATTTGTTTTAATACTACTGAGTTGACGTAGTTTTGATGGCGACATATTTCCATGTTTTTGGTTGTTGTTTTTTTGGGCAGATCAACAAAGAGCTGATTGTTTGGTGACAGAAGAGTAACGGCCGTCATGACGCCGGCGCAGCAGCTTCATCTCCACCGCTCATCGTGCAGAATGTCGCTCAGTTTTCATACCTTCACCAGAAGTTCACAACTAAAGGTGTCCAACCACAGCCAAATAAACTGCACATTCAGAAGCATGGGAGGATTTTGGCTTTGGCGCATAAAATAAAAACAGGAAGTTGTTTTGTTGTTGTTGTCAAGCTTGGCTGAAAGTTGGTCTTTAACAATGAGCAGAGCAGTCACCTTGGAATCCGAACACCAATCTCCAGAGTTTCCAGGCCGAGCTGTCCCCCTTCACCAGCTCCCCAAGCAAACACCTGGCCTTGCTCGTTTATGGCCATTGAATGGGCACGACCGCACGAAACCATCGTGATCTTCTGGGTATCCAGAGCCACCACCAGTTCTGTGAGCAGAAGGGAATTACTATGAGACACAAAGGCAAATAAAAAACAAACAGCGAAAGCTTTTGTTTACAAGTAAATCACTGATGTCGTTTTCAAGAAGAGTTCCTCTGTACTGCACTGAACAGGGAATGCAAGATGTCCACGTGGGCAGGAGTCACTCTGAATAAAAAGTTTCTTTCTGCTTGTCTGAGGCAACACACTGATGGATCGTGGCAAGTGGATGGCGCCACTTTATCCACCCCCAGAAGAATCTTTGGCGCCCCAGTCGTGTGACAGTTGTACTTTTAAGCAATATTAAAAACTACAAAGCATAGCTGGTTTACATGTACTTGTACCGTAATTGTTGATCTATAAAGCGCACCAGAATATAAGCCAGGGGTGCTCACGTTGTAACACGAGTGGCAGCACACAGCTGCTGAGACAGATGTGCAGCTCTTGTTGAAGATCAAGAATCAACCACCAGATGATGTTTTATAAACTTTACCTTCCTGAAGCCCACAGGTCTTCATGAAACTACCTCCCTCGCTCATGTTACTCTGCTAAATGGCCTGAACTAGGCTAACAAGAACAGACTAAAAGAACAATGCTAAACAGCTAACTCGGGGGTCTACAACCTGCGGCTCTGGAGCCACATGTGGCTCTTTGGTTCCTCTGCAGCTCTTTCAGGCTTTGTCCAAAACTGACATAAAACTGAATTTTATTGGTCGTTATACAAACAACAGAAAAGGACTACCAGTAGATTTAACAGTTTTCCTGTCTTTTCTTTTGCAAATGTGTCAGTACTGGAACAAGTACAAGGAGTAAAACATATCCACTTTAACTTTATGCTTTATTTCTATACTTAATTTTTTCCAGTTAAAAAAATGACCTACGTCTACACAGTTCATAGTTTTTGTTAATTAAAAAAAAAAACTCTTAAAAAGAATTTCGTATTTTCATTTGTCTTAAATTGTAAAAATATAAATTATTAGTTATTTTCACTTTATAATTTCACCCCTAGTGGCCACATAAACTCCTTCCAACAAACCTACAGTGGCCCATGGGCCACCAGTTGATAACCACAGCTGTAGCATGCTGTTGCGGCTCTGAACACTTTTAATTTAGTGAATGAATGTGTAAAATGGCTCTTTTGATTTTAAAGGTTGCAGATCCCTGAGCTAAATGAAATGAACAACGAACACAATTTTACCCATAATCCCTCTCTGAGGCCATTGGACCCACCCCCCAAGAGAGACGTGTACTGGGCAGCTATACGAGCGCCCAGGTGTGACGTCACGAAGCTAAATGTTTTTGGTGGCAAGAAGCTCATTAGACAGTCAAAAATAAATAAAGCCATAAATTAGCCGCAGCATTGTATGAGCCGCGGGTTCAAAGCGTGTGAAAAAAGTAGCAGCTTATAGACCAGAAAGTACGGTAAATATGGCGGTGAGCAACTTGGATTTTGGAACAACCAGTTATCTGCAGCAATCTTTCATATGCCTGGAACAGTTAACCTGATGCAGAGGTTACCTGGGGACGTTTCGTCACTGTTGCGACCCAGCTGTCCGCAGCTGTTAGAGCCACACGTGTACACGCTCCCGTCGTGCAGGAGGAAGAGCGTGTGCTGCCCTCCACATGCAACTTCCTTCAGCCCTCGCCCACTGAACACGTGGCAGTTCCTTGGTTCAAACACAGGGCTCCTCTCAACGCCGATTCCCAACTGCCCATCCCTGGCGTTCCCCCAGCACAGCATGGTGGAGGGAGGCGAGGAAACGAGCAGCAAACTGAGGAGGAACAGGGAGTGAAAGCCAGGAGGAGGAACAGAAGAACTTTCAAGCTGTCCAGCAGCCCCGCTTTCTCCTCTTCAAGTAAAGTCCAACCCTGGAAGACAAAAACAGCAGGAAGTCATCAGCATCATGAGGAGCACCTGCTGATCACTGGGCTGATCACTGGGCTGCAGTAAACGTCCTGACAATATTTACCCCACACAAGTCTTGCAAAAGGTACAGATAATGCTTTTGCCTGCGTTTGGGTGTGCACGTGTCTGTTAGTGAACATCTCTTGCACCACTGGATGAATTTTGATTATACAGGTAACCCTCGGTTTACGGCCGAGTTCCGTTATAACGGCCCGGCTGGATACCGATTTAGCCTTAAACCGAAACTGCTCGCACGTGGCGGCCGTAAACGCGGATTTTTAGCCTTAAACCGAAACTGAAAGCACATGGCGGCCGTAACGTCTTTTTAAACACGTTTTTTTCAATGTAAAACACCTAGAACGTACTTAGAACGCCGTTTTAATGTGATTCCAAGCAGTTAGCTAACACAATACCCTAAAAAAACCCGGAAAAAAAAAATGCTGCATAAAAAAGGCAACGTGAGGTGTGATGACGTCACTGGGGGCGGCGCCGTAAACGCAAAATGCTGTAAACCGATGACGCTGTAAACCGAGGGTTACCTGTATACAGTGTGCCTGGTATTAGTCCAATGTCGTTTGTCTAAAGTACAAAGATGCGAAAACCCAGAGATTTTTGAGCACATGTACATCTTGCAATTACTTTCAAAGGGTTAATGCATGAATGGAATAAATTTGTTTTCACCATTCTCTCTGTGGTGAGATCTGAATAGTTTATTCAAGGTGGTGTACAACATTGTTGCTTTAAAATACGAGGTCAAAATCATTTTCTTCAAGCAAACTTCCACAAATGCAGCAAACGTGAATCAACCTTGGGGGCTCAACGCTTTATTCCGTACAAAAGAGGCTCTAAGGTTCCTCAAAAAGCCTCTGTCACCTCTAATCACTGACGTTTTCTGCAGGCAATGTGAGCTTTTTATGCATAGTCAGTTCAGATGATCATCCTGCCCATTGTTGCTGTCGGTGGTGCCAAAATGACAGCATTATTATCGTCCCTTTGCACATGGGGGTGACATGGCCCTGTTCCCATCCAGCCTGGTGTGATAGAATCTTTAAGGAGACTGGTGAGGTGGTGATGATTGCTCTAATCTTCTGATTCAAGACAAGGTTATAATTTGTGGTTTTCCACCCTCTATGCATTTTATACATGTACTTTCAACTGAAGGAATGAGGAAAAACTAAAGAAAATAAATAAAATTAAATAAAAAAAAAAGAAGCTTGGGCGCTGACAGAAAATCAAAAACAAGCATTGTACTGTGCCATGCTTGATAAACGAAACGCCAGCAAACATAAATCAAATAAATTATTTATTAAATTCACCTATGGGTTTGTTTTTGCAGGGTGTACAATTTTATAATTAATGGTGATAAAACAGATTATTAAACATTTGGAATCTTTGTATTTCTTCTGCCTATTTGACTAAAGAGATCGGTTGTTTCTGTTAATATTACTTTATTGTTCAGTAAATGTTTAAAAGATTGTCCACGATCCACATAATTGCTGCAAATGTATTTTAATTAAGGGTAAATTAGATTTTTTTTGTTTTGTTTTGTTGTAAAATGTTATATATTACAGATGTTTGATTTAGGTTTACATATAAATGTAACATCAGAGTTTCTTGGTATCATCATTAAACACTTACTGCAAGACAAGGCAGACATCAGCATCTAATTATCTGTCCATTCATCAGAAGGTCAGTTTGAGAAAACCGACTCTCCAATCCACAAAGACACTCTCTAGATCTTCCCAGGAGATCCCAAAGTCTAGATGGGACAGAACCAGCACTCACTGTGATAATATTTTGTTTCATGGTACGGAACAAGGTTATAATCAATACAAAGTGATAATGTTAACATGTGCAACAGGAGCACCTGACTGCATCTTGAAGTGTTCCCAGGTCTAAAGATAAAGTTCTTCCAACAAGTTTTGGGTCTGACCCAACTTCTCTTCCCAGGAGAATGTGCCATAAAAAAAAAAAATATATATAAAAAAAAAAAAAAAAAAACCTGCAGTGAGAAGAGACCAGGAAGCACACCAGATGCCGGGAACAGCTCAGTTAATTACTTTTAATGAGGAAAAGTTTTACCCTCACTATTCCTGAGACTGAGCTCAGACACATTGTTTGCATCTTTGGTCCTATTCTTTCAGTCTGACCCAAACTGTATGATGATAAATCAAAGTGGTTTACTGTCTGGCTCCACACTTCTGCCACCACAACAGAGCAGAACCGGTCACTCCTGGTTTGCTGTTGCAGCCTTGTCCATCTATTCTTTCAACATTCATAAACATGACACCAAGTTTCTGCAACAGTTTTTGACTTGAGTCTCACGCCTCAACAAAATGCAGTTGTCACCTTGACTAAGAAGCTCTCTTTTTTGGAGTAATACGTTATGACAAAACGGCTCACTTCACAATTTTAACCAAGAAAATGACATCAAATATAAAGATTAATTCTAGGATTTACATAGTAGCCGTGATGGACATTTTTTTTCTTAGATATCAGGATTTTTGCTTTATGATTGTAGTTACAGTTGTTAATGGGATCTATGGTTTATGCTCTATTAGCTATAAACATGTTTTGTTTTTATCAGCTGGCAGACATTAGCAGTCCCCCCCCCCCACACACACACACACACACACCTGGCAGAATCTAAGATCTTCATTAAATTGAGGAGAGGGCTTCAGTTACTTACATCACTGCACCTCATCGCCACCTCCTCTCTGCTCATCACTGGCAACAGGTTTATGTGAATACATCCATAAAATTGGATTCCTGACCTGGGAGGGACAAGTGGAAAAGCACTGTTTGAACCAGGAAAGGGGGATGATGTGCACTTTGGGGTTGATGGGAAAACCGTCCCTGTCTTTACAGCGTGGCTATTTCATCTGCTTAGTTCTCAATTTCCACAGTCCAAACCACTGATGTGTTGCAGACACAGTCAATTTGGGGGATGGCTGATCACAGTTAAATCACCGAGAGCGCTACCCAGCTTGTAGCGGAAAATTCTCCCACCAGTAATGTGTTCACAAACTAAGAAAACAATTATTTGTACAGCAGTGTATTAAGATTCTGTAACTTTCTCTTGCTTGTGTGCTCTTCCAACTTTTTAACTAGTTTTGTTATCATTTGGCAGTTGCACTGTTTTCCCTCCTCGTGTTTTTCAACCTGCAGCTGATTGGAAATGAGGCCAGAGCATTAAGGCAGCATGAAAGTTCATCCAAGACTGACTAATTCTCTAAGCAGAGCTTCTCATGCCAGCATCACACACACCCCTCAGATCGGTACCCATATTCCAGTCATATTATTCACCTCATACATCCTGAACTGATGAGGTCCCGGCAGTCCATTAGCTTCCAATTAAAACACATCTTAAAATGCTCTGAATGCTTATTTAATGACAGCTTTGGAAAAGAACCATGAAATTGTCATCTCTGTGTGAAAACACGGCAGTGAATTGGCCTCATGATTTGACTTAAACATTCAACAAAACAAGTTTCTTGAAGTTTATTTTCCTGTAATGAATGGATGTAAATCTCTGGGTCAAACACCAAACTTATGATTTCCTTTCTTAAATACTTGATTAAAAAAATAAAAATAAAAAAATAAGTACAAATATCGATGGGCATTAAGATGTAATTAAATAGTTTGTTGCTTGCAACAGTACAGTACAGTGCAATCCTCCATATTGAAAAAGTATAAATATGAAGAAATCCAACAAACCTTGGTCCACTATGTGAACGTACTGCTTCTGGAACTGAGTTTGCTGTGGCTCCTCGGACTGATGAAGTCCTTTGGATGAAGGATGAAACATTTAAACAAAAAAAAAGTCCAGAGGACCCGTCTTAACCATCAGATTTTTTTTTACCCAGATTATTCATTTCAAAAATACTTTATTAATACCAAAGGGAAATTAATTGTTATAAATCGTTATCCTCATTTCATTAAGAGATGTTATAGATGCTGATGGCTGTAGGCAGGAAGGATCGCTTGTAAAAAAGTTCCATCCCACAGTGGATCAGAAGAAAATGGCTGCCGATGCCATTTGATACGTGCAGCCAGACTCTACTGGAACTTGGTTCCTCCGAGCTGCAGGACTGCCCGAATACTGGACAGAACTCCTCCCAGAGTGATAGCCACTCCTCCCAGCAGCTGCCGAGCTCCTCATCACTGTTGACAGCAGGCTGCAGGTGTCGGGGGGGGGGGGTCCAGTCCTTCTGCTATCGCGAACCATGTTTCCTGCTGGTTCCAGGATCTCAATGGTCAGGCACTCGAGCACAGCCAGCAGGGAGACGGGAATGCATTTACGGCGCCTCCTTTTCAACTCATTTGAGATTTGGAGCTGTAGTTGATATACTATTTGAGCTTTTGGAGATGTTAATCAGCTGCTTTGGTTGGAAAAGAGAAATGCCTTGTTGTCATGGTTACACATAAATGTCCCAAAAAAGCAAACAAAACAAAACAAAAAAATAAATAAAAGCCTTTCAGCTGCCCATCATCCGATACCAGAGGAAACGATCATCCAAAAAAAGGTGATTTACAACCAGTAAAAAAAAAAAGGGGGGGGGGGGGGTGCTTTAAGTTTACAAAATATATCCCAATGACTGTAA
>JARVGQ010000547.1:1483232-1494864 GCA_031762355.1 Hypsolebias martinsi | reverse complement strand
GCGCCCCCTGCGTCCAGAGAGGCGCAGTGGAGGAGCCGTGTCTGCTCCACAGCGCCCCCTGCGTCCAGAGAGGCGCAGTGGAGGAGCCGTGTCTGCTCCACAGCGCCCCCTGCGTCCAGAGAGGCGCACTGGAGGAGCTCTAATAGAGAGGACGTGACGCTGCTGCTGCTGTTCAGAAGTGACGTGATCTTTTCTGTGTTTAAGTTTGTATAAACGCTGCAGAAGAACTCAACAGCATTATCATTCTTTGTTAAAATCAAGTCTCTCTTGTAAATGAGGTACTGTACAGGAAAGAAATGTGTGCACGCAGCCCCCCACCCTCTCATCTCCACCCAAAAGACCTGTTAAAAAAAAGAGGAACACACAATAATAAGCATTCACATAAAAACATAAAAATGCTTATGACACCTTTGAACAACTGAAAGCACCGAGAAAAAACAACCTGACTGGAGTTCCTTTAAAAATCCTACAAATAATCAGATTCATTGTTGTGGATTTATTACAAAGTTTTTAAGGTTTGAAAGTAAAAAGCATGCTGCCTAGTTGTATCTAAGAAGACCTGGAGGTGGCGCTGTAACATCAGTGACTATTTGGTCCATGTGTGTTGTGTTCACTGACTGCTCTCTGCTTTTAGCTGTAACCTCAGTGATGCAGGGGAGTAGATGTGGAGGTTTAATTAAGAGCCTTGCTCAGTGGCACAGGCTGGGGCAAATGAGGGTGGAGGCAGTTGTGGGTGCTTCACCTTTCCCACCTTCATGGGTTTGATCCGACCCGGTGACATTCCAATCACAGGCTCGCCTTCTCCAGCCTCTGCACCACCACTCCCCTCTCTCCCAGCAACTAACTGCAGCAAAAGATTAGCTAAATGCTAACATCAGTTAAAGTCTATGGAAAACTAGCTAAAAATATCAAAAGGACAGCTATAAGCTAAAAATAACAAAAATCCTTCTAAAAGCTCAAAGAAAAGCTAGCTAAGCAATAAGCCAGATAAAGGTAATTATTTTTAGATCAAAGATAAAAGTATCAAACATAAAGCTAACAAAAGACTAAATAAAAGCCAAATTTAGCAGATAGTTAAATGTGCTAGCTAAAATTCAAAAACAGCAGAACACCAGGGCTTGTTAAAAAATGTCCATAAGTAGAAGAATTGTATCTAAAGGTGTGAGTGAGACAGGTCCCTCTTGTAAATGAGTCCCCGTGGCTCAACGAGGCTAGCCTGTATAAATAAAAGGTTGAATGAAAAGTAGCAGAATTATAGTTAAAAGTAGCTGAGTCGTAGCTAAAAGTATCTGAATTGTAGCTAAAAGTAGCTGAATTGTAGCTAAAAGTAGCTGAATTGTAGCTAAAAGTAGCTGAATCATAGCTAAAAGTAGCAGAATTGTATCTAAAAGTAGCTGAATTGTAGCTAAAAGTAGCTGAATCATAGCTAAAAGTAGCCGAATTGTAGCTAAAAGTAGCTGAATCCTAGATAAAGGTAGCTGAATCATAGCTTAAAGTAGCTGGATCATAGCTAAAAGTAGCAGAATCGTAGCTAAAAGTAGCTGAATCCTAGATAAAAGTAGCTGAATCATAGCTAAAATTAGCTGAATCGTAGCTAAAAGTAGCAGAATCGTAGCTAAAAGTAGCAGAATCGTAAAGTAGCAGAATTGTAGCTAAAAGTAGCTGAATTGTAGATAAAAGTAGCTGAATCATAGCTAAAAGTAGCTGAATCGTAGCTAAAAGTAGCTGAGTCCTAGATAAAAGTAGCTGAATCATAGCTAAAAGTAGCTCAATCATAGCTAAAAGTAACAGAGTTGTAGCTAAAAGTAACAGAGTTGTAGCTAAAAGTAGCAAAATCATAGCTAAAAGTAGCAGAATCGTAGCTAAAAGTAGCAGAATCATAGCTAAAAGTAGCAGAATCGTAGCTAAAAGTAGCTGAATTGTAGATAAAAGTAGCTGAATCATAGCTAAAAGTAGCTGAAATCGTAGCTAAAAGTAGCTGAATCCTAGATAAAAGTAGCTGAATCATAGCTAAAAGTAGCTGAATTGTAGATAAAAGTAGCTGAATCATAGCTAAAAGTAGCTGAAATCGTAGCTAAATGTAGCTGAATCCTAGATAAAAGTAGCTGAATCATAGCTAAAAGTAGCAGAGTCGTAGCTAAAAGTAGCATGAGAAGACAAAAATAGAGCAAGTGTACTGAATGAGAACAATGTTTTTAAACGAACTGAAGATCTTCATGTATTTTACTATGGGGAAGATATTTGCAAGTAAAATTAAATATTTTTAAATTTATCCTGTTTCTGGAATGAGCTGAAGTATTTGACATATGACAGAATAAGCAGAAGTTCTTAAACTGCAAGAAACAAACGGAGTAATAAAAATAAAGAAGCAACATGACATAGTTGAACTGGAGAAAGCAGCTCAGTGTTGATGTGGACGATGTGCTCCTGAAGTCAGCAGAGAAGACGTGTGTGTGGATGTTTGGTGATAAAACAAGTTTCTTCTCTGAGCGACAGAGACCTGGGGGCTCAATGTGCTGACAGCAGATTGAGAACACTCCCCAACCGTGCAGCAGATAAAACGGGTTTGCCCCTGCTCCACTTTCAACTCTCAGTTTCTCACCTTGTTTCAGGCTCTGCAACAACAAAATGCACTTTTTATACTTTTATCGTTTTTCATCAGCACGTATTTAAAAACAGAACGTGGACATTTGATGTGAAAGTCGGAGTTTCTGTTTATTTCTTTAGTTCCTGCAGTTTGTTTTACTCGTTTCTTTCATGGTTTATTTTTCTGTTGTTTCCTTTAGATCTTTACCCATTTGTGTTTGTGCACTTCATTGATATTCATTTAGTTTCTTGTGCAGGTCTTGTTTCTGTTTCCTGCTCCTCCTGGTCCCATCTCCCTTCACTCACGTCCCTCGGTGTAGTCTGCCACACACCTGTCCCTGATCAGCAGTCGTGCCAGCTGTTTGCATTTCCCGCTCACCTCTGTTCTGTTTACTCATTGGTGGCACGGTAGCGCAGTTGGTAGAGCTGTTGCCTCGCAGCAAGAAAGTCGCCGGTTCAAATCCCAGCTGGGTGGAGTTTGCATGTTCTCTCCGTGCTGTGTGGGTTTTCTCCAGGTACTCCACTTTCCTCCCACATACCAAAAACATGCACGTTAGACTGACTGGTGACTCCAGATTGTCCCTAGGTGAGAGAGTGAATGTTGTCTGTATGTGTCTCTGCGATGGACTGGAGACATGTCCAGGTGTCTCTGCGATGGACTGGAGACATGTCCAGGTGTCTCTGTGATGGACACAGGCCCAACAAGGAGAGGGTGTCCCAGGTGTCCCCTGCCTCTCACACAATGACTGCTGGACACCAGTAACCCAAAAAGGAAGAGATGGATGGATGGATGGATGGATGGATGGATGGATGGACTGATATATTATTGTTGAGAAAAACACAGCTGGAGCTGTTTTGCTCAAACCTTATCAGTACTGGAAGAGCTCATGCTCAGAGTGTGGTTGTGAACGACTCTCAGCTACTACCAAACTGAGTTTAACCCAGTATCTCTAACAGACTGGGCTTTTACCCGTTGTGTTGGCTATGGTGCAACAGCTGTGGCAGCCATTTTGGTACTAGGTAAATGATAAAGTTTAATTAAAATATCTTCAGTAATTTTGGAAAAGACTTCCTTCCACACGTTGTTCAGCCTTCTTGCATCCAAAACACAGAAAGTGTTGCACAATGTGGAGCAGTTGGAGAATGTGTTGTGAAGGACTCTCAGCGACTACCACACGTTGAATCTGAACATCTGTCAAACTGAATCGTTTTAATCTTTAGTTGCTGTTGTTGCAGCTGCAGATACGTTCAGCAGTTATTTCCTGAAAGTTTCGTTCAAATGTGTCCAGTTCGTGAGATATTTTGCTAACAAATACAGAGGAACTCAAGCGCGTTAAATGTCAGCCTTAGTTCAGGTGTGTGTTTTTCTACACACATGTATTCATTCATTGCTTCCTTCTCTGTTTCAGCGCACGCTGCCGGGCCACTTCCTGCAGCTTTGCAAACATGATAAGGTCCAACCTGCGAGAACTCTCCCAGCCCGACGCTAATGGTTAACCAGATATCTCATGTGGGAGGGGACGGGTTGGAACAGAGTTTTCTGTCGTCCTCATTGTTCTTTGGTTGAATTCATTCAGAGCTGCAGGCAGAATGGAGGAGATGCAACCAGACACTAGACCCAAGCCGGAGCCTGGCACCCAGGACGAGCAGGAAGGTAACGTCTTCTGGACGTTTCTGTGGACGTTTCCAGCTTTTTCAAGTTTGCCTACTTTGAGTGTCCAGCTCAACAGACCACAGCTACGTTCATCGCTTTTATCTGATAAATAAGAGGTTTTCAAAGCTCCACTTGTTGCATCATGTGATCATGTGTGTCCTGCTTCTGTCTGAAGATGGAATACGTCGCCGCCTGAGGGACAGGGACCTGCTCAGGAAGAGGAAGGCCGAGGCAGAAGAGAAGGAAACTAACCAGTGGGTTTTGGGGTAAATGTGTTAAAGAAGCGCCGTCAGGAGACGTCCTGCTGGTCTCCTGACCTGGACGCAGTGAACGACGCGCCTGCAGCTGCTTATCGCTCCTCTGTAGTTTGTGTTGAACGTAGAGCGAGACGGAACCAAAGGTTACCTCGCTGGCTCTGTTGACCGCCCAGCACCCGGTCAAGGACTTTGTCCTTTCAGAGTCAACGTGCCCGCTGGTTCTCAGTTAACTAGTTCTGCTCTTTCAGGGTGGAGAGCCAAAGGAAAAGATCAAGAGCTGAGACCAAGAGCGGCCCGACAAGGAGAGGGCGGCCCAGGAAGGCTGAGCCCGCTCCGCTGGTGCCCACCGTCCTGGACGAGGCCGCTGGTGGGATCCAGGAGACCCCGGCAGTGGAGGTGGCCCCTGAACCTGCTGCGGCGTTCATCTCAGACCAGATCTACGAGTCTCTGGCCTCCATCCAGGCTGTGGAGCTCCAACCAGCTCCTCCTGCACCGACGCCGCAAACCGTCCTTTTTCTGTCGGCCGTGGGTCCGTCTTCAGATCCTGTTTCGTCTCAAGACCCCGTCCCAGAAACAGGTCCGGCTCCTCCCCAGCTGGAGACCCTCTACATGGAGCCACAAGACCAGGAGGCCCCTGAGCAGGTGTTGATTGAGGACTTGGGGCCGGATGAGGAGGAAGAAGAACCTCTGGCAGAAGACAGACGAAACGATGAAGGTATGGACGATGACGATCCTCCTGATGATCTGTGCTCTCAGTGAACTCGTCATGTTTTTGTTCTTCAGGTCTGAACGAAACTCTGCTGATCCACGTTCCTGAACAGAAAACAAATTGTGTTCCAGCAGCGTGCGCTCCTCTCCTGCCTCAGGAATACTTCCCAGAAAACTCGTTGTAGATTTGAATCAGCAGAGAAGACGAGAAGGTCTCACGCTGTGTCTGACATTTAGCTCATTCACTGGAGACAGGAAATGTTTGTGCTGAGCTCCTATTGTTTTTTAAACAAACTTTATTTATTTAAAGTGTGCTTTATATGTAATTAAGCTCTATTTTTTAATTTAGCTAATAATACACAACAAATTTAGCTCTTGTTGTTGAAGAGAAAGAATAAATGCATTTGTATTTCTGGACTTTTTTTATTTAATTTTGAAAAATAAATAAATAAATAAAATCACTTAAATCATGTTTAATCTCAACTGTATCTTTAACATCTACAGAGTAATTTTTAATCAGTTTTTATTAAAGCAAAAAAAAAAAAAAAGCTGTAAAGAACAAATCTTCATTTGAACATGTTCCAACATGTAAAGAGTTTGGTTTAAGTCTTTTATTCTGACAGTTTGTGTTAATCTTCCTGAAAAACGAAATTCTTCTTCTTGGCTTTAATGTGAAAAGTCTGATTTATCTTCATTATTCTAAAATTGCTCTAAATAAAACACTTTCATCACAAAATATATCAAAATATGTAAATCAGTGGGAGAATTTGAATGAAACACTGAAAGTAAATCACAGTATCATCAATGTACATTAAAATAAACTTCCTGTTTTACTTTAAATACTGAAATAAACTTTATATTTTTATTCACACAAACCGCAGAGTTCCTAATCAGTCTTGAAAAGTACAGATAAGTATTAAATTAGCTTTAAATGTTTTTCAGTTAACAATATGCATGTAAAAAAGAGTGCACGTAACAAACATATTCTCAATGGACACCAAATAAAGCACTAAAATCTTACTTCATCAAAATTATTCATTCATTCAATCTTTATTTATACAGGCTAGCCTCGTTGAGCCACGGGGACTCATTTACAATCATTAAAAGAAGTTGGCAAGTGACCTACCCCTCAACTCAACTCCTCTGTGCGAGCAGATTAAAGTTGTAAATGTTCTATTTAAATTAAAATATGTTGACTGAAATATTAACATCCCATTTTAGAAAAACATCACAGTTTCCAGGATATGTTACTTTTATAAAAAGTTAACTGATTTTTCTTTTGTGGAGAACTTTCAAACAGGAGAGCACGTTTCAGCTATTATTTAAAATACTGACGTGAAATAATGTGCAAAAGTTTTAAAGCAGCTCTTATTTTGTTATAATTTAAAATGACCTTTCTGGGTGGAGTTTGCATGTTCTCTCCGTGCTGCGTGGGTTTTCTCTGGATACTCCAGTTTCCTCCCGCAGACCAGAAACATGCATGTTAGACTGATGGTAACGCTAAATCGTTCCCATGTGTGAGTGAGAGAGTGAATGGTTGTTTGTCTCGTATGTCTCTATGTGTCCCTGTGATGGACTGGAGACCTGTCCAGGGTGTCCCCCGCTTCTCACACAGTGACTGCTGGATATGGGCACCAGTGACACCCGTGACCCAAATAGGAAGAAGTGGGTAAAAATAATGGATGGATGGAAGGATGGATAGATGGATGATAGATGGATGGATGGATGGACAGAACTAAGTTTCTCCAAATGAACCTCAAACATGACGAAAAACATTTAAAACGATAAAATCACGACAACGTTTCTTAGTTTTCAGATGTTTCTGTCGTCTGAACATTTACAGTAAACGTTTACCTGCAGTGAAAAAATATCAACAATTTATCAAGAAATCTGGAAATTTGAGTCAAGAAAAGTTTGAAGTTTCTTTTATCCAGAAAGGTGAAGATCACAACAGTCCTGGCCTCCCCAGATGTTGAGCAGAAACAGGTTTTTGTTACTTTCACACTAAGTTTACTCGTATCAAACATGTAAACAATTCCTAATGTCACAAGAGCTGAAAGTTTAACATGAATAGCATTTAAGCTGAAGAATAAAAATGAACAAAATATAAAATGCTCAAAAATGTTGGTTTTCTGTGTTTAAATAATATAACACTTTACAACATTTAAGATTATTTTAAAAAGTATATTCATAATAATATTAATCAGAGTTTTCATTCAACCTTTTTTATACAGGTTAGTCTCATTGAACTTTGAGACTCATTTACAAGAGAGAGAGAACTGATGAGAACTGATGTCTGTCTGTTTTTATATACAGTATATAACACCTATAGAAGTCTGTCTTATCCTGATGGTTTAAAACTGTTAACATTTATTTATTGTAATTGTAGTTTCTCTTTATTTTTTGATAAATGCAAATGTTTATTGTCAATTACCCTGTGACGTGTGCTGCTGGCCACTTGACCAGGTCACCCTTGTGAAAGAGATCTCGATCTCAACGGGCTCTACCTGGTAAAATAAAAATAAAGGTAATTGAGAGACCTGATTAAAGTTTAAAGCATAAAGTCACAATTCTAACTTTTTTCCTCAAAACTCTGTTTTACACGAGTAAACTGAAAAACTAAACTCCATCATCTTCTGTGGTTCAAAGCTTCTTCAACTCAAGGCCAGATGTTGCTGGAGTTCTGCTTCCACAGAGACACTGGACACCTGGAGAACTTTGTTCAACTGTGGGGATTTAAAAAGGTTTTATACACCATTTCTGATCAGGGACAACTACAATACAACAAGCTCCTCATGTACATATTTTATTTTAAGCTTGTACTGAGTTATGTGTTCTTAAAAAACACTGTTGTGTTAACTTATTGTGTAAATAAAGTTTTGATCGAATCTTCTTCTTCCTCCAGTGGAGGGATCTCTCTGCTGCCCCCAGCTGTTACAAACATGCATGTTTTTTAAAATATGGAAATACATCAAACTATTTCGCGTCATAGTTTACTAATTAAAGTGTGATGATGGTAAAAATGTGTATTAAAAACATCGTGTAATGTAAACGTGATAAACTGAGTTACCCTCAGATTAACAGGGTGTTTGTCACAGGAAAAGTTCTGGTTGGCCAACAATATTTTTACGTTCGTAGACACTTCCGGGTTTCCGCCTCACGTCACATTCAGGAAATCCTCTCCGTACGTAGGAGCAGCTAAAAGCTAACACAGTTAGAGCTGTGTTCATCTGTTTTTCTCCGTTCAATCAGTAAAATGAGTCCACCGTGTGGCTGCTGCCGTGACAACATGAATAAACTGAACGAGCAGGTTTCTGTGATGAGGAAAGAAATCAAGAACCTGAGGTATGTTCTCCACAGATATGATGTCTATGATCTTTACCACATGGCCAACTGTTATTGTCATGGAGCAGCCGAACAACTTGAGCAGTTCTATGTTTGTATTTTTACATTTTCCTTAAAACCCCTACAATGAACGCATCATCCTCGGAACAGGACGTTTGGAAGAGTTACTGGTTTTAATGGTGTTTAATGGTTGTTGTCTCGGTCCTGTGGGACAGACAGGTTCTGGACAGTTCTGTCAGAGCTCATCGCAAACAGCTGGCGTGTGTTCAGGCTGCTGTTTCAAAGATGACTTCCTGCCAAGATCAGGACCAGAACCCTTCATCACCACCACAGTCTGCACTGGAACAAGGTTTTTATCTGGACTTGTCACATTTTTAATCAACCACAACAACGTTATGCAGCTTGAAGAAAATCTGTCTGTCTCTGTCTGTGTCTGTCTCTGTATGTCTGTCTGTCTCTGTCTGTCTGTGTCTATCTGTCTGTCTGTCGTCTTCAGAGTGCGTGTTGGTCTTTTTCTAAATTTCAACCCAAACCTTCGTTGATAAGAGACACTACTGTTTGTCTGTTGTTCAAACCATTTTAAATCATGTTTGTAATAAAACGTGTGTGATGAAGAGCTCGTGTGAGGTCACATGGTGTCGCCTGCAGAGTGTGTGTTGGGGACGACTCTCAGCTACTGACACCTAAGTTGTGTCCCAATCCAACGGCTGCATACTTCGAAGGACCCGGCCTACCCGGTCGACGTAGACCAGGTCCTCCTAAGACCACGTAGACCGGAAGTCAGCAGCTGTGAATTGGGACACAGCTCTAATCTGAGCTCTGTTAGTTCTGCAAGAGGCTGACACATTTATAGAGTTGTCTAATGTTGATTAGGTTTGACAGCCATCTTGAATCTATCTGAATCCAAAAAACAAATTCTTTATAGACATGCATGCAGTATTACTTTAGAAAAAGTTTCATATAAATCCATCTGATGGTTCTTCTTAAATTTTGCTAACAGAGACAAAATGTTTCCTCCCTTTTTTTGGCAAGACATAAATAATTTGAGTTTAATTGATTTAAGATTATCAATCAATCAATATATCTATTGCCCATAACATTCCATGAGACAGATTTATCTTTGACATCTGGCTCTACATACAAAACAAAACAAGTTAAAAATGCTATAAAACTTTAAAAAGCTTTGCTAACCCAATAAAAACATTCTACACATAGACACTACGTTAAAATATAAAAACATTCCAGCAGACAACAGTTGTGCAGACAACACTGCACAGAATTAAGGAAACTGTCTGTTTCACTTCAATTCAGTTTATTTCTGCAGCTCCAACAGACGTTGTCTCAGAGTTCTGAACAGAAACATTCACACACTTTATAAAAGAAAACCAGTAAAAGATCTTTATCTAAGGAAGGAGACTCGTTGCATCTTCTCTTCATCACAGTCTCCCATCCTGAGCAAGCGCAAAGGAGACGGTGGAAAGAAAAAAACTCATTTGAACAGGAAGAAACCTCCAGAAGAACCAGGATCAGGACGAGCGAACATCTACTTCAACCATCTGGTTTGAGAGAACAGGAAGTAGAAACAGACACAGGAAAACAGGTCCAAGTGTACTTTCTATAGTCCAGGTGTACTTTCTATAGTCCAGGTGTACTTTCTATAGTCCAGGTGTACTTTCTATAGTCCAGGTATACTTTCTATAGTCCAGGTATATTTTGTATAGTCCAAGTGTACTTTCTATAGTCCAGGTGTGGTTTCTATAGTCTAGCTGTACTTTCTATAGTCCAGGTATACTTTGTATAATCCAGGTATACTTTGTATAGTCCAGGTATACTTTTTATAGTCCAGGTATACTTCTATAGTCCAGGTATACTTTTTATAGTCCAGGTATACTTTCTATAGTCCAGGCATACTTTCTATAGTCCAGTGTACTTTCTATAGTCCACTGTACTTTCTATAGTCCAGGTGTGGTTTCTATAGTCCAGCTGTACTTTCTATAGTCCAGGTGTACTTTCTATAGTCCAGGTATATTTTGTATAGTCCAGGTGTACTTTCTATAGTCCAGGTATACTTTGTTTAGTCCAGGTATACTTTGCATTGTCCAGGTATACTTTCTATAGTCCAGGTGTACTTTCTATAGTTCAGCTATACTTTCTATAGTCCAGTGTACTTTCTATAGTCCAGGTGTACTTTCTATAGTCCAGGCGTACTTTCTATAGTCTAGCTGTACTTTCTATTGTCCAGGTGTACTTTCTATAGTCCAGGTATACTTTGTATAGTCCAGGTATACTTTGTATAGTCCAGGGATACTTTGTATAGTCCAGGTGTACTTTCTGTAGTCTAGCTGTACTTTCTATTGTCCAGGTGTACTTTGTATAGTCCAGGTATACTTTCTATAGTCTAGCTGTACTTTCTATTGTCCAGGTGTACTTTGTATAGTCCAGGTATACTTTGTATAGTCCAGGTATACATTGTAAAGTCCAGGTATGCTTTATATAGTCCAGGTATACTTTCTATAGTACAGTGTACTTTCTATAGTCCAAGTGTACTTTCTATAGTCCAAGTGTACTTTCTATAGTCCAGGTGTGGTTTATATAGTCCAGGTATACGTTCTAGTGTACTTTCTATAGTCCAAGTGTACTTTCTATAGTCCAGGTGTGGTTTCTATAGTCCAGCTGTACTTTCTATAGTCCAAGTGTACTTTCTATAGTCCAGGTGTTCTTTCTATAGTCCAGGTATACTTTCTTTAGTCCGGTGTATTTTCTATAGTCCAGTGTACTTTCTATAGTCCAAGTGTACTTTCTATAGTCCAAGTGTACTTTCTATAGTCCAGGTGTGCTTTCTATAGTCCAGGTATACTTTCTATAGTCCAGGTGTGCTTTCTATAGTCCAGGTGTGCTTTCTATAGTCCAGGTGTGCTTTCTATAGTCCAGGTGTACTTTCTATAGTCCAGGTGACGTTTCTATAGTGCAGGTGTACTTTCTATGGTCCAGGTGTACTTTCTATAATCCAGGTGTACTTTCTATAGTCCAGGTGTACTTTCTACAGTCCAGGTGTACTTTCTATAGTCCAGGTGTACTTTCT
>JARVGQ010000547.1:991488-1010322 GCA_031762355.1 Hypsolebias martinsi | reverse complement strand
CACAATAAGTAGCACACTCACATAGTGGACCAACCAGTTTGATGGTGATAAGATGGTTTCTTATCACCATCAAACTGGTCCACTATGTGAGTGTGCTACTTATGGGAGTGAGTTTTGTTGTGGCTTCTCGGACTGATGAAGTCCTTTGGATGAATGGCGAAACACTTCAACAACAAAAAAAAATTAAAAAATAAAATATAAAAATAAGAAACTATCCAGATGACCTGCCTTTATTTTGTTGGGACTTTTTGACCTGGATGAACGTTGAAGAAATCAAAGCACTTTCTTCCACAAAAAGCCGCTATTCATGGCTAGCGGTAGCGCATCGTCAAGTATGAGTTTTATGAGTAAAAAGACAAATTTATAATATCTAAAATCTTTATATCTGTAAAAAATAAAGTTAGTACAAGTGACTGGCGGTGATCTACTCCAAATGTAAAGCAAGGTGATGGATACCCCTGCTAATCACAGCTAACAACGTTAGCTTTAGGCTAACTTGTTTAAACTGTTCAGCAGTAGAATGAGTCAGTTACCGTTTTCAAGTTATACTGATCGAAGAATTATGTGCATCATACGTGATTTGTCCCTTCTCCTTATTGTCAGTGTGTTTTTCTATGAAGTTAAACTGTATACAGGTGCTAGTAAGTAAAACACCAAGTCGTATTTTTGGGGGGGGGGTTTTTGTCATGTCAACTTTTCTTCACATTTCTACTAATTAAATAAAACTTACTTTTCAGCAAGCTATGATAAGTGTGTCCACCAGCTGGTTGGAAGGTACAACAGCTGCAGATGGGGTAGAAAAGTCCTCCTCCTTGGACGTTTGGAATAATTAAATGTATTTCTGCGTTGACTGCCAGAAAGAGTAAACTTTTATCGCCATTTTAAAAGAACCCATTGGTTAAGTGTACGTTTTGGTGCATCTCTGTCAGTTGTAGATCAGGTCCTCTGGATGGATTCTTCTCGTTGAAGAAGAAGAAGAATCCGTCCAGAGGACCTTGTTGTTCAGAACATCAAAATTCATGCTCAATCATCCAGGTACAAAATCCAATAATGGTCAATCAGGTCATCTGGACAGTTTCTTTTTTGTGGAAAGACGTTTTGTACCTGGATGATTGAGCATGAACTTTGATGTCTTGAACCACTTTGGCTGTGGCTGCCTGCCTGGGAGGAGTCGATAGGAGACAGGACGGCCCCCAGAAACCATCTTATTATCAGCAAACTGATTGGTCCCCTAAAGGAGTGCACTGCTTAGTGGGGAAAACAGTTTACTTGGGACTCCTCAGATGGATGAAGCCCTTCAGATACAGGGTAAAACATCTTTGCACAAAAAATAAACTGTCCAGATGACCTGACTGAGCATTATTGAATTTTGTATCTGGATGATTGAGCATGAACTTTGATATCCTGCTTCACTGTTTAATTTGGTTTGGAGTTTTTGTCCCCCATCTTGGAGCAAAGAAAGGGAAATGGAAATCCCCTCTGTGTCATTTTTGCTAAATAGCAAATTCGAGAAATGAAAGGATTCACTGACTTCATGTACAGTATAAAAGTAAGTTTATTAAGAAGAGTAGGGGGTTTAAACCAGGAGGATCTGTGGAGAGGAAGATATGTTAATTATCTTGTAATCATTAGAAAGTTTCTTTGTTTATAAAAAGAGGATAGTTTTGCTCACTGTCTTTTTCAGACTTGGAGGAGATGTGGAGGAACCCAGTGTTTCCAAGATGTTGGTAGTAGATCTTCCAAAGGTGAGTAAATGTCTTAGATAGAGAGAAGTAATGATCCTGAGAGAGTAGGTGAAGTCAGTTTGTCCAAACATATCAATCAGGTCTAGAGAGGCTGAGTGGTTCCAGGCAATGGACGGTGAGACTTGGAAGAACCAAACTCACAAGAGGTACTCAAGGCACAAGAGTTAGGATATATGACAGGTGGCTGAAAAATCATGAACAGGAATATCAAAGTTAGACAGTTGTTTACTCACCATGGGTGAACCAACACTCAAGTGTCAGTAAGTGGTCTTTATGCTGTCTCTGTTCATCAAGGTGGTTGCCACAGCTGTGAATAATCGTAAACATCTGCTGCATCTGACTGTGGAGGAATGATTAGTGACAGGTAGAGAAGAACCAGGAACTGGAATCCTTACAGTACCTTCTTCTCAAGAATCACCTCTTGGCAATCTTGGCCGCTGATCCAGGTAGGCTTGATAAATGTCAATGAACAGGGAAGGATCTTAAATTAAAGCCTGTTATACCCAGTACATCTCCTCAGGACTGTAACCCTCCCAATCAACCAGATACTGGAATCCCCTGCCTCTATGGTGAATGTCCAGGATCTGTTGCACAATGAAGGCAATGGATGTCGAATCAGGGGGAAGAAGAGCTGGAGGGAAAAGATAGCTCTCACACAAGTCTCAAGTCAAGTCAACGATCGTGGAAATTTCAGCCTGACTTCAGATGGGTCAATGATCCTCTAGATGCTGAATGGACCGATTGTCCAAGGGGCCAGCTTTCTAGGAACATCCAGTGATATCCTTGGTAGAGAGCCATACTTCTTGTCCAGTCTGGTTGTTGGGTGCCACTGCACTGTGCCTATTCACAAGACACTTGTTCTGTTCAGCTGTCTGATGGAAGGCAGCCTTAGTTTGAGTCCAGACCCTGAGGCACCATCTGAGATGTTGTAGAATAGATGGCACTGCAACATCAGACTCTTGACTGGGAAAAGAAGTGAGTAGCTGAGAAGCCTCAAATGGGGGAAAAAAAAAAAAAACGTGTCTGCTTAAACCAACCTGAATTGTGCTCATACTCTATCCATGTTAAGGAAGGACTGACAGACCACGCATCTTAAAGCAACCTCCAAATCTTGGTTGCATTGCTCAGTCTGTTTCTTGGACTGGGAGAGATGACCGGTGGTGAGAATAGAGGATGAACTCAGAGCTTCATAAAAGGATCTCTATACCGGTAGTTGTTAGACCAACTGACATCCACAGTCAGACACAATGCCAACAGGTATGCCATGAATCCAGAAGATGTGCTGTGTAATTAGCTGGACTGTCTCAAAGGCTGAGGGCAACTTGGGGAGTGGAATGAAATGAGTGGCTTTGGAGAAATGATCAATGACTGTGAAAATGATCTTGTTACCTTCAGAAGGGGGTAGACCAGTAAGATGATGGCGATGTGGGACCAAGGGCGACTGGGTACAGGTAGTTGTTGTAGCAGATCCACACGTGATTGGTCACTGTTCTTACTTCTGGCGCATGTGGGGCATGCCGCCACAAACTACCAAACATCACAAGACATGGAGAACCACACAAACATGTCTCTGGGTAAAGGAAAGCATGCGATTATAACAAGTAAAACTCAGGCCTCTTTGGAGGAGCAGAATATTCCTCCCAGCAGAAACCTCATTTAAAGTTTAAACAGGTCGCAAATAATAAAAATTAACATGACTAAGCTTGCCATTTGATTACTGTTATAGTTTTTACACAATCACAGTGTAAGTTTTATGGTTTCTGAACACTTTTCCACAAAATATTCAACATTTGATGATATCACACTCAAACATTTGAGCTGTCTAAAATTTTTTTGAAATATTTTACAAACTCTTCTTACTCCCAAAACTTATTCAGTACCTAAACAATTTATACATCAACACAGTCATTTTTTGTCTCGTTTCACCCCATGTATCTTGTACTATCATAGGACTTACAGTTTTTGTAGAGCAGAGAACACAACCAAACTTTCATAGAATTAATTTACTATATGTGTTAACTCAAAATGTTCTCTTTGTACATCATACGCCATCTCCTACATAAAACTGTAGAAACAGTTGGATGAATCATGGATCATGGATGTGGCAATAAATTCTTCTGTTTCTTGTGGTTCAAATAAATTCAAGAAAACTTGTAGTTTTCACACAGAGGATGTTGCCATGGCAACCATAATAAACCACCCACACAAGCTTTGATACTGTGGGAGCTGAAGATTGAACTGTGGGGTAGAGCGGGAAAGGGCAAAATATGGAAGACCATTGAGACTTGTAGTTCTTTTCCTTTAGCCTTTCACAATAAAGGTTGTCTATCCTAGCCATCAATTTAAGGGCATCATCCAGTGTCTCCGCTTCCTCCTCCATGGACAACTGGTTGGATTCTTCAACAAGAAGAGTCCCTCCAGAGGACCTGACTTTACTTTGTAGGATTTTTTTTTCTACCTGTATTATTGAGCATGTGCCATAAGCTTTGATATTGTTTATTTTTTGTTGATTTCTTCACATTTCTTGTACAGTTTGTACATCAAAATGCAGGTAACATTTCTTATCTTAGATTATTTCACAGCTGATGTTGAATTTTAGGAGGAGCAACAGAATTTTTTCCAGCAATAATAATTGTGGAGTTAATGACTAAAATAGCCCAATGGAAAACAGAAAAGTGGGTTGTGTTATGCTAGCATCTTCCATGTTAGCAGGTCTCTCACATTAAGAAAATAAAGGCCCGTCTTTGTTCGCTCCAACGGCACAAACTCAGTTTAACAACCTCATTATACCCGGCCAGCAAAGTGTGCTGTTAACAACATAACACATTCTTAATGAACACACACTCGCACACGTGTTTGAGCTAATGTTTCCCTGGCACACCTTATTAACAGCAACAGTTCAATTTAAAACCTCACAAACACGTTTTGAAAAGAAACAGACGTTATCTGTTTTAAACACAGCCATGCAGAGAAACATCCAGAACAACTACCAGTATATAAAAACATGTCAAAATACATTAAAGCTTTTATTTATCCCTTTTGGTTGATATAAACCCCTCTAGCTTTGTTAAGAGAGGCACTGCTGTCACCATTTCTTGATTTATTGTTTTATTACAAGATAAATGTGATAATTCAGAGCTGAAGAACTCTTTAGCAAATATAAATTAACTCTTCCTTCAGTCAAAAGTTACTTTCTAAAGGCTTGAGTTTCGGCTTCGGTACTTTTGTATAAGATTCGTGGAGACTGACAGGTGGACGTCTGAATCTTGCATCTTGACACAGTTCAACAGTTTAAGTGTATTTTTCACCAAATAACTTATTAAGGAAGTCATTAGTCTTGAAGTCAGTGAAGGATTTAGAGCTCAGAATTAACCTGTTTGTTGTGAATAATGCAGATTTTATTTTCTGCCTCAGAAATGAGACAAAACTGGAGTTGATCCATTTTTGTGACATCTTCAAAACACTGCTTTATATACTTTATATTGTTTTATTTACTGGCAAATAAAAATAATAAACAGATACGGTAAATAATGATAATTAAATAAAAAAATACATAGACAATGGTGGTATGGTGGAGTCGTACCCATGAGTAAGGCAGCCATCATGAATTATGGATGTGGTAAAAATACAGAATGGAACTGGGGGCCTCAACCGGACCATTTTTAGAGCCACCACAACCCACTTTTCCAGTTTCAAGTGAGCTGCTGGCCACTGGCCCTGCAGTGACACAGAGTCTCCAACAACCAGAACCAAGAGGTCCATCTCTGCCCTGCTTCAACACTGGAGCTGAACTGTGGGAGAGCAAACACTGAAGACTGGTTTAACAGGAAATGATTTATGTTGGTGGTCCATCCATCCATCATCCATCCATCCATCAACAATCCATCCATCATCCATCCATCCATCATCCATCCATCATCAACATCCATCCATTGTCCATCCATCTATCATCCATCCATCATCCATCCATCATCATACATCCATCATCCATCCATCATCATCCATCATCAACATCCATCCATCATCCATCCATCTATCATCCATCCATCATCCATCCATCCATCCATCCATCATCCATCCATCCATCATCCATCATCCATCATCCATCCATCATCCATCATCCATCATCCGTCCATCATCCGTCCATCCATCATCCATCCATCTATCCATCCATCTATCTGTTCATCCATCCATCATCCATCCATCCATCCATCCATCCATCCATCATTTTTATCCCGCTTCTTCCTTTTTGGGTCACGGGGGTCACTGGTGAGAGGCGGCAGCTCTACCAACTGCTCCACCGTGCTGCTGGAATGAAACAAAAGATAATTTATAGAAAGTGAACATTTCTGTGAGGACAGGGCCTGAGCTGACGAGAGACAAAGAAAACAAAGACAAATAATGATCCACTGTGTCTCTGTGTTTGGCTGGGCAAGCTAACCCAAAATGGACACGTTGGATGGTGTACAAGTTTTATTTATTTATTTATTTATTTCAATAATAATGTGCATTTTATTTAAACTAAGAGGGCTTGGCCTCATATATTTTGCATAAAGGAGGGAGAATTGACGGTGGGGCCAGCTAAGTCGAGCTATTGTTGCCAGAGGAACCAAATATTGCTTCATTTGTACACACTCAAAGAAAACCAATGATGGGGAAATGAAATGCAGCCCAAACGGCCACAGAGGGTGGACTTTACTGGAAACTTTGGATGACAGCGCTGCTTCCCGTGTTTTTACCGTAAAAAAACAACAACACAGTTTTAAAGCACCGTGACTAAGTACAGTAAGAGTGTTATTGATACACCATGAAATTAAAAACCAAACTTGAACCACAAATGTCTTGGCCGGACTCTCAGCTGAACAGCTCTAACTAGTCAGCTTCAAACCAAACAGAACCAAATGTTGCAAAAGATAAAACTAATAAGTGGTCAATGATAACGTCACACACCTGCCAATATCTGTCCGAGCACAGGGAGTTTGACATTTTATGAGTAAGAAGCCCCTTCAGATGTTTTATGGACAGAACAAACTTCAACAAATTGTTGCTCGACGTTGCCAAAACTGATAAACACTGAAATGCACATTTTCCTTGGAACGGTCCAAACATGTCCGCCTGAAAGACATAAGCAAACATTTGTGCATAAATGGGCTTTTCAAGCAAAAGCAATTCAATTCAGTTTATTTCTGTAGCTCCAAGTCCCAACTGAGGTCATCTCAGGGCACTGAACAGAAACATTCATAATACAAAAAAGAAATCAATTAGTAAAGCTCTCAATCTAAAGAAGCAGCAGATTGTGTTGAATCTTCACTTTATCACAGTTTTCCATCCTGAGCAAGAACAAAGGAGACAGTGGAAAGAAAAATTCCCTTTAAACATAACAATGAATGGGGGGAGTGGTGGCGCAGTGGTTAGACGGTGGGCCTGTGATCGGAAGATCGCCGGTTCAAGCCCCAGTATCAACGTCAAAAAATGTGGGTGGAAAAAGGTGAAACACCCACACCTGCCTCCACCCTCATTCACCCCACCCTTAACCCCCACCATCTGCTCCCTAACAGGTCTCTGTTGAAAATGAGTTCTCGTGGCTCAATGAGACTACCTGGATAAATAAAGGCTAAATGAAAAATAATAATAATAAAAGATGAAACATTTCAGAGGACCACACTTAGTTTTATTAGATTAATTTACCTGATTATTGAGCAGCAGCAGGATAAATAAAGTTAGTTGTTAATGTGTTAAAGTTTCAGCAGCATGTCGTTCACACAGTCTGATGTTTGCTTGGGTCTCTCTGAAGAGAAGTGGACCTTCATGTTCTCACCGTGCCTCCTCAGCAGCATCACATGCTGAAACTCACCTCCACTGGAACACAGACGGTAGATGTGCTGCTTTGACTTAAGGGTTGTTTTAATTGAAATAAATAAATTAGAAACCTTACACCAGTCCCAGAAAATACAGAAAATGTTTTTACCATTGGAATAAAAAACAGTTTTTAAGTGTAAACTAAAAAAAAAGGTCTAAATAAAATTAGGATTAAATGAAGCAAAACTCATTATTGTTGTTGGTGTGATGTTCATCTTGACAACGAGGTTTCAAAGATTGTTCCAGGAGAGTAATTGAAGGTAAGGAGCTTTTAAAAAGCATTGCTGGATCTTGGAGAACGTTCTTCAGGCTCTTTTCCTCTTTCAGAGCAGCCTGGCAGATAAAAGGAAACACTCGTGTGGATTAAAGTGTTCAGAACGTATCAGCATCAAACCACAAGAGTTTTAGCCCTCTACATGTTTCAAACATAGTCAATAGATCTAAATATTTTACTGTGCCCCGGCCGATTTATTGTTTGATGTTTAAAAACTCACGTGGAATGAAAGCAGGTTCGTTAGAGGAGGCCCCAGAACGACGGGCTTTGAAAGTCGAGTTTAGCTGGATATTGATCATTCTCTTTCTTCTGTGACAACGGCCACCAGGGACGCTGGAGGTGTCGGTGGATGAAGGCGCTCTGCCAGCACCGCCAGGCGTGTGCGAGCTGAAGGTGCGGTTGGAAGATGCTGCTGACACCAAAACATCAGACAGCTCCAAGCAGCTTCAGCTTCTTCTGCACGAGTTGCAGAGAACCACTGTCTGGCTGCTGCTGTCATTTTTAATTTTAGACACATGTCAACTGTTGGTTTGGATTTCAAGTCAGTATTTTTATTTCAGTCACTGAACGAATGTTTGGGCTGAGACCTTCAGGTCCTCCAGCTCTGCATGGTGGAGAAGATGCTGCAGAGAAGATCTAACATTCAAACTGTGAGTTTATGATCCATGTTCTGCTGCTTGGTGGTCATGGAGGAACACATCCTTCTCACAGTGACACCCTCTGGTCCTTGATGTTCCTAAGACATAGGCCAGAGAAGACGTGAGTCCCCTCAGTGGGTTTGGGGCTCTGCGTGGGGTCTCCTCTGTTTAGAACATGTCCAGATAACCTCCAGAGATCATCTCCCAGGATGCAGCCTGATCAGATGCCCGGACCACCTCAGCTGACTCCTTTCAGTGTGGAGGAGCAGAAGCTCTCCTCTAAGCTCCGCCCAGATGATGGAGGTCCTCACTCGGACTCTGAGCCGAGCCGCCTACAACTGAAGTCCATCTGAGTCTCTTGGATCCAGGGTCTCGTTTTTTCATTCATTGTCCACATCTCATGACAAACTGCTGAGGAGTGAAGTGCAGAGGGACCAGGACAAAGAACGTTGCCTTGTGGGTCAACTCCATCTTAACAACACGGACCAGCCCAACACTCTCATTACTGTCAACAAGCCATGGTGTTCTATGTTGTTGTAGATCCTCACTGGTCCAGGACATGAAAAATAAAGAAATAAAAATAAAAGATGAAGCAAGTGGATTTCTGTTCTGTAGCTAGAGGCTAAACAACAATGATATCCTGTAGTAGTACTAGTACTTGGATGATATCCTGTAGTAGTACTAGTACTTGGATGATGTCCTGTAGGTAGTACCAGTACTTGGATGATGTCCTGTAGGTAGTACCAGTACTTGGATGATATCCTGTAGGTAGTACCAGTACTTGGATGATATCCTGTAGTAGTACTAGTACTTGGATGATGTCCTGTAGGTAGTACCAGTACTTGGATGATATCCTGTAGTAGTACCAGTACTTGGATGATGTCCTGTAGTAGTACCAGTATTTGGATGATATCCTGTAGGTTGTACCAGTACTTGGAGGATATCCTGTAGGTAGTACCAGTACTTGGATGAATACTCACACCTGAATGAAGTAAACGTCAGATAAAATGCAACATGACCGTTCAGACTGCATGCGCTCTGAAAACACTGGATATGTATCAGATTTAAAACCACATTTGAAAAAACTTGGGTCAGATATGACTATATAGAACTTACCATGTTCAGACTATCATAAATAATATGATCTCATTGAGCTAATTAATAATTAATTATCATAAATGACATAACTACATATGAGCAAAAAAGAAGATTTGTTTGTGTTTACCTGCAGGGTGAACATCCATATGATCAGTGCCTTAGACGATGTGTCTAATATACGTAGTCGTAAAGATACAATTTTGACAGGAAACATTTCAAAATAAAAGCTACTGTTATTGTGGCAGACAAAAATATTCCTGAACAAAGTACCCCAGGCTGCTGGAAGCTGCTACAGCTAGCTGCTGTTGCTATTTGAACATGTTAAAATGTGAAAATGATGGTTATGTAAAGTTGATGAAACATGAACCACTGTGAAGGTCTGAAGGCTAGAATAGTTTTAATGGCAGCAGTTTGGTCCTGTCCCTTCACATCATTTAGTTGTAATGGCAGCTAGTGTTTAGTGGGGCGTCAACAAGAAAATGTATTTTTGATTAAATCTGATGTATTGAAACAAACGGGCAAGCCCCATGATTGGACTCATTGTGAAAGGGGGTACTGTAATTGCTTGATGCCTGGATCATGTTCTCCGTCACAGAGGCCCTCATGTTTGATTTCCCCATCTAGGGGTCAGTACCAACCAAAGGAGGTCCAAGAAAGGGACAGCTGTAAATCACCAACAGACTCACTGATGCTGTGAGAAACAAAAGCTGCAGTTTGAAAAATCAGAAAAGTGAACGCTGCTGCAGATCAAAAAGTGACAAAGTTTGTCTGTTTCAGGTCCTCCCAGACTTCTACAACACACAGACATGTACCTAAACACAGTCTGTCTACAAATCAGACTCATTCATAAAAACTGTTCCTTAACTACAGCAGCCTCTTTTTCCAATATAATGACATACTACAAAACTGGTCCAAGAACTGTTCATAAAACACAGACTTTTTGTTTGACCTCCAAAATCTGCAGGTCTGAATCCAACCAAGCATTCTTCTTCTTCTAGGTTTAATGGTGGTTGGCAATCAACTGAAGGAGGCATTACCGCCACCAACTGGTAAGGAGTGTGGACCACATGACAAAAAAAAAAAAAAAAAAACCCAACTCAGACCTGATCCTCTCTCCAAACCAAGGACCTCCTGGAAACCAAAACCTTGCAAACCTCTCCTCGAACTCTGACTATAAGAAAATACATTTTCAGTAAGACCTCCCTACTTCTCCTATGAAGGAAGCATTCTTTAAACTTATGTAAAGATACTCAGCATTGTCACATCTTCCTTTTCAGCCCAAAAAGACCTTCCCATGTAAATAAAGACATTTATTTTTGTAACTCTGTCTCTGCCTCTTCCTCAGTCTGCCACTTCGGGTCAAACATGAACTAAAATCATGTTAAAGTTATTTTAAGACAACAGTAATTGGCTTTTATCTCAGTTGGACTAGAGATTAACTCATCAATTTGGTCAGAATTAAACTGTTTCTCCAAATTAATGTCATCCAATGAGTTACTGTAACAGCTGATATTTTAACTGTTCACTACCTCTCTGTGAAAATATGAGCCGTGTATGGTCATGATGATCTAAAGGCTTCAACTCCTGCAGTGTTATACAAATATCAACGTTGCGTCAATTAATTGCAGTTCAAAAGTTAACTTTAACATCCATCCATTTTTTTAAATTATTTTATTTTTTAACATTCTTCTTCCTTTGCAGTTCACAGAGCAGCTGGTGCGACTACTGCAGGGGTTCCCAACCCTGGTCCTTGAGAAACACCATCCTCATGTTTCAGCTGTTTCCTGCTAAGACACACCTGATTTAAAAAAAAAGGTGATTAACAGGCTTTTGCAGAACAAGAGGACATCATTAAATCACTGAATCAGGTGTGTTGGAGCAGGGAAACAACTAAAGCATGCAGGATGGTGTTCCTCAAGGAACAGGGTTGGGATTGGGAACCACTGGTCTAGTGGTTATTGTGTGGAAGGTGGGGTGCACCCTGACCAGGTCACGAGTCATTCACACACAGAATCGACAAACAACCCAAATTTAACACACATAAAAATAAAAAAAAATTAATGTGGCACACATAACTTGATGAGGACTACTCTGTTAGCTCATCAGCACTTCAACCTTTGTAAAGATGTTCATTTGCTCATTTTGTTTGGCGAGGCTTATTCATCGTCTTGTTTCGTCAGACATTTAGTTTCTAGACATGTTTATGGGGCAACGCATGACTGCCGTTAACAAAAGGGCTCCTAAGGGAATGTGGGCTTTCACTGTAGGATCCTCCCAATCATAAATTAATAAATTCATCAGGAGAACCTAAACACAGTAGGGATCTGTCAAACAGGGGCAGCAACTGTGCTTTAGGACCTTAAAGTGGTTCTGCTGGTCAACTCTCATACATAATTAACGTCAGCTTCCATGTCTCTGCGATGCAGATACTGTACTGAGAAGAAAGAATTCACACAAAGGAAACAAAGGCATGGAAGGAAGGATTAAGAAGCTTTTCTTGACATGTAATCAGTGGTAGATCTGGAGAGAAGACCCCTGTGAGCTTTACAATATCTTTCTACCTCTGATGTGCTCTATACAAAGCTAATTGAACGAATCATTCTAAAGAGATTAATCAGTGATTTATTACATTCATACACTGATGGGACACACATCAGAGGCAACAAGGGGTTCCATGTCTTGCCCAGGGACACTTCGGCATGTGACTGCTGATGGATTCGAACCCCCAACTCTTGCGTTGGAGGGCGACTGCTCTAACCACTCAGCCACAGCCAATTCTTGCATTGCAACATTTTACTTCATGACTAAATAAGATTATAAGTCGGTTCTGTTGGTTATGTTTATTGTGGAAGAGACTCTACAAGGACCAGATCTTTACGTCTTGTATAACTGACTTGTGAGGTTTATAGTTTTAGTGCGTAAAGTTGTTAAGGTCTGTGAAATATGGTAACTTTTTGGTGGTTTGTTTGGAGTTTATTAGATTTATTGTCTGTTTATTTTTTCTGTGTTTTTGGATCTTTGTGTTAAAGCTGTGTTATTTGAGTTTTCATCAGTTTTGGTTTCCAACCCGTCTCACCTCGTCCTTGTCGTCTCTCCCCAGGTGTTTGCCATTTCCCCCTCGTTAGTGTTTCTTTTTATTCTGTCTTTCTGTTAGTCTGTTTCTACAATCTGCTAGTTTCCACCAGCCGGTCATGAACTCCCTCGAGAACTTCTTTCTGTAGTTTCCATTGAAAGAATTAGTAAATACTTTTGCAGCCTCCTTTTTACACTCTTTTCTTTTTTTACTTTTATCTGACTATAAACTGGTTAAATAAAAAAAAACATTCCAACCTTTGTGTCCATCTATATCTTGGGTTCATCACCACTTCAAATCATGTCAACGTTGGAAAAATATAGAAACTTTAGGATTCTGTTTCTCTTTAGAAATCGATTTCACTAAAACGAGAATGAGGCCAAACTTTAATAGCAAACTAAAAACTGTAATAACAAAATATTTTATATAAATTTATACAAGTGGTTACATAATGTAATACAAAAAAAAAGGGCGTTAAAAAGTTAAAGTTAACACTTAATGCAAATAATCTTGCTCTGCAGAGCAGTTATTTAGTATACAAACTTATAAGCAAATTCAAATAAACCAATATGGGTTATTTTTCATTTCCTGGGTGTAAATGCAGCCTGGAGGGAAACAGTGTGCCGGAAACCAACATAGGTCTGACAGAAACCATCAAACCTGACTTCAAATTCCATTGAAAACTTCATTGAATGTTTTAAGATACCCAAAATAAAAACTTTAAAACAGTAACAACAGTAACAGTTGTTTAATCTGTTTTTGTAAATTTAAAATGTTTTCTAGAAAAACAGTACATTTTTGTTATTTGATTTTTCTTCTTTTGGCTGCTCCCTTCTTCAGGGGTCGCCACCGAGCACCCACAGACCACCGAGCTACCACAGCCCTCTGTGTGGAGCAGAGAGCTGCCATAGGGCACCCGGGGGAGCAGATGGTGGGGGTTAAGGGCCTTGCTCAAGGGCCCAGAGTGGGGCAAATGAGGGTGGAGACAGGTGTGGGTGTTTCATCTTTTCCACATACATTTTGATATTGTTGGTCCAGGGATTGGAACCAGCAACCTTTCGATCACAGGCCCACCTTCTTTAGCTTCTGCGCTGTGCCACCACTTCCCAGTTTTAAAAGTAACTAAACTAAACTAACTAACTAAAGAAAGTAACTAACTAAAGAAAATTCATAGATCCCATGTCCTGAATGTTCTTTGATTTATGAATTGGCAAACAACAACAACAACAACAACAACAACAACAACAACAATAACAATAACAATAACAATAATAATAATAATAATAATAATAATAATACAAAATATGCAGAAGTAGCCGGACTGTAAAAAGGTATAGAGGAAAAGCAAAATCAGGAATGATGAATGTTTTTTAGTATTCTGAGCAGCCGGCAGCTCCAGTGAGAGCTTGATCGTGTGTTTTGTTCTTGCATCTAATTTTAACGTAAACATTTTATACATTCATTCTTTGAGACTTTATTTTGTTTTTAGTGCTTCTAATCTTTGTGTAAATCATTCTGAGCTGCCTTTTGTTTCTAGAAAATGTTAAATCACTGCAGAGATAAAATGCACCATTAAAGGTTTATCCGATTTTTGTTCTGAATGAGAAGAGAGTAATGGAATGGACCAGGGTTCAATAACATGAAGACACAAGACATAAAAATGAATTTAACTGACTGATGTGATGGGGAATCTTTGGGATTACACACTTGGGGATCCTGGGTGCTTTTCTACTTTATACCTTTTAAAAATAAGAGATCCTGAGCAACAACATGTGTCTTTAGGCCGACGCTTTGTGAATTGTGTTTTAATTCAATGTTGGTACCAGAAGACAAACAGTGTCAAAACTACAGTAGTTCTATCGTCAGACAAAAACAACAAAGTTTACCAAGTACTTGGAGGCTAACTAGAATGAGGTCTTTACAGAGTACAACATGATAAACCTGAGTGAGTGTGGTTTGTCTGTAGCTCTGTGTGTACCAGTACTACATCAGTACGACACCCCAAACTACATGATACTCGTGATTAGGCCTGTCACGATAACAAATTTTGCTGGGCGATTAATTGTCTCAGAATTTATTGCGATAAACGATAATATTTGAAATTTGACAATAATTAGGAATTGTCAAATTTAAGAAGAAATGTTGGTTAACTTTGTGTGTAGTACCTTTTTGACCACTTGTTGGTAGTATAAAATGGTTTGAACCAAAGGATGGATAGTGAGGGAGCGAGCAGTGTGTCTCTTTAAGAAAAATGGGAGGGAGGCCCCTTGATGTGACGTGGGCTGCCTCACATTCCTGTTTTTCGGTTCTTAAAATGGCGGACGCTCGGTGTGAGCTCTTTAGCATAGCATTTGTCACACAAAGTTTTAATAAAAAATATCAGTAAACAAGTTCTCAGCTTCTTTTTGCAGAGAAAAAACTTTTTTTTTTTTTTACATGAAGGCACAGGTTTCAATCGTGAATTTTGGAGCTTCAACCAGTCAGAGGTTTTTTTTCTCCGAGGTCAACCTGTTAGCTTAGCTCGTAGCTGAGCTTCTCAGTTTAGCTACTTTTAACGATCCAAAAACGCAATTTTGGACGGTTAAAATAGATTTTAAAGAGAAAAGAGAAAGGGAGGGGTCAGTGAAGAACACCGGAGTTGAGTCTTTTTGTCATCCAGTGTCTTCAGTAGAAAGAGAGAGACACAAAGAAAAGATAAAGCCGATAAATGAAAATGAGGTTGATAATTTTTATTTATTCAGGATCCGGATCCGGCACGATAAACGAGGGTCTATTGTAATGTGTTTATTTCCCAGCGTGGCCCTCACGAGGCTCTACAGTTTACTGGTTCTTTTTGTTTTGGTTAACTAATGTTTTGAACTCAAGTCATTGCTGATATCTGTCTGTAACAAACCTGTTGTTGTTTAACGCTTTGGCCGGGTGGTGGCACAGGTCATACATCACCTCACCTCGTTTAATTAGCTAAAATCCTGTGTAAAACTGAGTAGCAGATATTTCTAACAAATTATAAATATGGTACTTAAAACACTCAAGGAGATATCATAGTGAATATTTTGTAAAAAAAAAAATAAAATAAAGGTAAACGGAGACACATCTTTACTATAATCTTGTACATACAAATATTCATCTTTTAGTGAACATAAAGTTTAAATTAAGAAATAAAGCAGCAGAAACAGCAAATCAAACTGCAACAGACACTTGAACAGGCTGTGTGTGCACCCGCAGCAGCTAAACAATTTTTTGGCACAACACCAGCTCACCTTTCCACAAGTTGACCACGACAGCTTTTTTTTTTTTTTCTCTTTCCAAATCCTTCACCATCCTGACCATCAACAGGCTGCAGCCGTGCTCTAAAGTCCTCCTTTTCCAGCCTCTTTAGCTGGAATTTACCCGTTTTGTTTCTGCTCCTTTAGTTCTCCTGTTTTCCCTCCAACCTGCGATCTTCTGACAGTTGAATACCGCACGGTCAAAAACAGTTACTGGTAATAATGGTTCTGCGTTTTACTCTATGTATCACCCCGATGAGCGAGTTCGGCTGAGAGGTTTCTAAAATCGCTCATTTTTCTTGAAAACTAATGAAAAAGATTTAATGCCACTGAGATTAAAATGTAATACTTTTTAATGCCATTTAAGGCCTTAACATTGGTTTAATCCATTTAATGACTTTTATGCTGCTTATTAATGCCCCGTGGAAATCTGCTACTTTACAGCTATTCTACAAACAGTGGAAGCAGAAACGTTTTGACTGTTTATTTGTCTGGAGTTTTTGTTTCTTCAGTTGCAAGGTTCATCACATCTGCCCGTTTGGTTTTGATCAGAGATTGGCTACAAGATCTGATTTTTTTCCTGCTGTCAGTGAACGCCACATCCCTAGGTTCATTCTGACAAGAACACATTTTCTGTCTAAAGTTTAATGAGTGAAGAAAATTCAAAGTGAGCCTGTTGTAATAATCTGTGAAGGTGTTTAAAAATGAAGTCAGAGGAAACACAAGTGGAGAAGATAATACAGATACTAAATTAAAAAATAAAGAATATGTCCAGCTTTTCTTTGATGTAGCATCTGTCAGTAAAACTGATAGCATCAATATATTTTTGTTTTGTCTTTAGGCATGTAAAAAGTTTAAAATGTTTAATGTTCTAGAAAAAAGTTGTTTTGTATTTGTACAAACTCTGTCGAATCACCAGGAGGATTACTGTTTGTCATTTGTTGTTATGAGCAATCATGTACTGTATAAGCCTGTCTGTTCTGTTAATAAAATATCTCTTGAACCAATGGCGGGACTTTAAACTCACAATCATTGAAAATACATCTAATATTAATTAACATTTGAAGTCAATCAGACTCTAACTAATCATACCTAGCCAACATAAATTTATTGTAATTACAACTATAACAAATACTGAGGTAAAATATGGTGTGTGGTAGTAGCTGAGAGTCATCCCTAACACATACTCAAAACATCTCAAATTGAGCTGCATCTTTGTTTGAAACTTTGTGAGGCAACAGTTAATATTTGTTCCTTCAGGAAATGATATTTTATAAAGTAGTTATGGCATGTGCAAAACTGCAGTAGTGAGCCTCCACTTGGAACCTTGAAGCTGCAGTTCTGACAGAAATGAACCACATTTCAGAGCTCATTTAGCCGTGCTGTGTGCCTTTTAGAGGAACACAGAGAGGAAGCACAACATTAATAAGTCAACAGTTTATCATATTGCTAAAGATACGGTCCTGACAATGCTAACGCTTTAGCCCTGATGCATGCTCAATAATCCAGGTAGAAAAATCTAAAAAAAGCTAAGTCTGGTCCTCTGGACATTCAAAAAACAAAACAAAACAAAAAAGTAGAAACGTTTCATCTTTCATCCGAAAGACTTCTTCTGTCTGAGATGCTGTATTCAGCTCAGTCTTATAAATAGCACCGTCTCACAGTGGATCAACCAGTTTGCTGAAGAAAGCCGAAACCAGCTGCTCACATGATCAAGGAGGACCACCAGCCTAACGATGGACTGTTAGCACCCTGATGGTTGTTTGCTATTCACAGAGGGCTGAGTGATACTAGCAATTTGTTTAGTACTTGTTTCATTTTTTACTTTTTTGCATTGTCATCATTTCTAACTTAATTAATTAACTGCCAGAATTATATTTTTGAGAAAGAATTGTTTTTATGCCTGGAAAACAATTTAAATATACAACCAAAAAGCTTCTGAAGCATGCGGAAGAACCATACACAGCCATGTCCTGCTCATTTTCAACCAGTACTGTATTTGTCATAAGTCAGTCTGCTTCTGACTCTTGTATTTCTGGTACCCTGATTCTATGAGCAACCAGTAGCGATCCCAAATCCCCACAATCTGTGATCCAACTTTGTCCTCCATGATAACAACCTGTCCTTCAGAGCGGTGGTGACCACAGACTCCAACATTAGAGACTAGATAAGATAGGATGATCCCAGTGTGACCAACACAACCACATTGGCTGACTTGAAACAAACACAGATGGAAGAATGGGAAGCTCATCCCACAGCAGCATGAACAGTAGGTGCCAGGCTATTGTGGCTGAGTATGGTTCTTCCACATTTTACTGAAGCCCCTGTTTAATAAATAAATAATTAAATTAGCAATAGGCCTTGTTTCTTGAGACTTGCAAATGCATTTTCCTCCCAGATAGGAATGCGCGATATATACGGTACACGGTAGAAAAAATAGACATTGAGCCTACGATAGAGATCTGTATTCTACTGGCTAACCACAGTAATGCTGTGTCTGATGTAAAATAAGAGTGGTCAGATATAATCGTTACTTTATTGAGTTGAAAACTGTCCGTAAGTGGTGTTAAAGTACTGTATATTCTTCGAGAGCTAAGTAGCGAAGCTACAAGCTTACTACGGCCGGCTTGCCATAGTGTTGCCGTATTCAGGCTCATGTGCAAAACGCTGTGTTCCATCTAAAGGTTTTTTTTTTGTTTGTTTGTTTGTTTCCATCGAAAGTTAAAGTAAGCACTGGTCAGCTTTAGAGAAACCTGCTCTCTGATCTGTGAAAAGAACGCTGTGTTGTGTGATTTTACTGTGAGACCCTTTGGTCAAGGCCACAGAGGAAACTGGTCGCCATTTTGTGTCAGCTCTCCTTAAAGAGGAAGGAGACGCCCAT
>JARVGQ010000547.1:976549-987201 GCA_031762355.1 Hypsolebias martinsi | reverse complement strand
ATGCAGGTCCTCTAATACCATATTTTCTCAATTTATCAAGTAGAATGTTATGGTCAATGGTGTCAAATGCTTTTTTTTTACTCATACAGAAAGTACACACTCATACAGAAAGTACACACACATATACTGAAAGTACACACTCATACAGAAAGTACACACACATATACTGAAAGTACACACACATATACTGAAAGTACACACACATACTGAAAGTACACGCACATATACTGAAAGTACACACACATATACAGATAATACACACACATATACTGAAAGTACACACACACAGATATACAGAAAGTACACACACAGATATACAGAAAGTACGCACACATATACAGAAAGTACGCACACTTATATAGAAAGTACGCACACATATACAGAAAGTATGCACACATATACTGAAAGTACACACACATATACAGAAAGTACACACACATATACAGAAAGTACACACACATATACAGAAAGTACACACAGATATACTGAAAGTACACACACAGATATACAGAAAGTACACACACAGATATACAGAAAGTACGCACACATATACAGAAAGTACGCACACATATACAGAAAGTACACACACATATACAGAAAGTACACACACATATACAGAAAGTACACACACATATACACAGAAAGTACACACACATATACAGAAAGTACACACACATATACAAAAAATACACACACATATACTGAAAGTACACACACAGATATACAGAAAGTACACACAGATATACAGAAAGTACACACACATATACAGAAAGTACACACAGATATACAGAAAGTACACACACATATACAGAAAGTACGCACACATATACAGAAAGTACGCACACATACACAGAAAGTACGCACACATATACAGAAAGTATGCACACATATACTGAAAGTACACACACATATACAGAAAATACACACACATATACAGAAAGTACACACACATATACAGAAAGTACACACACATATACAAAAAACACACACACATATACTGAAAGTACACACACAGATATACAGAAAGTACACACACATATACAGAAGGTACACACACATATACAGAAAGTACACACACATGTACAGGACATTCAGGAAGTACACACACATACAGGAAGTACATAAACAGGAAGTACACACCAATATACCGGAAGTACACACAAATGTACAGGAAGTACACACAGATATATACAGGACGTTCACACAGATATACAGGAAGTACACACACGTACAGGAAGTACATATACAGGAAGTACACAGCAATATACAGGAAGTACACACAAATATACAGGAAGTACACACAGATATATACAGGACGTACACACAGATATACAGGAAGTACAAATGTTTAGTATTCTACATCTCTTTGTAGTGTAGCTGCGTTTGTTTCTTTTTAGACCATTTTCGTTCAGTTGTTCTTCTCAGTTTGTTTTCTTTCTTTTATTGTTGTCCACTGTCGTCTTCAGTCTTTGCTAAAATCAGGTCTGTCTTGTAAATGAGTCTCTGAGGATCAACGGGACCAACCTGTCTAAATAAAGGTTGAATGAGTGAATGAAGCCCATCACAAGAATCTGCCACGAGCCGTGTGCGCACCTTGTTTCTATACTCTTATTGGTTCAGCCGAGCTCACTGACTCGGTCCTTGGAGTGCCAGCTGCACGCAGCTGCCTCCCCCACTCATTCAGCTTTCTACTAGCCCAAACATACGGTTCATGGGCAAAAACATTCTCATCCATGGTACTTAAGAACATCCATAAACTTTGACTGAAAATGCCCCAACGTGATGCTTTTACAAACAGCTGCCACATGGTGACCAGCTGTTGTCACAGCTGGAGTTGCGTCAGTGGAAAGGGCTGGTTAAACTGGAACCAGTATTCAACGTGACAGTTCTGAAGAAAGAAAAACTCAGTACAGCTTTGATCACAGCAACTTGGCTCCTGATGCTGCAATTAAGTGACAACCATCAAAATAATACCTGAAAAACCTCAAACATGATATCTGATGTAACATTTGGTTATCATGGAAATTATTATTTTCTGTGCAATAGACGCCTTCTCACATTTTTAGTTTATTATCATTATTTCTTGGCTGCTCCCGTCAGGAGCTGCCACACCAAGTAAATGTATGAAGATTGGACAATAAATGCCAAAAGACCTTCCTGACGCAACCACCGACCACCAAGCTCCCATAGCCCGCTGCCATCTAGGGCATCCGGGTATCAGCTGGGTGGACTGAGGGCATTGCAGGGCCCGGAGTGGGGCAATCAGGATAGAAGCAGGTGTGAGTGTTTTACCTTTTCTACCTTTTCATTCAAATGATGAAGATGATGAAGGTGATGTTACATTCAGGTGGCTTCTATCAAGTCCTGTAGATTAGGCGAACCCAAGGTACACATAGACACAGGGACTGGAAGGGTAAAGAAAGAAAGAACATTTAATAAGACAGACAACAAACGGCTGGCTTGGCAGCAACACTTACAAAATGGAAGGAGGTGGAGACATGGTAGGAAACAGAACCAGATTACAAACAGAACCAGATTACAAACAGAACCAGATTACAAACTGAACCAGGTTACAAACTGAACCAGGTTACAAACTGAACCAGATTACAAACAGAACCAGATTACAAACAGAACCAGATTACAAACAGAACCAGGTTACAAACAGAACCAAATTACAAACTGAACCAGATTACAAACTGAACCAGATTACAAACTGAACCAGGTTACAAACAGAACCAGGTTACAAACAGAACCAGGTTACAAACTTAACCAGATTACAAACAGAACCAGATTACAAACTTAACCAGATTACAAACAGAACCAGATTACAAACTGAACCAGATTACAAACTGAACCAGATTACAAACAGAACCAGGTTAAAAACAGAACCAGGTTACAAACAGAACCAGGTTACAAACTGAACCAGGTTACAAACAGAACCAGGTTACAAACTGAACCAGGTTACAAACAGAACCAGATTACAAACTGAACCAGATTACAAACAGAACCAGGTTACAAACAGAACCAGATTACAAACAGAGCCAGATTACAAACAGAACCAGATTACAAACAGAACCAGATTACAAACAGAACCGGATTACAAACTGAACCAGGTTACAAACTGAACCAGGTTACAAACAGGACCCGATTATAAACTCAAATAGAACCAGATTACAAACAGAACCAGATTACAAACAGAACCAGATTACAAACAGAACTGGTTTACAAACAGAACCAGGTTACAAACAGAACCAGATTACAAACTGAACCAGGTTACAAACAAAACCAGATTACAGGACAGCACACAGACAACGAGGACCACAGAGACACTGACTTTCACAGACATTAAGGACAGAAAATGACTAACACCTGGGGAGAAGACAATTAGGAACAGGTGAGCGGCAGGAGCAGGAGCTGACCAAAAGGGGGAGACACACTAGGAACAGAAATCCTGACAGAGGACATGACTTAACTTTTAAATGTTTCAACCTGGATTAATGAGCATGCATCAGGATACAACAGCTTTAAACGTCCAGCAGAAGCAGCTTACAGGCAGCCATGTGTGACTGGCTGTGGGACGGAGGACAGGAAGGGGACACAGGTAAACAAAATGGCTGCTGCAGGTGTTTTTCAATGGGAAGGAGGACTAAAACACATGTAACTGATATAAATATTACAAACACAAAAGTGGAGAGTGAATAAAGACAACAGCAGAGAGAGGACACGTGGTCAGTTTGTCCTCCAGCAGTCTATAGCAGCAGAATTAAGGGATGGCTCAGGAAACCCAAGCCCACACTAACTATAGGAATTATCAGAAAGTTCAGACCTATGACTAATTGTACGTTTATCTCTATACCCAGATGACCAAAAACAGCAACTCCAAGACCAGAGAAAGCTTATAACAGTGTTTACTGACAGGGAGTGAATAATGAACAGGGAGGGACTGGAACCCTGGAGGACAACGAGCAGAGCTGCCATGATGTATTAGATCCTTAGGGATGATCCAGTTTGTCTCTTATTGCTGGAAGTCAAGGTTGTCACAGAGGAGAAGGTCCAAATGGTTCCAGTAGGAGCAAGGAAGTTCCAGATAGGTACTGGTGGGCAAGTGGTGGAAAGCAAGGAATGGCTGTAGAGATCCTGAGGAGGCTTGAGAAGAAACCAGGGAGGTTAAGTGGAGTACCCGGAGAAAACCCACGCAGCATGGAGAGAACATGCAAACTCCACCCAGAGAGGCCCCTGAACCAGGATTCAACCCAGCAACCTTCTCATTGACAGGCAGCAGCTCTACCAACTGAGCCACCACCCAAGTCATAAACATGAAACATTTTAAGGTGTGGTCAGAAAAAGTCAGTTAAAATGATTTGGGTGCCAGTCGACTTCCCCTTCAGCTGCTTTGGAGTTTCATGCCTTATTATAGGTTCACACAGACACCCCCCCCCCCCCCATGGTGTAGTGTCACAATAAGCTTTGTGTATCAAAGCAGGAGCCCTGCTGAGTGTTAGCTGTGCTCCTTCTTTACTGTCACATAAAGTATGTCACGTGTGGCAAGATTTCAAAAGTCAGGCGTTTAAGTTTGTTTCTTAGCTCTGGGTTAAAAAGGACCTCTGTTTAACGACATGTATAAAGTATATTCTTCACTGATTCTCCTTTAAATACCTTTGCTTTAACTGAAATGTGCTTGAACAACAAATACTGCTGTAATCATTCAAGCTAAAACTCTTCACTCAGCCAGTTCGCTGGATTACTTAGAAAAAGAAGATGAAGAACTGTGGTGTTAAGAACAAGACAGATGAAGAACTATGGCATTAAGAACAAGAAGATGAAGAACAATAGCATTAAGAATAAGACAGATGAAGAACTACGGCATTAAGACCAAGAAGATGAAGAACTATGGCATTAAGAACAAGAAGATGAAGAACTATGGCATTACGAACAAGAAGATGAAGAACTATGGCATTAAGAACAAGAAAGATGAGAAACTATGGCAATAAGAACAAGAAGATTAAGAACTATGGCATTAAGAACAAGAAGATGAAGAACTATGGCATTAAGAACAAGAAAGATGAAGAACCATGGCATTAAGAACAAGAAGATGAAGAACTATGGCATTAAGAACAAGAAACATGAACTATGGCATTAAGAACAAGAAGATGAAGAACTATGGCATTAAGAACAAGACAGATGAAGAACTATGGCATTAAGAACAAGAAGATGAAGAACTATGGCATTAAGAATAAGACAGATGAAGAACTATGGCATTAAGAACAAGAAGACGAAGAACTATGGCATTAAGAGCAAGACAGATGAAGAACTATGGCATTAAGAACAAGAAGATGAAGAACTATGGCATTAAGAGCAAGACAGATGAAGAACTAAGGCGTTACTCGATTCTGCTTTAAAAAGTTGCACTGTTTGCATTTGATGCAGAAAGTCTGTGCTGACTGACAGCGGTTTTCTGATTAGTTTGAACTAAGGTTTTCATCACCCGTAATTTATAAATTCATTCAACCTTTATTTAGGCAGGTTAAGCTCATTGAGCCTCGAGGACTCATTTACAAGAGAGACCTGGAATGAAGAACCTGGAACCTGGAAAATAAGTTCAGTAAAGCAGCTGGGCTGCATGGATCTTGATATTCGTTCTCAAAAGTCAAATAAATGAAAAGAATCACCTTGGAAACGAGTGAGGGCAAACAGACCGATAAAAATTTAAAGGTGATAACATTCAGCCATAAACATTTGTGTGCTGTGAACTAATTTTTCACAGAGACGCAGAGTGGAAGGATTTAAATAATTCATCTAAGATGGACCCATGAAGTTGATCTGTGTGGACACCGTCTTTTTGATGTTAAAGACAGTGTATGATCTCGGCATGCTTTCAAACTTTATTTGGCTTTACTTCTGTGTCTGTTTCCCCCTAAAGCGACAAACATCACTCGGTTCTGATATTAATTTTGCATAAGTACACTATGAAGTCTTTACAGAGTTCAGCTCCACATTTTACACCTCTGCATGTACGTAGTCTGAAATACACACGCTGTAACATATAATACTTTTGTACAACACAGAAAAATAAAGTATTTATGAAGAATGAAGGAGTTGAAATGATTCATCAGCTCAGTGTTTTGTTCAAATCTCACATTTAACTCAACATCAGCTTGATGTGTATCACTGAGAAAAAATGTGAGAATTGCCACTTTGTGATTTCTTATTGATTCATTTGAAATTAATGTTGTTTACTAATTTTCTGCAAACACATCAGGCCAATCTTCGTCCATCTGATACATTTTCCCATTTGAGTTTCCAAAGAAACACACTGCAAGGTGATGCAAACTACAGCAACCACCACTGGGTCAAAACAAGACTAGGGGGAGATCTCTGAGAAACATAAATCAACAAGAATCTCCCAGAGAATCCCCCACGAGCATCGAACAAAGATTGTGCACATGAATATTTGGATTAAAATTAAATCAGCGTCACAACATATTCGAGCAAAAGATTTCTGATTGCACTTTTGGGTTTTGCTCAGTGGCCAACAGTGAGCTGCGTCTTCAGCTTGAATAAAATATGCAATCTGCACGTCTGCAACTAAACAAAGTGTTGCACTCAGTGAACTGTTTTCATGCTGTGTTCATAAAAAACATGTACTTTACAAAATTCACATCAAAATTATAACAGTAACCCATACAGTTTCTATAAAATGTCATTATATAATGAAAACAACATGAAAGTGTATTATTAAAATGATCAATGATGACCTAAATGAGATATTTAACCTTCATTTTCTTATTTAGAAAAAAACAAACAAACTATAATTTCGGTGTGGATTATTGAATTTACAGGTTGTACTTGAACGTACCACAGAAAGTCTTTGTAGCGCCTCAAGCACAGATCGTGTGACCACTGGTTTAAAATGAAGCCAGATATGTAAGTTTGAGCTCAACACCCAGTGACCAAAAAGAGTGACTTCAAGAACAAAGGTGATTTAACAGTTCAGACTCTGAACCCGCCCACTGGAACCAGTGCTGAAGTATAATAGAAAACCAGCATGTACGTGCTGAGCCAAGTCCAACCGTTCTGAGCAGGCGCTATAGAAAAGGGCCATTAGTCTCCCAGTTGGCCTGGGAACACCTTGGAGTTCACCCAGAAGAGCTGGAAGAGGTGGCTGTCGGGAGAGATGTCTGGACCTTCATGATCAAGATGCTGCCCCTGAAACCTGAGTCCAGAACAAGAGGAAGATGATAGATGGATGCATGGATGGATGGATGGATAGATGGATGGATGGATGGATGGATGGATGGATGGATGGATGGATGGATGGATGGATGGATGGGTGGATGTGTGGATGGATGCATGAATGTGTGGATGGATGCATAGATGGATGGATGGATGCATGGATGGATGGATGCATTGATGCATGGATGGATGGATGCATGGATGGGTGGATGGATGCATTTATGCATGGATGGGTGGATGGATGCATTGATGCATGGATGGATGGATGGATGGATGGATGCATGGATGGATGGATGGATGGATGCATAGATGGATGGATTGATGCATGGATGGGTGGATGGATGGATGGATGGATGGATGGTAAGAGATGTAATGTTTGATTTGTGTTGCCTTCTCTGAAGGTGTAGAATGCCCTGAGGGTCCCAGGTGGATGTGCTTGATGTTTCCTGTGGGCTTCATGCAGATGGGTCATGTTAGTTCTTCTCTGTAAGTTTAGGAGTGTGAAGCAGGTGGACTGTGTTAAAGACCTGCATTCAGGCAAAGAGGCTCTAATTCTGTAGGTCATGATTTTCCCTTAAAGACTAACCAGGCTTTAAAATCAACATATCTGCTGGTCAGTGTTGTAGCAGTGTGGACGAACTGGTTCTTCCTCATAAATTCCTAGTTGTACCAAGAATCAAGGTGATTGAACACAATAGACCATAACAATGTGCCCTGATGGGAATTATTTTAGCAGTTATTACTCTGAGGCCACACAGGAGGGGGTTGCAGAGCCAATGACAGACCTCACACCAAAAACTGCCAGGGAAGCACAATAAGATAATTAGCAGAGACCCCACCCCACCAGCAGCTTCACAAGCTGAGGATATCGAAGCTCTCGGCTGGTCTCCATTTTTGTTTTGCATTTTACACCAGCTGATGTCTCTCACACATGTTTAGAAACAATGTTTCAGCTGGTGATAAATGAACTAGTTAGTTTAGAATAATTTGAGGAATGAATGTTTTCATTCATGTTTTTGTGTGTTTGCACATCAACACAGCTGAGTTCTGCTCCGTGCCTCTGCGTTCTGCAAAACCAGCTTGATTTCTGAACGCTCATGACTGCGAGGTGCACGACCAGCTCAGACGATCGTGAGAGGCACCTCAAAGATGGACTGGTCTTTGTGGACATTTACAGAACTTCTTCGTGAACGTGTTTAAAGTTCTCACTTAGCTTTCATGAAGGAGCTAAAATGATTTGTTCCCAACTATTTCAAGAGATTAGAATAAAAATAAAGCAGAGTCTCTGACTGGATATTACCTGTTTTTTAATCTCATGCCTCAGAAATTACACTTTTCTGAGACATTGAAAGCATAAAAGGGCAAAATCAAGAGAAATGTAAATAAATAAAGTACAACTGAACAAAGAAAGGAAAAGAAAACCTAGTCTAATGTTTGCTAACTCATTACTGGACCCACGACACTCCACCATGATCCCAGCCCTTTGGCCGTGTTGCTTCTGCCTGAAAACAAGGTACGGTAATTTAGAACGAATTTCAGAGCAATTAAAATTTCTCAGGCACAATTACTTATTCCCCCAGTGGGACTGCCTCAATCAGTAAAGTGTGTTATGGGTTTACGGCCTTGACGTGGAAAACATGTCCTGCCGATCTGCCTCGTGCTCTTCTCAAAGCTCTGGCTGTTAATTGTGGCTAAACGTGATAAATAAAATCACCAGTGCTCCTAATGCTAATTAGTGTTAGAGATAATATTTATGATTTCATAAGCACATATTTCTCCAAAGGCTCAGGCTTGTGGCCCCCATCCATCGGTCATAGGCTGTCTTGAATGTAATCTATCTTTGGGGAGGGGAGAGGCCAAACAAGGGGGCAGATGAACCACAGGCAGTAAATACTAATAGTACTTAGTGGGTACTTTGGGAAAATAAGTATTTCAGTCTATTTATTGAGCTGGGTTGCTCAAGCAAAAACAAAAGGTGTTTTGGAAAGAAGAATGCAAAATAATGAACATATTTACTGATAAAGATACAACGTGATTTGAGCTAGTTACATGTGCACACCTTCTTAAAAAGTCGTGCTGTTTGTTGGTTAATGTGTTAAAATTAATGTTGGAATGTTTTCTTGTTAGGATGGATACATGTTTTTTACTGAGCTACCAGAGAGACAGTCCTGCTCCTTGTTCTGCACTGCCCTGATGTGTTTAGATGCTTTCTGTGCTTCAGGACATCTGGTTGGAATGCCAGGCCATTGACACAGTTTAACTAAATGGACTGGAGACCTGGACAGTCCCCAGTCCATCACAAGGACACCTGGACAGGTCTCCAGTCCATCACAGGGACACCCAGGGACAATTTATAGTTACCATCAGTCTAACATGCATGTTTTTGGTCTGTGGGAGGAAACTGGAGAATCTGGAGAAAACTCACGTGGCACAGAGAGAACATGCAGACTCCGCCCAGAAAGGTCCCGGGCTGGGATTTGAACCATGGCGACCTGTTTGCTGAGAGGCGGCAGCTCTACCATCTGAGCCACTGTGCTGCACAAGAAATGTCCAACAGTGTCCTGAAGTTGTTCTTTCAAAACAAATTACAAACCAAACACTTACTGAGGGAATTTTGCTTTTTTCAATAATCCCAGAGTTTTTCATCACATGATCCGTTGATTGTGATTTGGGTGCAGGAAACTTCTTGTGTGAAACAGAAAAACAGTTTGTTTTGAGCAGACAGTTCATGATGAGTGTTAGTTATTTTGCTGCAAGCACCTGCCTGTGTGCACGTAGTGTGACCAACCACACTAATAAAACTGAATGCCTTGAGCCCAAAGCAAATGAAATATTGGTGTCCTGCTGATGTGACTGTTGTTCTTAATGAGACACTTCAGATCATTAACAAGCTGCTCTTGAGTAGATTTTGGCTAATACCTCGTCTTTTTCATGATCTTCACCCCATAAGGTCAAATCCTGCTGGAAGCTCCAGACACAGGACAAGTGATAGTCATTTAGTATTTCTTCCATTTTGGATTATTAACACCAACAGTGGTCATTTTATCACCAAGTATTTTGCTGATGTTTTTTAAAGACCTGTGCAGATCTATGTTCACCCTGATGTCCTCTGACAGCTCTTTGATCTTGTCCATCAAGGTCAGAATGGCTTCATACACATAGACCTATATACGTAGATGCCTCGCTGAGCGAACTGACCCGCTGCAGCGGTACGTCGAAGTGTCCGCCATATTGGATGTGGCAGATCTGTCGGTCAACTAATATAAAGAAATGGACTGAACGTCATAAAGCACCGTTCTACAAAGTGAAGTTGATGCCTGTCAGTCACACACACTAACACATGGCAGCACGGTGGCACAACTGGTAGAGCTGCTGCCTCTCAGCGCGCAGGTCCCCGGTTCAAATCTCAGTCCGGGGGC
>JARVGQ010000547.1:636770-648633 GCA_031762355.1 Hypsolebias martinsi | reverse complement strand
CCTGTAAATAACAACCAATTGTAAGTAACAACAACCACCTGTAAACAACAACAATCACCTGTAAATATTAATATCCACCTGCAAATAACAACCACATTTAAGTAACAACTACCTGTGAACAACAACAATCACCTGTAAATAACCACATGTAAATAACAACTACCTGTAAATAACAACCAATTGTAAGTAACAACAACCACCTGTAAACAACAACAATCACCTGTAAATATTAATATCCAACTGCAAATAACAACCACCTGTGAACAACAACAACCACCTGTAAATAACAACAACCACCTGTAAACAACCAGAATAATCTGCTGTAAACAACATCTGTTTGTCTTGTTTTTGTGATGTAACTTCCTGCCACCTGGTTCTGGTTCTATGTGTTTTTAAAACTGCTTCTGGTCTTGGTCCAAAATAGCTCTTATTGGGTTCTGGATCTTAAACTAGGCCAGAACTCAGTCCTGCTGATCGATCACTGCTGAAAACTAAAAATCAGGAGATAGACATAAAAAAAAAAAAACAAGATAACACATTTGTTTTGTTTATCTTGTTTATTTTTGATATTTCTATATTTACATATTCTCCAACAGGAATGTGGTCAGCTCTGTTGAGGATGTGTTAAGTTCCTGCATTTATTTGATGTGAATGTTCTCATCAGACCAGTTTTTGAGGGGCCACTGATTCGTGCCCTGGGCCCCCGAACTTGTGGGTCCGGCCCTGCTGGAGGGACGGTCCTCCTCTTCATCACCAGCCATGATGTTTGCTGCCTCTGGATGAAGCGATGCTTTCAGCCTCCGAACCGCCTCACGGCCTGGTTCTGTAGCCGCGGTTCGGACGCACATCCCTGTCCGGTTCTGGGCTCGGTTCCGTCCAGCAGCAAAGGTGTCGGCCCTGATGCAGCTTGTTGACGTCACTCTGGGATGAAGATTTGCAGGAGGGTCTCGACGACAGGACGATCGAACGGAACCGAACCTGTAAGATGGACCGATGTTATTTCACTGGTTCTGAAACCAGCGGGTTCGGTTCGGATTCAGGTCGGGTTTTATTCTCAGTCAAATCCGAATCAGACTGAAATCTACCAGAACCTGATTTAATCCGGATCAGCCCCTTTACACCGTTTTTTATCACAAAACGATCAACTCTGGTTGACTTTAAGAGATCCTGTTTATCTGAAGGAGGTTCAGCGATGATCTACAGATGATTTAAATATGATCTGCAGATCCAGATGGTTTAAAGATGATTTAAAAACAATCTACAGATGATTTAAAGATGATCTGCAGATCCAGATGGTTTAAAGATGGTCTGCAGATGATTTAAAGATTATTTAAAAATAATCTACATATGATTTAAAGATTATCTACAGATGATGTAAAGATGATTTAAAAATAATCTATAGATGATTTAAAAATGGTCTGCAGATGATTTAAAATAATCTACCGATGATTTAAAGATGATCTAGAGATAATTTAAAGATGATCTACAGATGATTTATAGATGATCTACAGATGATTTAAAGATGATCTACAGATGATTTAAAGATAATCTACAGATGATATAAAGATGATCTGCAGATTTACAGATGATTTAAAGATGGTCTGCAGATGATTTAAAGATGATCTACAGATGATTTAAAGATGATCTGCAGATGATTTACAGATTATTTACAGATTACCTACAGATTATTTAAAAATGTAATACAGATGATCTTCAGATGATTTAAAAATTATCAGCAGATGATTTAAAGATGATCTGCAGATGATCTACAGATGGTTTAAGATGGTCTGCAGATGATTTAAAGATGATCTACAAATGATTTAAAGATGATCTACAGATGATTTACAAATTACATTACATAATTACATAATTAGATTATCTACAGATGATTTAAAGATGATCTGCCAAAGATTTAAAGATGATTTAAAGATGAACAACAGATCCATTCAACCTTTTTTAGGCAGGTTAATCCCACTGATCCTCGAGGACTCATTTACAAGAGAGATCTGAATGATTTACAGATGATTTTAAAATGATCTACAGATGATTTACAGATGAGGTTCTTTGTGAGCAGAGGAAGATGAGGAAGACCCAGTGAACAGAACAACAGAAGCGAGCTGTTTCTCCTGGGCTTCTTGATGTTCATCCTCAGAGGAAACCAGGAGTCCCTGCAGAGCCCAGACCAGGTCCCAGTGAAGGACTAATGAAATCAGCTGCTCGTGCTGATGATGGTTCTGAGTTCTGAGTCGGGTCCAAACAGATTAATGAATTTTTAACGACATTCAGGCTTTCTTGGACTTTAACGCTCCCCCTGAAGAGATTTTATCATGAAATTGATTTTCTTCAGATGGTTTCCTCGACCGCAGCGGTGTTCTGATCAGGTCCGGTCTCAGACCTTTAACCGTCCCTCTGTTCAGGATTTAAAGTCCTGAAAAAACAGGAAGATGTTCTAACTTGCTGATTCAAAATAAAACTTGTAGATCCTCTTCAAAATAAAAGCCTGCTGGGGTCACAGCTCTGCTTCCAAATGGGCTGATGGGTGTTGGAGTTTCAGGAGAAGCTGCTTTTCACGTATCACTGGGGGTGGGCAGCTGTGACTGAGTGGTTAGAGCAGTCGTCCTCCAATGGGAGAGTTGGGGGTTTGATTCCACCAGCAGTCACATGCTGATGTGCCCAAGGCAAGACATTGAACCCCTCATTGCCTCTGATATGTGTCCCATCAGTGTCTGAATGTAATAAAGCTCTGATTAGTCTTTGTAGAGATCTAGTAGAGTGCTGTATGAATGTGTGTAGTAGAGTGCTGTATGAATGTGTGTAGTAGTGTTGTATGAATGTGTGTAGTAGAGTGCTGTATGAATGTGTGTGTAGTAGAGTGCTGTTTGAATGTGTGTAGTAGTGTTGTATGAATGTGTGTGTAGTAGAGTGCTGTTCGAATGTGTGTAGTAGAGTACTGTGTGAATGTGTGTAATAGTGTTGTATGAATGTGTGTAGTAGAGTGTTGTATGAATGTGTGTAGTAGAGTACTGTGTGAATGTGTGTGTGGTGGATTGTTGTATGAATGTGTAAATGAGGGCACAGATTGTGTTGTAAAGAGCTTTAAGTGTCTTGATAAGACAGAATGTAAGTGACAATGGATGCTTTACCATGTGATTGTCTGAAATACCATCCGGCTGCACAAACCACTTGCTCAACAAACTACTCACTAAACCATTGGACTTTTAACTGCATCATCATCTCCGCATTTAACACCCAACAACATGCTTGATGACCAGAACTACAGACCAGTCGTCCCAACAACTAATTTACCTCCTGAACACTAAACTACAAACAAACAAACAAATCCACCCGCTCTTAGTGTGACAGATAAATGGTCACATCGAATGGTTCGATCGAACCCGGCATGTTAACTATGGGAGGTTAGGCAGTACCTGCCTTCAGTCCTTGTACTAATACAGAACCTGGTCTCTGTCTCCACAGACCACCTTTAATGCAACGCTCCAGTGATGGTGTATGCCCAGTCAACAACCAGAGTCGGAGTGAACCCCTCCCTGTACTCTCCAGCGTTCATGTATCAGATGTCCTTCAACTTCACCAAGAGGGAGAACTCCACTGTCCTGGCCACCTTACCCACCACTGTGCTTTTCAGCCTTGAGGCCACGTCCTCCAGCCGGCCCAACACCACTGCCACCTCCAACGAGCTGACGCCAGGTGAGGTTGCTGCTCTGGGTGTGGTGTTTGGAGTTCTCTGGTTGATCTCCATCCTGGGAAATGCTCTGGTCTGCCTGGTCATCCACAGGAGCCGAAGGACTCAGTCCACCACCAACTACTTTGTGGTGTCTATGGCCTGTGCGGACCTGCTCATGAGCCTTGGCTGTGCCCCGTTTGTACTCCTGCAGGTCACTGTAGGACAATGGCCGCTAAGCACCGCTGCCTGCAAGTTGGTGCGCTACCTGCAGCACCTCTGCCCAGGTGTTCAGGTGTATGTCCTGCTCTCCATCTCTGTGGACCGTTTCTACACCATCGTCTATCCTCTGAGCTTCAAGGTGTCCAGGGAAAAGGCAAAGAAGATGATCCTGGCCTCGTGGCTGTTTGATGCAGCCTTTGTCACGCCATGCTTCTTCTTTTATGGATCTACTGATAGTCATTGTGACTTTTTCCTTCCGGTCAGCTGGGGCAGTATAGCCTACGCTGCAGTTCACCTTCTGGTTGGTTTCCTGGTCCCTGTGGGATTGATTGTATCCTTCTACCAGAGGGTGGTTCGATACATCTGGAGGATCAGCGCTGACGGCCACACGGTGCGCCGAACAATGAACATTGTACCACGGACTAAAGTTAAGACCATCAAGATGCTCCTCATGCTCAACTCAGTTTTCTTCCTCACCTGGACGCCCTTCTATGTTGCTCAGCTCTGGCACCCGAAGGAGTCCGCTGTACCCACCAGGCAGGAACTGTTATTCTTCACAGCCATTGCCTGGATCTGCTTCGGTTCCACAGCATCCAAACCGACCCTGTACTCCGTCTACAATGCAAACTTCAGGCGTGGCATGCGAGAGACTTTCTGCATGTCATCCATGAAGTGCTACCGCAGTAATGCGTACACCATCACTGTCAGCTCCCGGATGGCCAAAAAGAACTATGTTGGTGCAGTGGATCTCCCAGTCCAAGCGAAGCCCATCACCAAGGACTCGGTGTATGATGCTTTTGACCGAGAGGCTAAGGAAAAGAAGGTAGCTTGGCCCACCAACACCAACCCTCCTAACACCTTTGTGTGAATGACTTTTTGTTCTTTGACCGCACAATGTTTGTGCTAGCAGGTGGAAGCTATCATGCTAGCACTTTGTAAAACTTGCAGAAAGTGTTGATGTTAAGGGCTTTATTTTTCTGATGTGACAACCCTTCAGGCAGCCGCAGTTTTTTATTCAATGTTTATTCAGTAAGGGTTGTGTTTTCATGAGTAGTTCTTGTCATGAATTTGTGTTTTTATTGTGTTAGATAGTCATTGTTGACCAGTGGATTGTACCTGCATCTGGTTTGCTTCTGTAAACTTTGTGGTAGAAGCTAACGCTAGTAAAGGCTAATATATTATCAACATCCTGTTTGGCTTTGTTATGAGTTAAAACGGGCTAATGTTGGTATAAGACAAAAGTGATGAACTGTGGCAGTCGGAGCAATCCGTGCTTCTGATAACCTAAAAATGTTGTGCTAATACACAACACATAACTGTTTAAGGTCAACAGCACGGTGGCGCTGATGGTAGAGCTGCCGTCTCAGTGAGCAGGTCACTGAATCAATTCCTGACTGGGGGGCTTTCTGGGTGGAGTTTGCATGTTCCCTCCGTGTTGCGTGGGTTTTCTCCCACAGACCAAAAACATGCATGTTAGATTGATGGGTAACTCTAAATTGTCCCTAGGTGTCCCTGTGATGGACTGGAGACCTGTCCAGGTGTCCCTGTGATGGACTGGAGACCTGTCCAGGTGTCCCTGTGATGGACTGGAGACCTGTCCAGGTGTCTCTGTGATGGACTGGAGACTGGTCCAGGGTGTCCCCTGCTCCTCGCACAGATGATGAATTATAGATGGACATGGGCACCAGTGACCCCCGCAAAGCAAAAAGGAAGAAGCGGGTAAAGATAATGGATGGATGGTTGTATGGATGGATGACTGATTGATGGTTGGATGTTAGATGGATGTATGGCTGGTTGGATGGAGGGATGGATGGATGGAATGTTACAGTATATTGAAGGTGTACTTTCATTGAGCTGACATCAGAAGAACAAATAATCGTTTCTCCAGGAGAAAAGAAGCCAGAGGTTCTCAGCAGACAACCTGGATGCACTCTGAGGCCAAATCATTTGCCATCACCTCCACAGAAGGTCTGTGTTTGTCTGTTAACAAACTATCTCATGAACAAGTGGACACATTCTACTGGATGTTCCTCTACAAGTGATTAATGTTTGGAGACAACATGGCTGCCGTAGCTGATGGACCTTAGCAAATGCAGTGTTCAAAAGTTACTGGAGGACCCTTTTAGGAATTGAGAAGTTTGTATTAAAGATCTGAAGGGCAACCAATGAGCAGCATGACATCGTGCACTCACCGTGCACAACTTTGACTCCATCATGTTCAGGGAGTGGTCAACTGTTGTTTTCTTCAGTGTAATGAGCTCCACACAAACACAACCTGTGATTGACCTCCAACAACAAGGTGGCTTGGTTTCAGCGTCTCCTTGGCACAGTTCACTCTGGAGTTCTCAGGTTCTCCTGTATCCTCAGATGTACTGCTACCTGATGCCACACTTGTCTTTGTCTTGGACATCATTCTACCTCTGATCAGAAGTTGTGATTACTCCAGGCCTTCTTCTTCCCTCTGGAAACGATGTGTGCAACAGGAGAAGCCGACGCCTCCAGCGTGTGGGAACACCGAGGAGATTCGGTAAACACCGACTTTGTTTCATTATTCACTGCTTGGCAGTGTGAAGCCACTGACTGAAGAGTTATTGTGCTAACAAACTACAGCCTCCTGAAGTTTTGTCCTGACATGCCTGAGCACAAAGGACAAACGAGTGTGATGAGAAGAGATTCTACAAACAGCAACATTTAGGTTCAAGTTCACACAGTTGTCATTCGCAGCACATGTGGTCCAGGAGGTGGAACAAAATTGTGCCCTCAGGGTCCCAGTTACCTCCAACAACAGCAAAAATATAAAGTGTTAAAAAAAGAAGAAAAGAAACGTACTAGTAAGTACTAATAAACCGTATCAATAAGTACTAATAAACCGTATCAATAAGTACTAATAAACCGTATCAATAAGTACTAACAAACCATATCAATAAGTACTAATAAACAGTATCCATAAGTACTAATAAACAGTATCAATAAGTACTAATAAACAGTATTAATAAATACTAATAAAAGGTATTAAGAAGATCAAACATATGAAATAAGAATACACTAGTAGTACAAAAACAACACACCAAAAAACAGCAGCACGAACATGAGTCTGTGTGAGCAGATTAGTATGGATGAATACAGAAGTGTGAAATAAATCAGCAGCATGAGATCAGCAGCATGGATAATCCGCAGCCCATATCACCAATCAAAATGGCATTACAGTGATTTTTTTCATAATGATAATCCTGATTATGAATTCATGAGTCGAACAGCTTCAGATAGAAGCTTTAGAATTTAGGACTAACTGTAACGAACACTAGGAACCCAGATGAAATGAACTGTAACGAACACTAGGAACCCAGAATAAATGAACTGTAACGAACACTAGGAACCCAGATGAAATGAACTGTAAAAAAGACTAGGAACCCAGATCAAATGAACTGTAATGAACATTAGGAACCCAGATGAAATTAACTGTAACAAACACTAGGAACCCAGGTCGAATGAACTGTAATGAACATTAGGAACCCAGATTAAATTAACTGTACACTACTAACCCAGATTAAATGAACTGTAACAAACACTAGGAACCCAGATCAAATGAACTGAGGTGAGCAGACTCCAAGTTGTACTTTATTTGCAGTATTAAATATTAAATGTACAAGGAGGACTCTGGAAGCCTGGAGAGCAAGGAGACAGGTCAGGTAGGTTCTTCTCACTTGAGGGTTGATTACTCTAGTATCTTTCCTTACAGCAGGTGATGAGGAGCGAGGTGAGGAAGATGGTCCAAAGAGCTTCCAGCACGATGGGTGAAGAGGACGCAGATGTGGCAGGCAAGTGGTTGGAGGGTGGAGAGACGACTGAGGTCCACAGGGAAACCAGGTTTGGTCAAGGATCTGAAGAGACTCATTCGTGGAGAATGAAACACAAAGAAAGTACGAGGTAAGTGAACTACTGCTGCTGAGCACACGAGGCTCATTCATCCAACCTTTATGTCTGCAGGTTAGTATCATTGAGCCTCCAGGACTCATGTGCAGGAGAGACCTGGTTCAACAAAACAGACGAGGTACAAACAACAATCAACAGTCAGATCAAATGAAAAGCAAATTAAAGAAGTGACCTAAGACTAAATTAAAAGCAGCTACAGTGTAGAGAGATGTAAAATAATAAAAACAGGAACGTGTTTGACATGAAATCCTTTAGAGGTCCAGGTCGAGAGCTTCAGGTCTTTGTCAGGATGCAGGAGCCGAGCCGCACGTTCTCCTGGCTCCCACCAGGGCAGTGGGTCGCAGGCGTGCTTCTTCAACGTGTCATTGTGACTGGACTGTTTTCACGGTGCTCAACACCAGGATCAGTTGTTCCATCACACAACGACCACAGAGCTCTGGATGGTCGAACATTTGACCAGAACCATGTGAAACTGATGGTCGTGTGAAGGTTTACAGAGTAACCTCTGCATGGAAAACTTCTGAGGGCAAAACATCTGGCTGTCTTCTCTCTGCTGGTCATTCAGAAATTAAACATCTTGTTTCAACCTGAACTTGTTGAGCGTTACCTCAGACTGTTGAAACATTCCCTCAGAAACCTGCGACGTAAAAGCTGAACTGTCCCTTTAAAGCTCATCAGAAAACAAACACGTTAGCGTGATAACGTTTGGAATTAGGATTCTTGTCAAACTGCGCTCTTACTTCCTGGAAGCTCCGTCTCTGGGAACCAAACGCCCGGACGTGGTGGAATCTCCGTGTGGTTATCCAGATCCTCTGCTGCCAGAAATTCCAGAAATGATCATGGTCTCCTCATCATAAAGAGGTTCATGTTGTTCCTGTGGTCAGCTGCTGCAGCGCACGAGCATGTGTCACCAAAACATCTGCCTCAACATGAAAACTACTGGATCTTCATCAGCCGCCGCTGGAGGTGCACGCATGTCGTGTTTAGTGTGTCTGTCATCAAAACGTGCTGAGCCACGTAACCAGTTTGAAGAAATCCACAGAAAAGAATTATTGCAGGTACGTCCACGACTGATCCACTTTTCAAGGCAGTCCAGTGCAAGATGGCCGCCACGGCTGATCCATCTTAGCCCACTCAAAAACAGCTGTATTTTAGTCTTTTAACGTACAGGCATATTGTATTAGTGTTGTTCACAACACATACGTTCCTCTGAGCTGTTACATGACATTTCACTTTGTCTTATTTCTAAGTTTCACCTTAACGGCTACAAGTTCAAGATGAAAAGTGGAGGAGGCTCCTTCAAGGAGCAAGAATCATGGATGCTCCTCTGACCCTTGGCTTGTCTTCCAGACTCACCGTGGACTGGTTTCTTTAAAGTTGCTCTAAACTTGAATAATGTCTGATGTTGATGTCCGGACAGATGAGGGAACTGGTACCTGAACCCAGTACCTGACCCGGTCAGGAGCAGAACCTGCGGACATGATGAAACTGGTTCTGCCACTCTAGCTGATGCAACTTGATCAATCATTCCTGGCTTCCTGGTGCTGCTCAATAATCCAGGTAGATCAATTTAACCAGGTGCAGTCTGGTCCTCTGGACAGGTTAAAAAAGAATTGTAGAAACGTTTTGTCTTTTATCCAAAGGACTTCTTCAGTCTGAGATGCTGTATTCAGCTCAGTCTTATACCTGACTTAACTTTTTTAGACTTTTCCTGCCTGCACTGATAATAAATGACTTGATGTGGTCACATTCAATAACTTCTCAACCAAAGTCCAAAGTAAACTATTCATCAAAAAGTTAAACTTTGTCTAAATTTGTGCACGTTTAAAACCCAAAATAACTCCTGCTCAGAGTTAATTTAGCCTTAGATAAGAGAGAATTAATCCTTAACGATTAATTATTGTTTACACTGTTCATTATTGATTCACTACTTTTAAACCAGTTATTGTACAAATGATTATCCTTTACCACGTGTTGTTTATTTATTATTGTTGTTGATTCATAGTTTGATTAATTGTTTTTGTAATAAATCTTCAAAGACAACCTCACTGTCTTCATTTGGATGAATATTCATTCAAAAACAGTTTGTGGAGTCTGAGAGACAGCCCAGGGGTCAGAGGTCACAGTCAGGGGAACATCTTCATGCTACATGTTCTAATCTTTTATTTGTTGTTTTCTTACAACAAATTATTTAATATGATATTGTAATGCAGCTGTGTCGGACGTTTCAAATAAACCTGATAGTTATAAAATACCACCGTTTCTGTCACGTTGTTAGTAAAGTTGTTCAACTGTGACCTTTTGAAGAGAATAAGTATTTGTCCCTGTGTGTCATGTTTAACAGGTGATCAGCAGCGGACACCGAGTGCCTCAGACTGTTTTCCCATGTTTTCACTGCACACAGCCACTAAGTGGTGCATTCACTGACCTCATGTAGAAAATATGAGCCAAGCAGCCAGGACTTGTAATCTACAAAGTGTCTCATTTGCAGGAACGTTCAAACTCATTTTCTAGAGACGTTATTTTCAAGATAAGATGGAAAAGCATTTTTGGACAGTGCAGAGAAGCCTGTGCACCGACCCGTCACAGATGACTGTCACAGATGACTGTCACAGATGACTGTCACAGATGACAGTCACAGATGACTGTCACAGATGACTGTCACAGATGACCGTCACAGATGACCGTCACAGATGACTGTCACAGATGACTGTCACAGATGACTGTCACAGATGACTGTCACAGATGACCGTCACAGATGACTGTCACAGATGACTGTCACAGATGACTGTCACAGATGACTGTCACAGACAACAGAAGAGGTTGTGATTTCATGAGTGAGCTGTGGATTGTGCAACACTTGGACTCTGGTGACAACATCTCTGATCGTCTGGTCCTGAGATGGGAAAGCAGGAGACGAGTGTGTGACACTGCACCTTCATGATGTGGATCATTGCAACGTTTTCAAATCATAATGCAACACATCAACTTGATTTGAGCGCACTGAGAAGAAAAATACTGTTTTTGTGTTTTCAAGCTGAACCTTTTATAAAACTTTATAAAATTTTTATAAAAACTAGAGTTCCTGGAGAAGCGTTCACTGCCACGTTACGGCAATTTTAAATGTTTGCTTTGACAGAACTGTGTTCAGGTTCACTCTCAGCTACCACAACAACTTTCAGCTTAATATCTCTAAAAATGTCTGCTTTAAAGTATTTTTCCTTTTTAGCTCAGGTTGCCATCTTGGATTTTTGATTTGCAGTCAGAGTTTATTAGGACTTGCTCTCTGCTACCTTCTTCTTCTTCTTCTTTCAGCTTCTCCCTTCTTCAGAGTCTCCACAGTGAAGTAACTCACATGACGACTTGGTGATTGTTTTTACGCAGGATGTCCTTCCTGACACAACCACAGACACCGAGCTACCGCAGCCCTCTGTGTGGAGCAGAGAGCTGCATCTAGGACTCCTGGAGGAACAGATGGTGGGGGTTAAGGGCCTTGCTCAAAGGCCCAGAATGGGGCAAATAAGGGTGGAGGCAGTTGTGGATGTTTCACCTTTGTCGGTCCAGGGAGTTGATCTGGTGACATTCTGCTCACAGGCCCACCTTCTCTAGCCTCTGCACCACCTCTCCCCCAATCACTCTCAGCTACCAACACACCACATTTCAGCTGAATAGCTCCAAAAACCTCTGATTTATATCCATTTTAAAGTAGCTTTGGCAGCCATCTTGCATTTTTAGATATGAATTCAGAATGTGCTGAGCATCACTGTCAACTACCACCACACCAAACTTCAGCTCCATATCTTTTAAAATAGCTTATTTTATCTTATTTGTTAAATCCTGATGTTGCTCAATAATCCAGGTAGAAAAATAAAAAAAAGTTAAGTCTGGTCCTCTGGACATTCAAAAAACAAAACAAAAGTAGAAATGTTTCTTCTTTCCTCCAAAAGATTTCCTCAGTCTGAGCTGCTGTATTCAGCTCAGTCTTATAAATAGCACCTCTCACAGTGGATCAACCAGTTTGCTGAT
>JARVGQ010000547.1:580549-591021 GCA_031762355.1 Hypsolebias martinsi | reverse complement strand
GCAAAAGTGTTTTACATCGGATGCCCTTCCTGACACAACCCTCACCATTTACCCGGGCTTGGGACCAGAACCAGAGACACACTGGCTCGTGCTCTCTGGTGGCTGGTTTAGGATACTTACTGTGACTAACTTGTATAAATAAAGGTTGAATGAGTCTAAGTGGACTTCCTGTAAATAAATAAGAGAAAATCTCTTTAAGGCCTTCTTCACCGCAGCTGTTGTGTCCAGCTCATATTTGTTGGTTTATTGTTATAACTAAGAATATTTCTTTATCTCTGACATGACCACATACACAGCAAAGGAGAAAAAAATGTTTCTATAAGTACATTTAAATGTTAAACCTAACGTCTAACGTTTGTTTCTGTTCTCCAGTTCAGAGTTGGTTTGCTGCTTTGGACATTCATTTTATTTTTGTCTTTTTGTCTTAGGTCATGAGGGCGACTCTTGCTTACGCTCATCTGATTGTCTGGACGGCTACTGCTGCGCTCGTCATTTCTGGACAAAGATCTGCAAACCGGTGCTGAGGCAGGGAGAGGTGTGCACCAAGCAGAGGAAGAAAGGCTCTCACGGCCTGGAAATCTTCCAGCGCTGCGACTGCGCCAAGGGCCTCTCCTGCAAGGTGTGGAAAGACGCCACCTCCTCATCCAAGTCCCGGCTGCACATGTGCCAGAAGATCTGAACGTCGGGGCAGCTGCCGTGGGCTCTGAACTGTCTCATCTGCACACACAAGAATTTCTTTTTGTTTTTTTGAAGACGGGGTCGTGGCTCCATTGAAAAGGAGTGAAAGACAGAGACTAACCAGAGACAGAACAAGCTCCTCCACTGGAGCTCCAATGGACGTGGTCCATCCCTGCACTCAAAGTCAAGCACGCATCATCAAAAACAAAAGGACACACACACACACACACACACACACACACACACACACACACACACACACACACACACACACACACACACACACACACTGCTCCCAGCTTTGTGAGGTAAATAATCTAGCCTGTGCCTGTTGAAACATATTCTGTCGATCACCTTCAGGGAGCCACAGAGAGCGCACATGCTGCTGAAGGTGTGGAGCAGAAGATGTAGCAGCTAAAACTTCTCTGCACAGCCATGAAGTCCACACTCTCCAACATCTGCAACCACTTAAAGTCTTCAGTGCCCAAAACTCCATGATTTATAGGATCATTTTTCTTCTAAGATTTTATAGTACATTTGTATATTTTTATGTGAAATCTCAAAGGGTTCAGTAATTGTTCTGAAAAATATCTAAAACAAGAGTCCACATGTGGTGAACAACACAAAGCGCGAGTCGCGTGCACGCTAACTCGTTGACATGTAACACCTAATGCTCATAAAGCAACGATTCAAAGAACGTTTGTGTTGGACTTGATGACTTTCATCTGCTCGCCTCTCTGTTCCACCAGGAAAACAGAGAGATGTTGGATTCTTATTTGCTCTGTCGGCTGCAGCTTGATCATCTGTGACTTCCTGCCTCGTGTGCAGACGGACTCGTACCGATGGCAGACACAAACCGGGCTCTGCTGACCCAATCAGTGACATTTAAGGGTGTCAGGAAGTGCACTGTTCCTTTTAAAAAGCAAGTAGGGAAACAGAAAGAACCAGTGTCATTTGTTGTTTTGTTGACGGGGCAGCACGTTGGCTCAGTTGGTAGAGATGTTGCCTCTCAACAAGAAGGTCGCTGGTTCAAATCCCAGCCAAAAACGACCAAAAATGTGAATGTTAGGCTGATGGTAACTAAACTGTCCCTAGGTGTCCCTTTGATGGACTGGAGACCTGTCCAGGTGTTCCCCGCCTCTCACACAATGATTACTGGGCATGGACACCAGTGACCCAAAAAGGAAGAAGCGAGTAAAGAGGATGAATGAATGGATGGATAATGGATGGATGGATGGATGTTTTGTTGGTGACACTGAGTCCATTTTATTTTTCAGCTTTTCAAATACGGCTGCAGATTTTCTTTCATTGAAACTTTTTGTTGGTTCTTTAAGCTTTTTATTCCTAACACTGCTAATCCTTCAAATGATCACTCATAATGTCACATTAGCCTTTTGGGGGTTTAATATATTTTCAAAGTCATATATTTTCTAACAGTTAAAAATATCAATAAGCTTGTTTGTGTAAATAGACTAAAAGCAGTGTATTTAAGAGTCATTGTATATCTTGTACATATAAAGAATGGATGCTGACTGGAACAGTAGAATTAGGCAAGAGGAGGTCAACTGGACCAAACAGCACACGTGTGTAGATATGGAGAGCAGGTTTATTTAGCTTTTCCAGAGTTTACCATCTAGTTGCATTGAAAAAGGACAGCTCATCAATACAAACATTAATTCCAATTTAATTTATGTAAATGGTGTGTAAATGGCATGAAGATGCATGTCCGACTATAATTATTTGTGAATATTTTACATTGAGTTGTGGGTGTACAATGATGGATGAATAAATTGAATGTATTTTGTATTACTGTTCACACAGGTTTTGGTTTTGCTTGTTGTTGTGTTCTTTGCAATTTTGTAGAGTTTCTAAAATTGACATAAAAATGAAATGCAAACCTCTGGGTTGTGTGTTTTTCTTGTTGAACAAGTTGGTGAAAAAAAAAATACTCCCAGCTTCATTAAAGCTTTGTAAATCTTCCAACAACGTTGTCATGTCCTCTGAATCAGAATCAGCCTTTACTGTCATTTAACAGAGCACACATTTCATTTCAGTACATCTCACCAAATAAACACAAACAACCAAACAATATAGACTTGGGTAGACGGGTGCCTGAGGCTGCAGCTTCATGAGAGCCGCTGCCTTTTTTCTTTAGGTAAGGAAAAAAGAACACAAGGAAAACAGAAGGTAAAATAAAATGGCCCTAACAGGACACAGTGTGAAAGTTGGAGAGAAAAAAAAGCCTCAGCACAAAAAAGCAACATACAGGTGACACAAAAAGATGCATGTGGAGTGGGTGAGGGTGAAGTGGGAGGGGGGCTCCCAGCACAGGCCGCCCAAGATAGTGTCGTAGCCACCTGACGCCTCACATCCAACATAGGTTACCGCACTGGGTTGGGGTGGGGGGACATTTAATAAACAGAAGCTTCAGTATTACACAGTTACTGGAAGCCAAAAATAGCTAGTTGTTGTAGCTTAAAATAAAGGCAACTTTTTAAACTGATGTAAAAATCCTAGCGGAATGGAGCAGCATGAAGCCCAGCATCAGTAAAGCTTTAATAAACAGAGTTCACATGAAATATGTGAGACTGGAGTGGTTTTAAGACTCAGCCATCCATCAACATTAACGTGAGTCTTCAAACGTTAAAAGTAACTTTTTATTTGTTTATAACTTGTAGAAAGATTTTTCCAGTGAGCTCTTGTTCACACATATTCAAAGAAAAGTTTTAAAAAAGCAAAGAATTCCAAACAGATCTTTGTTTTTCAATGTTCCCTTCACTTTGTTAATCTTGAAAATAAATAAAACCCATGCTCTTTTGATTTTTAAGCTTCTCCAGTGGATAACTATAATAATCATTTTTATTTAAATGCAGCAGTTCCAGACCAAACCGTGAGCGCTTAACTGGTCAGGATTGTGTTTTAAATAAAATGTGTGCAGTCTTTTTTTTTTTTACATGTGCTCTTGATTGAAAGTAATAACTCTACCATCCTTTTATGGATAGGGTTTCAATGTGCTACGGTACTAGATTGTGTTTTTAAGTAATTTCTGTGTAAAATTCACAGATGCTGGAAACGTACATTCAGGGTGTCTGGAGACTTTGGGTCTGCATGGAAAGAAGTTGTAGATGTAGAAAAAAATCACTCTTCTCCAGTTCCAGGCCACCCACAAGTTTAGCAAACTCCACCAAAGAGCTGCTAACGAGCGAGTGACTGTCGCTGGCTCTGCCCTTCCCCATGAGCGTCAGCACAAAGGCTCTGATGAATACAGATGAAGGGAGTTCACACCGGCAGCTCTGCCTGCCCATGAAGCTGCCAGCTAAATAAATATGCAAAATGATTCAGCTTTGATTTCATGCCTGTGTTAGAATGATGTAAATCATAAATGTAATTTGGTTCTGCATGGCTCATATCATTTGATGTGGCAGAGAAAAAAAAAAGTCCTGTCATGCAAAGAGGGGGAACAGTTTTAACACTCAAGTCTCCTGCATCATCAACCACGGCTTCAAAATGCAGCTGAGCCAATGAAAATGAAGATGTCATCATTTTTCCTGATAAATATGGAGCATGGAGGCTTTTCATTTGTCTCACACTTTTTACCAGTTTGTACACCTTTCCTCGCCCAAGAAAAAAAGTCTAATCCTGAGCAGCTCCAGACTGAGGTTCACTCTGCAGAGAACATTGCATGTTTGATAACCACAGCAAAAAACAGCATGTTTTTTAATGACATCATGCTTCTATCACTGAATGTACTTCAAATTATTATACTGTATTTATGAGTGATAAATATCAGTACTAATATCTTGCAGCAGGGAGGGATGTGTAATAGAGCGTAACACCTTTTGTTATGTTCAATAGCTGTTAAGTTAGTGTTTGATGTGGATCGAAGATTACAGAGAAACTGACACAAGTAAAATCCAAAGGTATTCATTAAGCTCACTGCCAGAACACTCAAGAACTCTGGAACCAGAACATGTAAGAACAACATAAGTTCTATGTTGTCATCCTCGTATGTTTCTATTCAACGATGAAATGAGTCTCTGCGTTTAACCATCACACCTGAGACGCCCAGGTGGAGCAGTGGGCAGCTATGTAAGAGCCCAGGGAGCAATTAGGAATGTCTGTCTTGCTCAGGAACATGACATGTGGGCATGGCAGGGAGTCAAACTGCGACTTTCTGGTCGCAAGTCGGCTGCCCTACCGCTACACCATCTCAGCCACCATGAATCTGACAGCAAAGCAAAGAAACACGAGGTCAGTAAATACTTTATTAGTGAATGACAGCAGCTAAGAATGACAATAAGCAACAGGTGTGAGTGGGTCTTCCTTGGATCACCACCTTATCATGGTGGAGGAGTTTGTGTGCCTGAAGGATCCTAGGAGCTATTCGGTTGGGAGCCATTTTAATTGTCCCTGGTAGGGTCTGCCAAGGCAGATTGGCTCTAGGTGACAGGTTAGACAACGTGATTCTGAAGACTTTTGATGGACAAAACAAATAAAGTTGTACTTTGCTCGGACATGGATTATTGGGGCCCCACCCTGGAGCCAGGCCTGGAGGAGAGGCTCATTGGCGAGTGCTTGGTGACTGGGTCTCTACCCATGGGGCCCGGTTGGGCTCAGCCTGAAGGAGTAACATGGGTTTGCCTTCCTGTGGGCCCACCACCTGCAGGAGGGGCCATACAAGTCAGGTGCATGACGCCAAGGACAGTGGCCGAAGGCAGGGGTTATGGCGCTCTGACTCTGGATTACCAAAACTGGCTTTTGGGACATGGAACGTGACCTCTCTGACGGGGAAGGAGACTGAGCTTGTGCGTGAGGTTGAACGGTACCGACTAGATATACAGCAGATGGGTTCACCTCAAGGCACAGCATGGGCTCTGGAACGGATCTCCTTGAGAGGGGCTGGACTTTATTCCACTCTGGAGTTGCTCATGGTGAGAGGCGTCGAGCTGGCATGGGTCTACCCTTAGCCCCCCAACTTGATGCCTGTGTGTTGACCTTTTTGCTGGTGGATGAAAAGGTAGCTTCCCTGCGCCTTCTGGTGGGGGGAACAAGCTCTGACTGTTATTTGTGCCTACGCACCAAACGATAGTTTAAGAAGTTTTGAAAGCTGTCACGTACCCCCACATAAGTTCCTCTTTCATCAGTCATTACAGTAAGCCCACATAACATATCACCCGCCTCATCACCCATGCAATATATCAGCGTTATTATTATTATTATTATTATTAATAATATAATAATAATAACAATACATTTTATTTCAGGACAACTTTCAAAAACCCAAAGTCACCTTACAAAAACAAATAAAAACAGCAATTAATAAAAACAGAATCAACAAACAATTATATACAACAAGTCATGAAATGACAACACTTAAAACCGAGAATATACCTGTTTGAACAGGTGTGTCTCCAGCTGTGATTTAAGAGAGGGAAGAGAGTCTGTGTTCCTGATGACAGGAGGGAGGGCGTTCCAGAGCTGAGGAGCACAGCGACCGAAGGCTCTGTCCCCATGGTGACGAGACGGGCAGAAGTATGGCGTCTAAATCATGCCAAATTTGCTCTCACGAGATTTGGCATGATTTAGATGCCATACAGAAGGAACAATAAGCTGCGTGGCAGACGAGGATCTGAGGGAATGGGAAGCAGTGCCGATGTGAAGCAGATCACACACTTAAGGAGGGGCAAGGTTATAGATGCACTTGAAAGTGAGAGTTAAAATTTTGAACTTTATTCTAGCTTCTATGGGCAACCAGTGAAGCTGCTGCAGAACCAGGGTGGTGTGTTCTCTGGATGGGGTACAAATTATGACCCAAGCTGCAGAGTTCTGGGTGTTTGAGTTTATGGAGAGAATTATTCGGGATAACAAAAAGAAGAGAGTTGCAATAATCAATCTGGGAGGTGATAAGGCCATGGACAAGGATGGCAGCAGCATGAAGAGCAAGGAAGGGACGGAGACGGATAATGTTGTGTAAGTTAAGGTATGCAGACTGTGTGATATAATTAATATGAGATGGAAATGAGAGCGAACTATCAAGTATGACATCCAGACTCTTTACCTGAGGGGAAGGATGAACATGGGAGTTGTCAAAATTGATGGAAAAACTCTGAGAATTGGTTAAAGAGGAGGCTGCAATGAGTAAAACTTCTGTTTCTTACTGTTAAGTTTAAAAAATTAGAGGAAAACCATGATCTAATTTCCATAAGACAGTCCGATGGGGACATAAGAGGAAGGGATTAATTGAGTTTTGAGCCAATGTAGAGCTGGGCAACATCTGCGTAACAATGGAAATTAATATTATATTTACGAAATATGTGGCCAAGAGGGAGTATGTAAATAATTAATAAAAGGGGCCCTTAAACTGAGCCCTAGAGGCACACCTGCAGAAACGGGACACAAACTTGAGGAATGGGATTTAAATTGAATAAACTGACTGTGGCCTGAAAGACATGAGGTGAACCAAGCAAATGGAGTTTACTGATGCCAATGCTGGAGCTAGCGAAATGCTGACTCTATATTGGAGAAACTAAACAGCCTCTTCACAGATGCATGGCCTCAACACAGGAGAACCACCTCCCCTGGACAAGACTCAACTTCACCTCCACCTCACGGATACGGGACACTCATTTGAGGAACCGTATGTGCACATTTTGGAATGAAAACACAGATGGTTTGAGAGGGGTGTGAAGGAAGCAATTTATGTTAAAAGAGAGAAACCATCTCTTAATAGAGGAGGAGGGCCCAGATTTCAATTTTCAAAAACGTATAATGCAGCTTTAAAACTGATTCCCAGACAGTTTTCACACCTGATGGGAACAGAGGGGCCTCATCTGTGAATTAGATTAACAAAGACCCTGGGAAACCCCTGAATCCCACACTCACTGCTCTTTGAATTGAGAAAACTCCTCGGATGAGAAGCGAAACGTCTGCTGCTACAAATAAAGTCCAGTTGTTTTTGTATTGAACGATTTTGAATTTGTCATGACCTGGATGACTGAGAATCTTCACCAGCGAGATGCTGACTTCAATGCACCCAAAAGCTGAGATCATATCACCACTGAGAGGCTGCCTGCATTGAGTCCAAATAGCTTGATCCCCCTAACCTTAAGCTTATTTCACTGTGGTCTTTATCTTTGAGGACTTCTGGTTTTTATCAGTGCATTGAAATCTGCTAATTCTTACTAGCCTTGTGGCTTTGGGTTTCATTCATTCATCCAACCTTTATTTAAACAGATAAGTCACAATGAGCCTTGATGACTCATTTACAAGTGAGCCCTGTTTGGACAGACAAGTCGAGGACAACCAAGGACAAATCCAAAGAGTCCTGAAATGATGACAGAATGTTTATTCAGCTGGGACCCTCTGAAAAAGTCATGGAATTCCTCGGTAGGACGGGAGGGAGGGGCAGAGCAACTGGTTTACAAAACTTCCAGGTGAGGCCAGTCAGGGAGCCAAATTCAGATAAACACAATTGTGTTGGGGACAGGCAGAACTTTCATGACATCTACCTTGAGTCTGTGGTGGTCCACTCAGTTCAGAAATGTCCAAATTAAATGACCACGCCAATGAACAGTGCCTAAGACTAATCCCCGAGATCTGATTCATCCTAGCAAAAGCATTTGAGTCTGGGTGCTCAAGGCACGAACCAAGCCATTATATAAGTCAAGCAGCCTGAACAGGTCCAGATTTGCTGCTGATGGCTTCCTTGTTTGTTGATAAATCAGGAACCAGGCAAATCCAAAAAGCAGGAAACCAGTTGTCAAAAATCCAATTAAATATGTGTCCTTAAGATCCACAGAAGACAGCAGAGATTGACATGTCATCAAGTCTTCCAAGTCGATGAGATATCCAGCTGTGTGCATGCCAACAGGGCAAATTGGCTCGCCTACATCCTGTCTTCTCTTTAAAGAAATGTTATCAGTTGTGATGAGGGACCAAATGACCAAACTGAAGTCCATAGTTATGATTTGGAAGATTTTGTATAAGAGAGGCTCTCAGACAGTTTCACAGACAAGACAAAGCAAAACCAAAGCGGAGACGAGAGGAGACGTCCGCCCTTGAGAAGAGCAAGTGTTGAAGTAGGTGTTAATCTGATTTTTTTAACCTGTGTAACATTATTATAAAACACTGCTGACATGGATGTATTCATCATTGCATTGCATAAACATTTTTTTCCAACAAATGTGTTTGCACAGTCTCATTTCCCTCTAAAAATTAACGCTCAGTGTATCTGCTGTGTCTAAAAAGGCTTTGATAAAATGCATAGTTAGTTAAATAATCAATCAGTTACGTAATCAATTTGTTGCCGCTCAATAATTACCGAAAGACAACAGGCATCATAAAAAAGTCGATTTTTGTGTGATGTCATGCCAGTAGCCACTCAAATTGATTGACAGTGATGACTGGAACTATTGAGAGCTGCATGAACCACATCGCTACGTATCGACTAGTTTTCTTTAGATCTCCAACCCTGGAACATCCATCCGCAACATCCACACAACCAAACACAAAGAACCAGCCTTTGTGTCCATCCTGCCACTTTCTAACTCACCTATGTGCTTACTTACTGTCATGAGCCATGTCTTTTGGACTTTGATTTATTTTTTTTATTTTTTTTTCTGTGATTCTGATGTTTTGTTTTTCTTGGGTTTCAAGCTTCCCCAGTGTTTTCTCCATCATGTAGTTCAGCTCCTTCTACCCCCCGCCCCCTCACACACACTCTCCTGATCCATAGGTGTTGTAATTTCTCCCTCATTAGTTTACCTTTAAAGCTTGTGTCCTCTTTCTTGTTTGTTTCAGTGTACAATGCACCAAAACATATTAGGTTATGATGGGCTATGAAGGTCATGAGGTCATAATGGGCTATGGAAAAAGCCCGTAATAATCCCTTCTTCTCTGGGGTACCAAGCAAGCCGAGCCCGCACCAAAATGTGATGTTAGAACTCTGTTTGTCACTGACTGGTCAGGGGGCTGAGTCAATGGATTATTTGAGAAACTTTTCAAACCCCTCAATCTGCCATTTGCAATTACTCGAGCTTGGAACAGTAGCTGGAGTTATTTTTAAGATTTTAAAAACAATAATGACATCACCATGGTCTATTGCTGAAGTCCAGGTGTTTCGGTTTGGTGACTGACGACAAAATTCAGAGCGAGCTAATCACTGTGGAGGGATCATATGAGCTGCCGACTCATTGAAGGCTGGGGCACAGGCCCCGGCCTCATGTATTTATAAAGACTGGACTCTGAGCCACAGCAGATGGGTGAAATGAGACGGGTCTGGGGTGGGTCTAGAACGGAGGGCGGAAATGATTTTTCAAAACATTTTGTGTAATAATTTTTTATTTTTTTAAATCAATGAAGATTGAAAATAAATTCTGCCGGCTTTATCATGAAATCCTGTTTTAACTTTAATGACTTTATTTAAAAAATAGTTAATTAAAGTTAACTCAACTGAAAAATCATAAAAAAGACAGAAAATTATTGGATCTCTCAGGAATATATCCCTCAAACATGCTTAAAGAAGAGATACAGCCTTTAGTTAAACTTTATTCTAACCCACATAAGTACAAATCACAAAACAAGAATTAAACTTTAAATCAAAGATAAAATAATTTGTATACCAGAGAGAAAACCACATTTTTAAATTGAACAATAAAAGTAGACACAATGAATGCAAATACATCAAATGATGAAAAAAAGTATAAAAATTCAAATATTGATGTTTTGTAGAATCTGGTTCATCAGAGATTTAAGGGTGAACTAAAGTTAATTAAAGTTATTTAGCAGGATTCATA
>JARVGQ010000547.1:365175-377823 GCA_031762355.1 Hypsolebias martinsi | reverse complement strand
GGATCTTTGGGATGAACCAGTCTTTGCCGTAATGTATTTTGGGGTTTAAAAGCCACTGGGACGTTGTGTTTAGAAAACAAACGTCTCAGTTTCTACAATTTTTTTGCTTTGTTTTGTTTTGTTCTTTGAATGTTCAGAGGACCAGACTTAGCTATTTTAGATCCGAGAAGAATTCTTTCCACCTCCCAACGACAACACTGGTTGAAGTCAAAAGCACCCCACCGTCACTTAACACAGTGATATTAAAGTGCTGCTTTCCTCTTCTCATCCAATTGATGGTTTGCCAGAATCTCCTCTGAGCTGACTGGGATTCTTTATCCAAGGCCTCACTGAGCTCCTCCCACATCCAAGCTTTTGCCTCAGCAACAACCAAGGCTGTGGACTATTTGACCCTCCAGTACTCCTCAGCTGCCTCTGTAGTCCTACCATCTAAAAAGTCCTGATAGGGCTCCTTCTTCAGCTTGACAGCCTCCCTAACTGGGGTGTCTGCCACCAAGTTCATGGATGGCCACCACGAGAAGCACCAACAACCTTGCGGCCACAGCTTAAGGCAGCTACCTCGACAACTGAGGTAGAACATGGCTCATTCAGACTCTGTGTACACCACCTCAGCTGGGATGTGGTTAAAGCTCTCACAGAGTTGTGATTTGAAGATCTTTCTGATGGGTTTTTCTGCCAGGCATTCCCAGCAAACCCTCACTACACGTTTGGGCCTACCGGGTCTGTCTGGTATCTTCCCCTGCCATCTGATCCAACTCACTACCAGGTATTGATCAGTTGACAGCCCAGCTTCTCTCTTCACCCGATTGTACAAAACAAACAGCCGCAAATCAGATGATATACCATACCATACCATACCATTTTATTTATAGAGCACTTAAAACAGCGACAAGGCCAACCAAAATGCTGTACAAACAACAGACATGACTATAAAGTTGATCATCAATCTACAACCTAGGGCATCCTGGTGCCACGTGCACTTATGAACACCCTTATGTTCGAACATGGTGTTTGTGATGAACAAATTGACTAGCACAGAAGTCTAACAACAGAACATCACTTGGGTTTCAGATCAGAGCGACTGTTCCTCCCAATCATGACCCTCCAGGTCACATTTTCATTACTCACATGGGCATTGAAGTCCCCCAGCAAAATAAAGGAGTCCGCAGCTGGCATACCTTCCAGCATCTTTGTCAAGGACTCCAAGAAGGCCGGATACTCTGAACTGCCATTCGACACATAGGCACACACAACACTCAGAGCCTGTCTGAGTGGCAATAGCCTAGCATTTTTACATCATGCCCCAAGCAATAAACATTTTATGAAACATCTTAAAACTTTAGGATTATCTGTTTGTATCAGCTCTTCTTCTACTTTCTTAACCCTCCTCTCCATGACTGCACCTTAACATGCTGTCCATGAACATAGTGCTGGTAGTGTCCAACCCGCACAGAGAGCAAGCTTGACTTTGTACCAAGGATGTGCCCACAACTTCTGCTTTGGTTATACAGGGACGTAATAGCCCTTAAAAGCAGCCTTGGCATCCCATACTCCTTTACATACCCATAGAATGCCACAGGTAACATGGTCGCAAGTCTTCTCCAGGTTCACAAAACATGTAAACTGGAGAATCAAACTTCCATCACCCCATTAGCATATCCACAAAAGAACCTGCATTGTTCCTCCTGGATCTGAGGTTCGACCAACAATCGGACTCACTTCTCCAGTACTCTTTAATAGACCTTACCAGGGAGGCTAAGGAGAGTTATGCCCCCATAATTGGAGTGCACCTTCTGGTCCCCATTTTTGAAAAGGGGAACCACCACCTTAGTCTGCCAATCCAATGGCACTGCTCCCGTTATCCACGAAATTTTGCAAAGGCGATTCAACCAAGACAGCCCGACAACATCCAGAGCCTTAAGGAAATCAGGGTGAATCTAATCCACTCCCAGAGCCCTGCCACCGCACAACTTTTTAGCTTTCATTCATTCATTCATTCAACCTTTATTTAGACAGATAAATCACATTGAGCCTTGGGGACTCATTTACAAGTGAGACCTGTTTAGACAGACAAAAAGTAATGAAAGTTCCACGTGTATAGGATTTTTAGGCAAAAAAGAATTCCTATCAAATTCTCACTCCTTGGCTAAGAAGAGATGGCCCGAGACTGAACAAAAACACCCCGCACATAGGCACATAGTGCCCAAGGACACTCCAGAGGCACGGTAGAAGTTCTGATAAGAATGGTATAATCAATCCGTTCCATCTGGTGAGATCCATAAACACTCTTGAGGGGTGCAGAGGTCGACCTAAGACAGCGCCAGAGAGAATCAAAGAGTCCTGAAATTTATTTATTTATTTATTTTATTCATTTTACATTTTATAAAGAAAAAAAACTTTTTTTACATATTATTTCAATAAAAGGAGAAGGAAAAAAACGTAAAATGAAAGGAGACAGGGAGAAGAAAAAAATCTTATTATACCTGCCCCTTTTTTTCCCAAAACAACAACAACAAAAACCAAGATCAATAAAAACAACTGGACCAAGAATACAATTTTGTAAGCAATTTACCCAATTTGATTACACATTTAAATTTTAGTACAATTTGACCATTAGAATATTTAGTATTTAATTAACATATTGGCTTTAACCTTTTTTTGAAATACTATTTCAACATCATCAATTTTACGAGAAAAATCCGTAGTTTTTTTTTTTTTACTAAATAACATGTAATTAGTTTTATCTAAGTTTAATGACAGTTAGTTAAATTTGAACCAATTTTGTAATTTAACAAACTCCATATTTAAAAACTCAGACATTGGATTTAAATCATTACCAGAATAAAAAAATGTAGTATCGTCAGCAAAAAGTATACATTTGAGAATTCCAGACACCATCACTAAATCATTAACATACAGATTAAACAATTTTGGACCAAGTATTGAACCCTGTGGGACTCCACATGTGATCTTACAAAGGTTTGATCTCTTTTCCTCTATCTGAACAAATTGTTCTCTATCTTTTAGATAACTACATACCCATTTAAGTGCAGGTCCTCTAATACCATACTTATCCAATTTGTTTATGAGAATTTTGTAATCAGTTGTGTCAAAAGCCTTCCTTAAATCAACAAATAAACTTGTACAATGTTGTTTTTTATCAATGGCTGTAGTGATTTGTTCTGTTAATTCCATTAAAGACATAGATGTTGAGTATTTTGATCGAAACCCATATTGACTATCAGTTAAGATATTATACCTATTAAGAAAACTGTCTAATCTGATTGAAAAAAAATTTCAAGAATTTTTGAGAATTGTGGGAGAAATGATATCGGTCTGTATTTGCTAAAGTTGCCTTTGTCACCGCCTTTAAAAATAGGGACTAATTTTGCTACTTTCATTTTATCAGGGAATGTGCCCGTTGTAAAAGACAAATTACAAATGTAAATAAACGGATCAATAACTTCAGTTATTATGTCCTTGACAACCATCATATCCATTTCACTCCAGTTCCTAGATCTTTTATCTGCAAATTTCTTAACTACCATGATTATTTAATCTTTATCAGTCTCTTGTAGAAACAAAGTGTTTTCACAACCTTTAATTAAATAACACACATCCTTATCAACTTTAGAAATTGTTTTTGCAAGATTTGATCCAACATTTACGAAGTAATCATTGAATCCATTTACTAAAATTATGACACAATGTTTATTTAGCTGGGTTCCTCTGAAAGGTCGGCAGACATCCTTGGTGGGAGGGGAGGATAGGGGGCAGAGCATCAAGTTTATAGGGCCTCCAGGCGAATTGAGATAAGGTGGCCTGTCAAGGCCAGCCGGGGAGCCAGAGTCAGATAAACAACATTTGTTTTGGGAACAGGCAGAACTTTACTGATTCATGTCTGCCTTGAGTCTTTGCCAGTCCTCACCAATTCTAAACGTCCAAATTAAGTGGACACACCGCTGGTCCGTGCCTGAGAATATTCCCCGAGATGTGATCCATTTTGCCAGCGAATCCTAGGGGTCACAAGTGGCCTGCGATTTTCACAAATCACATTGTATTTGCCGTTCAGTTCACAAAACGATTGAGTCTGGGTGCTCGAGGCACAGAGCAAACCATTACATAAGGCAGGCAGCCTGACCAGGGCCAGATTTGCTGCCGATGGCTTACTTGTTTGTTGATAAACCAGGAACCAGCCAATTCCAAAAAGCAGGAAACCCATTATCATAAATCCAATTTATCTATTTTTGTGGTTATTATTTTTTCTCAATTTCATGCTATCTCTCATTGGCCATTGAGATGCATGTTCGGATTTTTTATGCTTCCAAATCCTGCATGTTGTTACTTTCACAACTTTTTTCTGTCTAAACAGGTCTCACTAGTAAAAGTCTTCGAGGCTCAATGTGATTTATCTGTATAAATAAAGGTTTGAATAAATATGCATCTTCAACATCCTCGATGGACAGCAGAGATAGACACATCACCTTCCAATTGCCCCAGGAATCAATGACATTTCCTGCTGTGTGCATGTCATCAGGGCAAGTTGGCTCACCTGAAGCTTATCTTCTCATCGAGAAAAAAATTATTAATCTCATTGAGAGACGACCTGACCAGATCCATATAAAAAATTAGGGTTCGGAAGCTATGTAGAGACACGCTCTGAAGCAGTTTCACAGACAGGACAGAGCAAAAGCAAAGCAGAGGAGGGGGAGGAGGGGAAAAGCATCCGCTCTTGACAAGAGCATGTGGTGAAGTGGTGAACCAACCCCAAAGTTCCCAGACTCAGCTTCCTCCATGGAAGACATACCAGTTGACTTTGGAAGGTCCAAGAAGTATTTCTTCCACTTCCCGATGAATCACTGGTTTAGATCAACAGCACACCACCTTCACTGAACACAGTGTTAGTAAAGTGCTGCTTTCCCCTTCTCAGCCGCCTGATGGTTTGCCAGAATCTCCTTGGAGCTCATCAAGAGTCTTTATCCAAGACTTCAGTGAACTCCTTCCACATCTGAGCTTTTGCCTCAGCAACAGCCAAGGCTGCAGACTGCTTGGTCCTCCAGTACTCCACAGCTGCCTCCAGAGCCCCACCAGCCAACAAGTCTCGATAGGGCTCCTTCTTCAGCTTGACATACTTCCTAACCAGTGGGTGTCCACCACTGAGTTTGAGGATGGCCACCACGAGAAGCACCGACAACCTTGTGTCCACAGCTCAAGGCAGCTACATCAACAATTGAAGCATGGAACATGGCCCACTCTGACTCAATGTCCCCCGCCTCAGCTGGGATGCAGTTAAAGTTCTCTCGGAGTTGTGAGTTGAAGATCTTTTTGACGGGTTCTTCTGCCAGGCGATCCCAGCAAACCCTCACTATACATTTGGCTCTATAGGGTCTGTCTAGCATTTTTCCCCCACCATCTGATCCAACTTACTACCAGGTGGTGATAAGTTGGCAGCTCAGCTCCCCTCTTCAGAGTCAGAGTCAGAGATTCTTTATTATCGTTTGCACCACATGTGGTACATGTGGAACTAAATTATGTACACAGGGTCCCAGTAACATCCAACAATAAAATGTAAAAGAAAAACAGTAATAACATCTATGATATGAACTAAGAAAAACATAAACTAAAAATACCGAGGATCACCCGAGTATCCCAAACAAACTGCCATAAATCAGATGACACGACCACAAAGTCAATCATCGATGTACAACCTAGGGCGTCCTAGTGCCAAGTGCACTTATGGACACCCTTAAGTTTGAACATGGTGTCTGTGATAGAACTATGACTAGCACAGAAGTCCAACAACAGAACACTGCTCAGGTTCAGTTCAGAGAGGCAGTTCCTCCTAATCTTGCCCCTCCTGGTTACACTGTCATTACCCATGTGGGCATTGAAGTCCCCCAGCAGAATAAAGAAGTCCCCAGATGGCACAGCTTATAGCACCCCTGCCAAAGACTTTAAGAAAGCTGGATTCTCTGAACTGATATTCAACGCGTAGGCACAAACAAGAGTCAGAGTCTGTCCCCTCACCCGAAGGTACAGGGAAGCCACCCACTCATCTACCGGGGAAAACTCCAACGCACAGGCAACAAGTCAGAGGGCTAAAAGTAAACCCACACCAGCTTGTTGCCTCTCACCATGGGCCACTCCAGAATGGAATAAAGTCCAGCCCCTCTCAAGAAGATTAGTTCCAGAGCCCATGCTGTGCATTGAGGTGACCACAACTATATCTAGTTAGTACTCTCAACCACACGCACAAGTTCAGCTCCTTCCCCACCAGAAATGTTATGTTCCATGTCCCAAAAACCAGCTTTAGTAAGCCAGGATTCAAGTGCCAAGGTTCCCACTTTCAGCCACTGCCCATGGTATCTCGCACCCAACTTGTATAGTCCTTTCTGCAGGTGGTGGGTTCACAGGAAGGCAACCCCATATTGTTCCTTAGAGCTGAGCCAGACCGGGCTCCATGGGTAGAGACCCGGTCATCAAGCACTCACTGATGAGCCCCTCCCCAAGGCCTGGCTCAAGGGTGGGGCCCCGATGGCCCATGTCCAGGCAAGGGACATTGAGTTCCTTGTTCCTTTGTGATCATAAAAGTCTTCTGAATCACTCATTGTCTGGCCTGTCACTTAGAACCAATCTGCCTTGGGAGGCTCTACCAGGGGCCATCGCAATTGTCCCTGACAGCATATCTCCTAAGATCATTCAGGTGCACAAATTCCACCATGATAAGGTTGCGATTCAAGGAGGATTGTGATCCATCCATCCATTATCTTCCACTTGTTCTAAAGTCGGGTCGCTGAGGCAGCAGCTTTAGCAGCAAAGCCCAGACTTCTATTTCCACAGCCACTTCTTCCAGCTCGTCTGGGAGGAGTCCAAGGCATTCTGAGGCCAACCAAGAGACAGTCTCTCCAGTGTGTCCTGGGACTTCCCCAGGGTCTCCTCCCAGCTGTACATGCCCAAAGCACCTCCCTACAGAGGCACCCAATGTGTGACCTTATCAACTGCTCAAACAACCTCAACTGGCTCCTCACTGTGTGGAGGAACAGTGGTTCTACTCAGAGTCTCTCCCATATAACTGAACTTCTCACCCCATCTCCATGGGAGAGTCCAGCTACCCTGCAAAGAAAACTCATTTCAACCACCTCTATCCATGATCTCATTCTTTCGGTCACTACTCAGAGTTATTGACCATAGGTGAGGGAGAGAACGTAGACCAACCGGTAAACAGAGCTTTGCTTTACAGCTCAGCTCCCTCTTCACCAAAATGGACCGGTACAGAGTCCGATATACTGCAGATGCTAAACCAATCTGTCTGTCAATCTCATGCTCCATTCTTACCTCACTCATGAACAAAACACCAAGATAATTGAACTCCACTTGAGGGAGAACCTCACCCTTGACCTCAAGAGGGAATTCCACCATTTTCCGACTAAGGACCATGGCCTCAGATTTGGAGGTGTTGATTCTCATCCCAGCTGCTTCACACTACAAACCGTTCCAGTGAGAGCTGAAGATCATAGCACGATGACACCAACAGGAGCACATTATCTGCAAAGAGCAGAGAAGAAATCCTGAGCCACCAAATTGGGCTCCCTCTGCCCCCTGGCTGCACCAAGAAATTCTGTCCATAAAACCAACAAAGTCCATGCTCAATAATCCAGGTATACAATCCAACAAATTTCAGTAAGGTCATCTGGAGAGTTTCTTTTTTGTGTGTGTGTGCTGAAATGTTTCACCTTCCATTCAGAAGGCTTCATCAGTCATACTTGACTAGCACAGAAGTCCAACAATAGAACACTGCTCAAGTTCAGATCAGAGAGGAAGTTCCTCCTAATCACACCCTTCCAGTTCACACAGTTGGTACCCACGTGGGCATTGAAGTCCCCCAGCAGAATAAAGGGAGTCCCCAGCTGGTGCACCTTCCATCATCCCTGCCATGAAGGCCAGATACTCTGAACTGCAGTTTGGCACTTAGGCACAAATAACAGTCAGAGCCTGTCCCCCCACTTGAAGGTGCAGCGAAGCTACCCTCTCTCTACCGGGGAAAACTCCAACACACAGGCACCAAGTCGGGGGGCTAAGAGTAGACTCATGCCAACTCAGCATCTCTCACCATGGGCAACTCCAGTGGAATAAAGTCAATACCCTCTCAAGGAGAGTGGTTCCAGAGCCCATGCTGTGCGTCAAGGTGAGCCCAACTATATCTACTTGGTACCTCTCAACCTTATGCACAAGCTCAGGCTCCTTCCCTGCCAGAGAGGTTACATATCAAAAAGAAATGTATCTGGCCAGCTTTCTTTTCGTAAGTCTCATCTCCAGTGTCTGAACATTGTTTAATCATTCTGGATAGAACCAGTGACGTTGGACTGAGCCAACTCAAAGTGAGCTAGGGTGGGACTAGAATTTATTAAAAACATAAGACGGTTTCCATTCAAAGCTGTATATTAGTTGTTTCTTCACATGAATCTGTAAATCTTTATCGAACAACAGGTTTCTGAAAAACTTTCTTGTTTTACCTTAAAAATAACAACTTAAAGCTGAATGGTACGCAGCAGTGACAAACAATAAGTAGTTCAATGGAGCACCTGAATAAATATCTACATAGTCATTCCAGCTGTTTTAATTCAAGAATTCTAAAATTCAGGAACCATATAAAACATGAGTACATACACGTGCATTTATTTATTTGATTGTTCTGCTAACAGCCACTGTGTTCATGTAGAAATGCGGTGAACCTGGCGGTGTTAAAGCTGAACGAGCAGGGGCTGTTGGACAAACTCAAAAACAAGTGGTGGTATGACAAGGGAGAATGCGGCAGCGGAGGAGGGGAGAGCAAGGTTAATACACACACTCACATGCACACACACACACACACACACACACACACAACAACAACACACACACACACACCTCAAGCAGGTAAAGGTGAAGGTAAATTGGGATGGTCTGTTAAATGTAAAATCTAAAGAAGCAGCACAGACAGTGCTACGTGTAATCACAAAAACTAGCAGCTATTTAAATGTGAAGATGAAGCCTTTTTCAAAACCTCTAAATGTTTTTATCAAAGCATGTGGCTGTTGCTCATGAGCACTATGGATAGAATGCAGGTAGTGTTTTCTGTACTGCTTCTTCCACTGATGTGTTGAACACCGTTTGGTTGAGGTCTAGTTTGGTGCAGAATCATTAAGTCTAAATGGGCTTTGCTGACCTCAGACCAGATGGCTTCAACATCAGAGCTTTTGACGGAGGGTTTGAGTGATCTGTCCAAACTCTGTGCATCATTGGCTCTGGCCAGCCAGGAAGCTGCGGCTGGAAACAAACCGCTTTCATCGCAGCGCCTCTCATTGTTTGTCTGGGATAAATGGTGGAGTCCTAAAAACACTGGGGGGGGGGGGGAATAAATTTAGTTAAATAACTGTCACTGAAATATCTTAATATAGAGATGTAAAATCCAAGTTGTGACACAATATTTATAGGTTTGTGACTAATTGCTGAAAAGGTTTTATGAATGCCAGTGTTGATGGGCCCCTCGTTGGTCTCAGGAACAGAATGAGAACCGCTGCCTTCTTAATAACATAAGATAACATTGTTAATGATGTTATTTATGTTATTCCCATTGAAGAGTGCCAGTAAACCTTGTCGTATTGAAACTGAATGAGCAAGGGATCCTAGACAAGATGAAAAACAAGTGGTGGTACGATAAAGGCGAGTGTGGCTTCAAGGACTCTACCAATAAGGTTAGTTTTCTGTTTGTGGGTCAAACACACCATTAACGCACTGAACATGCATGATGAGCGTGCACCATACTCACAACAGTTTATGTACAGCTGGTATATTTTATATCACATATAAATATATATTATATACATGTATGTTAGCTGTGAGTATCTGTCTTACAAAATTTATAAGCATTTACTATTTCAATCCATTTCTTTTCTCAAATTCCATTGTTGTTGTTGTTGTTTTGTTTTTCCTTTTATATTCTATGTTATAAAATACAATTTTTATTTTCTAATTTCTTTCTATTTTTTCACTAAAAGGCATCAAATGATGTGGTGGATGATTAAAATGTGAACAGCTCTATGGGAAATATCCCAAATTGAACACTTTATTGGTAAATTTTAACAAAACTATAGCAAATACTGTTTCACTTGAGCAATGAACTTCAATTTTTATGGAAGTGCTTCAAAATGTACTTGTTAAAGGAACATGTCTGTCTTTATGTAAAAGAAAGTACCTCATGTGTTTCCAGTCAGATGACAAAACTTGCAGAAAAGCTTTAAACTTTGTCCAGAGGGGTACAAAGGAAAACAACCAGAACCATACCCCACAAACTGCCTCAACTGCAGACAACCGAAGGACTGTGAACCACAGACACCAAACCTCTGCGTCAGCTGCCCAAAAGATGCAAACCCATCATCAACACAGAGATCATATAGTGAATGTATTCCATTCAAGCCCCAGACATACATCAAAAGCTGCATCAGCCGATGAGGGAGCAAACGTGTCATTACGTATTTGAGACTGATGCCACAAACAGTAACTATGCGGTGTCAAATGTCCTCCTGAACTGACTCCAGATCCCCATCATCCAGATCACAATTGGGCCAGAAGTGAAAGCCGAAACTGGCTGCCCAAAAGGCAACCAAGAGCAAAGCAACACAGATGGAGAATAAAGGTTGAATGACATGCCTCCAAGACCAGGGAGAAGATGCAAGATCCCCCCGGCAATCTGGGGATGCCCTTCATTCCAAATAAACATTGATAGCTGGCTAGTCCACCATTTAGCAATGTCCCACCCATTGTTTGCCATGACAGCTAGATAACTATCCCCACAGAGGTTCCCACAGTCTTGTGCCATCCAAATGCCAAGGTATCTATATTTTTCAAAACTAACCTTAAATGGAATAGGACCCCAAATTTTCCACTCTATAAAGGTCACAGGTACCAGCTCACTTTCCCGAAGATCGGCCCCACAGCTAGACACTCTCCAAAATATCTGAAGCAAAGTAAGTAACTCAGGAATGCCAGCGAGAGGATCTGATACATACAAAAGCATCTAAAAAAGTTAAGTTTGGTCCTCTGGACATTCAAAAAAACAAAACAAAACAAAAAATTTGTAGAAACATGAGCATGCATCGGGATACAGAAGCATGTCATCAGCATATAAACAAATTCCATGCTCTGTGCCCAATCAATTCTCACCTTTAATAATAATATTATAATAATAAACTTTATTTGTATAGCACCTTCCTACAATGCCATGCATTGACCAGAATGCTTAACAGGATAAAAATGATGAAGCTCTGCAGCCGTGGTACAGTGGTAGTGGCAGCCGACCCCCGATCGGAAGGTTGGAGGTTCGAATCCCGAGTTCTCACACCATGTGTCGTTGTGTCCCTGGGCAAGACACTCAACCCTGAGTTGCAAGACACTGGGCAAGACACTCAACCCCGAGTGGCTGGCACCTTGCATGGCAGACTACCGCCACCGGTGTATGAATGTATGTATGAATGGGTGGATGGATGGTGCTGTAAAGCGCCTTGGGGCCCCACATAGGGGGCTAGAAGGCACTATATAAGTAAGCTCCATTCACCATTAATTGAAGGAACTCCCAATCTGCTATTAGAACCTGTATGGTGAGTGCAAATCCCAGAATTATTTGCCAATAACCCCAGTAATAAACCAACATTATTATTTTTGGAGCTGGGCATCTATATTTCATTCTGTTAATGCCTGGCACAAAGACTGGTTAAATGTGACGCTGCCATGGGTCTGGATGTTCCCAGGTTTGCCCCATTTTGAAGGTGACTTTATAGAGGGGTATGCCATCCTATTTCAGATTTTACACAAATGTTTCAGAGTGATACTAGCAATAACAGCATTGTAAGAGGGGGACAGCTGAATCTGGAGGCCTCCACCTCTGTTTAATGATGGACGGTTTCTTTTCACAAAGATAGCCTCCTTTACTCCTCTTGCAAACCATCATTCCTCTCTATCAAGGATGTGAACATCTTCATTCCTGAAAGAGTGACCGCTGGCCTGGCACTCATGGAGTGTAGACCTGTGGAGGCCTCCGGGTTCAGCTGTCCCCCTCTTACAGTGCTGTTATTGCTAGTATCACTCAGCCCTCTGTGAATAGCAAGCAAGCATCAGGGGCTGATGGTCCTCCTTGATCATGTGAGCAGCTGGTTTCGGCTGTCAGCAGCAAACTGGTTGATCCACTGTGAGATGGTGCTATTTATAAGACTGAGCTGAATACATGAATACTGAATACAAGCATCTCAAGGCTCCCCCATAGTTCTTCGTACGCTGTACGCACGTACAATGCAGAGGCAGATGCGTACCCCCGCAGAGCATGTACGCGCAAAGCTCAAAATTTACGACCGCGTACGCAAGCGCAGTGTCACACAATAAACTGCCCGGTGTCGGACTGTTTTGTATGTGACACCAATGTAGTAAATTCCCTCTTCTTCATCCTTGGTCTGGCATTTTCTTGTGTTTTTTTGCCAAAAGGCAACTTATCGCTTCCTCCTCCGTTGACGTCATGACTGAAATGATGAGAAATGAATGGATTTGTCACGAGCGAATTAAACTCGGGTCCAGCGTGGCTGCGGGAGGTTCTGGAGATTTCCTGGTGTGCTGGTCTGA
>JARVGQ010000547.1:341303-352190 GCA_031762355.1 Hypsolebias martinsi | reverse complement strand
CATTTTAGTACATGAATAAAATGAGTAATGTTCTGAATAGAGGCTGTGACCTCGATAGCTTTAAATGACGGTCTGACCTAGAAAACATCTTTCAACTAGAAAAGATCTCGAAACACAAGTGCAATAAATTTAAATTGCAATTTTACATCTGTCTATTGCATGGTTTCACCTAAATATTGAAACAATTTTCAAAAGGAAACTTTTTTTTAATTCAGCAGTTCCATCCACTGTGGTGTAGGAAATTGGAGCAATTTAGCAAAATAATCTATGGATAGTACCTGTTTTGTTGTCAAGTACCATTACTGGTAAATCAATGCAGAGAAAACTTGAAAGGTCTTCAGCCAAACTAGAAATGAGAAATCTATGGAAGGAAACCTGTTATTATTTTTCAATATCCTAAACCTCGATTCTTTTCTGAACATGAACATCTTGAGAGCATCTTCACTGTATAAAACGCTCTTTAGTCAATTGTCATCAAATAAATTCTGACCTGAAGGACTAACTGTGCTGCATGCATGCTGGTTACTTGTAAATCAAACTATTCTGTGGCTCAGGTTTAGATTAGCCTTTCTTTTTTTTCCCCTTTATTTTCTTCTATATATTTATTTATTTATTTTATTTTTTTGCATGTTCCAAACTGATTTGTGGGTACATAGAAAATTGCTTTCTGGAGAAACTTTGATGGGGACTGCCACGTGGCAGCCATTAAAAAAAAAGTTTTTATAGCACTATGCGTTAGGGTTTGCTCTCAGCTACCACTTTACTAAAATTCTGCTCAATATGGTAAAAAAAAAAAAAATCAACGAGTTATAGCCATTTTTTTCTTGGAAGCTATGGTGGCCATCTTGTTTTTTGTTTATTTGGATTCAGTTTGTGATGGTGAATGTTCTCCGTTACGACCAAATCAAATTTCAGCTTGGTAGAATGCCTGAGTTATAGTCAATTTTGAGTTTTCTGAGGTAGCTATGGCAGCCATCTTGAACCAACTGGACTTTATTTGTAATAGAAGACGTTTCGCTTCTCATCCGAGAAGCTTTCTCAATTCAATGAACAGGGAGTGTGGGGTTCGAGTTATAAAGCTGAGGTAAGATACATGCATACATATGCAGGTTGACCTATCACACCTCACATCTGGGGTTTGTTAAGGTCTTTGTTAAGCTAACTCACAGATGGGCCACATTCCTGATAGGTGTGAAACTGGCTGGGTATCAGTCCTAAAGCTGCATTATACATTTTTGAAAGTTGAAATCTGAGACCACCTCCTCTGTTCAAAGATGTTTTCTCTCTTTTTACATAAATTGCTTCCCCCCTCTCAAACCATCTGTCTTCTCAGCCCAAAAAGTGCACATTTTGGTCCTCAAAATGAGTGTCCCTTATCCTTGAGGGGCAGGTGAACAGCCGAGTCTTGTCCTGAGGAGGTGGCTCTCCTGTGTTGAGCCATGTGTCTGTCTATGAAGTAACTGTTAGGTTTCTCCAATATAGAGATCTGGACATTCCTGAATTTTATACAGGCGCGAAGACAGATGGTTTGAGAGGGGGGTGACGGAAGCAATTCATGTAAAACGAGAGAAACCATCTCCAAACAGAGGAGGAGGTCTCAGATTTCAACTTTCAGAAACTTATAATGCAGCTTTAGGACTGAGACCCAGACAGTTTCATACCTATCGAATGTGGCCCATCTGTGAATTAAATTAACAAAGGCCTTAACAAACCCCCTAATGTGAGGTGTGATAGGTCAACCTGCGTATGTATGCATCTTACTTCAGCTTTATAACTCGAACTTCACAGTCTGTTCTTTGAATTGAGAAAGCTTCTCGGATGAGAAGCAAAGCGTCTTCTGTTGCAAATAAAGTCCAGTTGTTTTTGTCTTGAGCTTTTTTAAATTTAATATGTCCTGGATGACAGAATCTTCACCAGCGGTTTTTGCAGAGACGTCTTCCGTCTAGGTCGTCAGTTCTGTCAGGCATTTTGAATGAGAAAAATGGCGCCTGTGTTTACAAATTACGTCACCATGGTAACTTGAAACACCAATAAAACTAAGCATGAACATCGCGGCACCGAGCCGGTTGTTTTGATGTAACATTTGTGGGAGTACACGTTGCGGCTCAGGACTCGTTAAAGTTGATGGAAGAATAAGATACAAAGTTAAGAAACCCTAATTCAGTTGGATAATAATATGTGGCTGCCTTACAAGGCAGTTCCCAATTGCTTAAAACTGGCCGTTTGTTCAGCATTGAAGTCTTTGTTTGGTGTTAGTGGCATCAAATTGACCCTCACTGTGGATGATCACGACTAGGCTCCACTTTACAATAACTCTTTTCGCATCTGCTAATACGGATAATGTTTAAGCATCTGTGCAAGATTTGGGTCAGTGTTGTCTTTTCTGTCATTTTAATTGGGCAACTAAGCAGTGATCTGCCTATAAACTGCTGGTTTTATGGACTGTTCCTGGAGTCGGTCCTAGCACATTGTGTCAGCTTTAAAAAAATGACCCTTTTATTATTTCCTGTTTGCAGAGACAACTGTGTGCGATAAGCTACAAAAAGCCTTTGTTTGCAACAGGATTGTTCTAATGTTTTCTTTCTTACAGTAGATTCTGCAGCATTTTCTGTTCTTGCTGCTTTGTGTTAGTGGCGCAGTGCTTAGTTAGTGGTTTGGGCTTTCACCGCATCTGATACGTGAGCTGAATTTTTTTTGTGTCCACATGAAGAGGCTGCAACGAAGATTATATAATAAACAGTGGACTCGTAAAAATTATAGAAGGGAGAATACAGTAACTGCTGTGAATATCACATCTTGTTTAGATGCATCATAAACTGTAATATGTGGTGTTGTTTTTGTTAAATAGCAAATGCTGCTGAAGTTAACTAACAAAACTCACAATAACATTTTTACATAAACTGGAGCAAAAGTATATTTTTCTTTAATCACAGGGCCTGGAAATCAGGGAACACCTGGAAAAAAAATTTTTCCAATCAGGGAAAATGTAGGAAGTTTGAACACTGATCTGCTGATTAAGGTATTATCTTTTTTTCTAATTATTTTGACATATCCAGGCAGGATGGAGTGGGTGGAGAAAAGTTTCAGGAGTGGTTGTGACAAAAGGGTGTTGGCAAAGGTCAAAGGAAAAGTTTACAAGACAGTTGTGAGACTAGCTATGTTGTATGGTCTGGAGACAGTGTCATTGACAAAAAGACAGGAGAAAATACTGGAAGTGGCAGAAATGAAGATGCTGAGGTTCTCCTTAGGAGTGACAAGGATGGACAAGATCAGAAATGAGATCATCAGAGGTACAGCACATGTTGAACAACTGGGAGATAAAGATAGGGAGGCCAGACTGAGATGGTTTGGACATGTCCAGAGGAGGGACAGTGGGTATGTTGGTAGAAGGATGTTAGAAATGCAGCTGCCAGGAAAAAGACAAAGAGGGAGGCCAAAGAGGAGACACACGGATGCAGTTAGCGAGGACATGAAGGTAGTTGGAGTGAGGACAGAGGATGCAGAGGACAGAGTGAAATGGAGGAGGACGACTCACTGTGGCGACCCCTGAAGAGGGAAAAGCCAAAAGAAGAAGAAGATTTTGATTTTAAACCAAACTATTTACACAATAATTTAACACAACAGTGTTAAAAGGGTGACCAGGACAAGCTTAAAAATAAAATATTTACATGAAGAGCTTGTTGTATTCTAGTTGTCCCTGATCAGATATGGTGCATAAAACCTTCTTAAATCCCCACAGTTTCACTAAACTCTCCAAGTGTCCAGTGTCTCTGTGGAAGTAAAACTCCAACGCCGGTCTGGTCTTGATGTTGCACTTCCACAGAGACACGGCATCAAGTTGAGGTCCAGCCTGCAGTCTGTCCCTGCGAGACAAGTAAACAGACATTTTTGCTTCGGCTATCAGAAAGTTTAAAGTTTGTGATTTAAACTTTGTGGCTTTGCTGTAACATACTCCATTAGTAAAAATAGATTTGATGAAAACTGTGTCAAAAAGGCTAAAGATGCTCGTCATTAGATTAAACTGACCCGTCAGCTGTGCACAATCTGTAAAAACATGAAAACACTCTCAGACAAACTGCAAAAAGGACACTCGGTTAAAACCTCAGGAGTGATGACTGATAAAAAAGTTTCTTGCAATGGTGCCGTGAAGGATCCTCCATTGAAGATCACCAGTCCATTTTTTTGTCTGAGGTTTGTAAAGAATCCTCCACTGGGGGGTTTCTGACCTTCGAGCTTATCGTCCCACACGCTGACAGCTCTGTTGTGCAGAGTTCTCTTGTTCAGGATCCTAACATAAGTCTTATAAAGTACTTTTTGACCCGTTCCTCACAAGTCCATTTTGGGTCTGTGTTGCGTAGCAGAAGACCACTGCTGTCCGTGAAGTCAGGATCCAGGTGGATGTCCAGGAAAGGGTCCGTTGGACCAAGTGGGTGATTCCCCGTGGACCACAACTGAAGGAGACACTTCTCTCCAGCTGTCATCCTCTCCTTCACCAGGTCCAGGAAGTGCTGCACCAGTCTGACAGACTGGACCCCAAGCAACGAAACCACCTCCCTGACGTTGGAGAAGTCTGGTCTGGCCGTCTCCACCAACCGACTCAGGGTCACCATCCCAGATTCGCATAGTACCTTTGACAGACCCGGCACCATGCTATAAGAGACGTCCATTCTCGCTTCAGACTAGTGGTTCTTCTAAGAGCCACTGCAGAGAATTATAGGTTTTTGATCTGTTTGATGTACAAAAAAAAAGAAAACACTGTGAAAACACTCTGATAAAACGGTTAGATTCAGAGCAGCATCCAGCCCCAACCCGCTCACACGTCTGAGGATGCAGTTGGCCACGTCCCTCCACACAGTGTCAGGAGGTCCTGCCAGGTACTTCTGCAGGAACTGTATTTGAAAAGTGGCCGTTCTGCTGGCCATGTGGACAAGGCCCTGTCCCCCCCTCCTCTCGGTAAGAACAGAACCGACTGTAGCACCCAGTGTCAACCGTTCCAAAAGAACTCCACCATCTCAGACTGTATTTTTACTAACAGGCCTGGAGGTGGGTCTAAAACAGATAGTTTGTGCCACAGCTGTGATGTAACTAGGTTGTTTAACATCAGTATGCTGCCTCTGTAGAAGAAGAAGAAGAAGAAGCCTCATTGAGGCCTTGTTTCTAATGATGAGCTTAACCAAATGCAACTAAACCAACAACCATACACTTGAAACACCACGACAAAGGACAAACTGCCGATGGTAATACCTGCAGGATTTTAATGATCCAGAAACACATCTGATAAATATCTTAGCATCTTGATGGGTCTCAAGTCTTTGCAAATCTCACAGAAGCTTCTGATTTGAAATGTTATGAAATAAATGCACATGTTCAAATATGACGGCACTCGTCATATCAAAGCACAACTGAAAGGAAAGTTTCAATTTTCCTGCAGTGTTTTTTCACATTTATTCTAAGACATTGCTTCTCTCCAATCAGCTGATTTCAGCGTGTCCTCGTCTCTTTTTCCTCTCTCAGAGTAAGTTTGCTGTCAGGAAGCGACCTCCTCCTCCTGCAAACTGCACCCCGCTGTGGGGGAGCTGCAAGTCACCGGGCAATGTGTGCTGTGACTTCTGCGCCTTCTGCCAGTGCCGGCTCTTCAAAACGGTCTGCTTCTGCCGGATGGGTAACCCCAGCTGCTGAACAGCCCGCAGCTCGCCGGAGGAATTCAGTTTTGCATTCAAGGAAACGACGTGCAGTGAAGGTGGTGCACGGTCGTCAACCTCATTCTAATTTGTCCCGAAACTCAGTGTGAAAACACGATCATGGAAGACTGTGCCACGGTGATGGGTCTGAACTAACAGGGACAAAGCTTTTATCACAACTATGGGTTTATTCTGCTTCAAACTGAGCTTTTATCACACATACTGTATACTACATGACTGAGCAGTTTAATATGAGACTGCAGGAACATCTAACGTTACATTACATCATGATGGCCATTCAAATGTATGACGCTGGTAAAAATAAAGTCTTTGGACAGCGAAGTTTGTTTGTAATTCTTCTTGTTGTCCTTTTTATTCCTCGTTGCAGAACAAAGACGAGGAATTGGAAACAGTTGGTCCGTGCACATTTTGAGCATGATAGCTTGAAAAACAAGTAAGGTATCAAATTCCATTCTGGTGTGTGGCTGCATCTAGGTGTAGGAAAGGTCACTATCAAAATTGGGTTGCACGTCTAAATCCAAGATGGCTGCCGTAAAATAAAGTTATATTAAACAGTAGTTCCTCGCTACTTCACGACTCAACTTTCGTGGACTCACTCTGTCACGGTTTGTCAAGTGTTCAGGCCATAATATTGTACACAAAGAAAAACACTGTAGAGGACACATGATGGTCGACTCACGTGACGGGGACAGTTCTGATACGGTACTAAGGGCTTAATTTTTAACAAGATCTCTTATTTTAGCTATGTTTATGTAACGATGCTTGTTTTTGGACACACGACAGCACATCAAAATTCTGTTTCGCCAATGTTTATTTGCTCTCCTGCAGAAGACAATAAAATAAACATGTCACTCGTCTTCTGTTTTTCTGCACTTCTGGCTCCGTCACAGTGCTCTGCAGCAAAGTGAGCCTCACAATATAACAGTTATACTTCATTTAGGAGGTTTACAAAGCAGAAAAGTCATATTTTTCTTTTAGAGTAGCAAAACATAACATTCTCTAAATATGTAGTTAAACTAGTACAATAAAAGAACAATAATGCCATCTACTGAACAATCTAGAACAAAAAAGAAAAGATAACATTCAGTCATTTACATGAACAAAATTTCACATACCTGCAGAAGACAATAAAATAAACATGTCACTCGTCTTCTGTTTTTCTGCACTTCTGGCTCCTACATGTGCAAAAATAAATGTTACCAAATGAAAAAGGTGACAATGCCCTTGCTATTACAGTTATCGTCCACCAGTAGGCACATCACACAATATGGCGCCAAAAAAAGAAAGAGAGGGAAAATAAAATGCCTACGACTTTTATATTTGTGGTTAAAATTGAAAACAAGTGTTACTGTAATATTGTAAAAGATATATCAAACAATGTGATTAAAGGTGTACAACTTAAAAAGTAAAAATTTCAAGAAAGCATATGAGACATCATTAGAAAGATTTCCACACTTCTTACCGTCACAGTGCTCTGCAGCAAAGTGAGGGAAACGGAACACGGGAGGAGCCAAGTGCACACATCATTTCCTCCTTGATACATTTCAAAATAAAAGACCTCAATAAAATAAAATTCACAAACATGAAGACAGTGGAGTAACTAATTATTTTAGAGTATATTTTTAACTCCGTTACACAGAAACGCATCAGGTGAGGTATTACACGGACAGCAGGTGCAGAACAGGTAGGTAGCAGGAAAATCCGCAGTAGGCCACGGCATTGACCCGAGCTACCGGAGCCCCCAGGTAGGTGACGTATAACAGTTAAATACATTAATAAATAAATTATAAATAATAATAAATAAATAGGCAACAGGTAAGTCATGGGTAGGCAATGCTTAGGCGTCAGGTAGGTAAGGGTATGTAATGTAACTAATGGTAAGATCCTGTCCAGACCATGTGCTGGATGTATTGTAATCCTCTCAGGTTTTAGCTGATGCAAATAAATGGCAACGAGACAGAAAAGGTAGGAAAAAACAAAACTTTAATGTCACCAGTCACCGACTGCCCAGCCCATATGTAATCACAGCTATAAGTTAGATATTTACACTATTAAGTGCTTTTAATTGAATGCATGTTGATCATCTTTAGAAATAACCGTTTTTACTGTACAAAAAGCTGCAAACATCCTTAAGGATACAACAAAACCTCTTCTTTAAACACAAATTGACATTTCTTTCAGCCCACCAAGCATTAACCATAGTTACCCATCCCATCATGACTGGTTGAGGAAAGGCTGTTAGCACGTCACAGTAACCCGATCATCTTTGGAGGATATTCAGTAAGGCAGTCTGGAAGTCCTGACCACTTCTCTAAAATCAAACGAGGGAAAATTAAAACTTTAACTTGCGCAGATGTGAAACTCTGGAAATAAATCTTGGAACGGTTTGGAGAAACAACCACGAAGTAAAATATCTGCTACTGAAAACCATAAATACTCTCTCTCTCTCTCTTTGCGTGTATGTGTGTGTGTGTTTTATTTCTTTCACTGCTTTTAGAGCGAGCCTTCAGGTTTCAGGTTAGACTGCTGCCAGTGGTGAAATCCTTCAGTTATTAAATGAATATATTTTCTGATAAGATATAATTACCAGTAGTTGTCAGATGACTGTTTTATTTGAATAGGACAAAAAATGGCCAGATTTATAACTGTGCTGATTGTTCAATGTTTTGTTCTTCATTTGCTAACTTTAGTTGCTTTTCCAGTGTGAACATGAAGAAAGACTGACTGGCAGAGTAGAACCAAAGGGCCAGTTGGAAGGACAATGATCATAACAGAAACAATCTTCTGTAATGAGTTAATTTTAAAAAAAGTCAATAAAACAATCAGTTTGCATTAAAGTTTCTTAATCAGTGCTTGAAAACAACATTTAGGATTGTAGGGATTCTCAGAAAACAGACAAATAAAAAAGACAAAGTAAAGTCAACCACCATGAAAGAATTCAGTTTGTCCAGTTCTTCAGTCTCTATCAACCAGCTGGCCTCTGTCCTGGTCCTGTAGAATCCAGGACCTCGCCCACTCAGGTCCCATAAAGGCCTGGCTTTTAGCCACAGCAGAGTGGTTTAGACTCAACTCGCTGTAAAGATCCATTTCTTCTTCACAAAGTCTTCATACAGCTATGATGTTGTTCATCTCCCACTTCTGAGTGCTTTTACTGATGTCGCAGTCGGAAACGAAGACTTTGTGAAGCAGGTCGGAGCGGTCGAGACATTTCCCTAGAAGAAGAAAAACGTGAGCATGAGTCTGGTATTCATGTAATGTTTTTTTGAATGTCCAGAGGACCAGACTTAGCTTTTTTAGATTTTTCTACCTGGATTATTGAGCATGCATCAGGGCATGTAATCACTGCTAAAACTAAAACAGTCTTCACAGTTCAAAGGACCATTTTTCTGTTAAAATGTGCCCTCTTGTTTTGTTTTGGAAGAACTTTGTTATTATTATTAGGCCCGAGTAGCGAAGAGCCGTGAATGAGCAGCGAAGCGATGAAGCGCTGTGAACGAGCAGCGAAGTGCTGTGAACGAGCAGCGAAGCGCTGTGACCGAGCAGCGAAGGGCTGTGAACGAGCAGTGAAGCGATGAAGCGCTGTGAACGAGCAGCGAAGAGCCGTGAATGAGTAGCGAAGCGCTGTGACCGAGCAGCGAAGCGCTGTGACCGAGCAGCGAAGCACTGTGACCGAGCAGTGAAGCGATGAAGCGCTGTGAACGAGCAGCGAAGCGCTGTGAACGAGCAAATTTGGCGGACGCATCAGGACTGGTGAAAATTTTCGTATTTTGGGGGCGTGGAAAAAAATCGCAACAGAAACTGCTCAAGAGCGCCACCTAGAAATTGTTTTTGTTTGTTTGTTTTTACTGTGTCATTTTGCTTTTTTTAAATCTCTCTCTCGTTATTTCTTTTTGGCCTCTTTTCTTTCTTTCTTGGCCTCCCTTCGCCCCTTACAGCCATCCTCTCCACACCATTTTTATGAAATATTTATTCTAGTAATTATCTAGTGGAGTTTTTATTATTATTATTATTATTTTTTTAATAATGGGAAAGAAAGGAAAGACGGAAAGTAAGACTACAAAATATAAGAAATATACACAAAGAGAGCACAAGGCAAAACACCCGACCACTGTCTGCACACCTGCAAAGAACAAGATAAAAAACAGCAACAAAATACATATGTATAAAGAACTTAGATATTCATGGCTTTGCAGTAAATTTCTATAAACGTATACCCATACCTACACATATATTCATACATATATACACATGCATATACAGGTAGTCCTCAAGTTACGGCGCCCCTGACTTACGGCAACTCAGACTTACGAACGCATCATAATTAATAATTAATAAAAATATTAAATTTAATTTTTTATGTACTTTTTAATGTGTACAGCACATTGTTGCAGCTGTGATTGTTTTAAATGGCTTTATAAATAACATATTAATAATTTTTTTTTAAATTATTATTTTAAAGCCGATTTAGCGAGTTTCCAGCAGTTTCCAGCAGTTTCCGGTTTAGCTCCGGCTTCCACATCTGGCTTCGGACCGTCCATGTTACAGCGCACGGACACATGAGCTGGAGCTGAACGGCAGTTTTTCGGAGGGACAGATGGACGAAGGAAAATGACGCTGCGGACCGGGTGAAGCAGCAGACAGCTTAGCGTGACCAGAGGAACAACGAGCACCAGGCTTTTGGAATGACGACACCGAGCTGACGCATGGGCTAAAATGCTAATGCTAGCCACACTGGACACGACCGGACCCGACGGGCGGCGGAGAGGCCATCTGCAGCCGGGAGCTCGCGTCGATGGCTGCCTGGCAGCCTAAGATGTTGGATGGACACCGAGATGACATGCTAAAAGGCAGACAAACAGCTGCAGCAGCCTTTTGTTTTGGATGGGCCTAACGCTAACGAGCGCAGCTAATGGCTTGGCTAACGCTAACAGGCGCAGCTAGTTTTGGATGGACAACAGGGAGAAACGGCTTTCAGTAAGTTATTAACTCTTTTCTGGCTCCAAATGTATGGAGTTAACATGCTAACAGTCCTTCCTGTAAACAGTTTCGACTGTGTGAAGCTGAAGAGCTCGGACGTGCAACGAGCTAACATGCTAAAAGACGAAGACAGGTTTGACCAGCTCAAAGTACGAAATTAATTTTTTTTTAATCAATAAAATGAATTTTATTCATCAAAATGTACAGT